>CM059997.1:29904143-30204143 GCA_030463065.1 Aphidoletes aphidimyza | reverse complement strand
CGACAAACCTTCTTGAAAACAAGGCAAACTGATGCTCCTATAAAATCTTTCGCATAAACACAGACACAAATTTCACTTATCACTTTTTCTATGCGTCTGTCTATACAAACCAACGCTCATTCGCTCGCTCGCTCGTTTGCCTGCTTTACTTGCTTACTTGTTAGCTAGCAAACGCAAGCGATATCACCTCACTCTTGAAATACAATTTAAACATATCACAGCGAAGCTGAAGCAAACAAACGTTAACGTTGTCAACATTCGTGGCAGAGATACACACACAAAAAAAAGCATGTTATTTTTACCTCTGCCTCTCATATCATATCTGTTTTGAAAGCTTAGCGCCCGAGAAACGTTCAACGCTTCACAGTGATGGGTGGAGGGAGAGGGGCGAGGGAATGTATTCACTGTGTGCTCGATTTCCGCACCATCACCTAACATAAGCCGACTCGAAAATGCAAGTGAATGCAAGCGAATGCCAATCGTTATGTTAAACAACTTGCCAAAAAGACAACAAAAGCAATCACACTTACACAAACACTTCGTACCATGGAAACATGCATACATGAGAGCGCGCGCGCGCGCTCGCCTGATTGTGTGTGTGTATGCACGAGAAAAAGCTGAAAAAGGAGCGCATCTACAGTGCATTGTGTATTTTGTATTGTGCATTGTGTGCTGTGTGTGTGTGTATGTTCTGGTTGTAGTCGCATCTCGAGCGTAGCAAGTGGAACGGAACAAAAGACATCAAGCGAACAACAACACCGACTGCACACACACACACACACACACCGAACGAAAAACAGAATAATTAATTAATTAATTATTTTTGCTTGTTTATCCCATCAAATTAATGCTCGATAACGGTCTTATTTGGAGCGAAGCAAGTAAAGCCGGAAGAATAGCATCAGTAGTGGTGGAATGGCGCACATTCATCGGCATTTTTGGTGACAATAATTTTTAGCTCACAATCGTGAGCTGTTTTGCATCTTTCGACCGTTTGCTGTTTTTTTGGGGAGAAGGTGGGTTCCTCTATCATTCGATATATTCAGTTCCAGTTCGACTGTCCAAACATAGCGCCGGTTGTTTGTTGTGAATTCAATTGTTAGTAGTCGGTTCGAATGAATAATTGAATTTGCTGCTTGCGTGTAAATTTGTTGTCGCTGGTTTTGCTCTCATTCTCTCGTTCGCGTGTTCGCACATTCTTTCTCGCTCTCTCTCGCTCTTCGATCCGATGTGTTCCAATTTCGGTATGCAAATTAAATACGCTTTGGGGAAATGGTGAAAAGCGTGCAAAACAGACACACAGCCGATCGTAAAAAAAAGCCATGCGTGTTAAAAACAAAATGAAAACAAGAATAACGATGTCTTTTTTTTTTAAACAGTTATTACAGTCGGCATGGAATGGTGCTGTATGTCTGTCGCTGGGGTTTTTTCAACCGTATTTTCCCACCGAATGATGTTCGCGTCAAAAATGTCGCTCAAAGGCACATCTTTGTTGACTGAGGGAGGTGCGAATCAGCATATGTAGTAACGGCAATGCTTTTATCATTATCATAAGCACGTATTAACGCGATAGTTTTTGGTGAACGTTTTGTTGTTGTTGTTGGTTAAATTGATGCGCTCGATTGTCCATGACTTTTGGCCATTTAGTCATTATTCTTGTTCGTTCATACAAACGGTCAGGAAATTTAACAGACAGACATAATGATTTGTGTGCAAAGAGAAAACATTACAAACTCTGCGTTCAAGTTTGCAAAAATCTTTGAGAAATGTTTCGTAAATATTCCATAAGTGTTTGTGAAAATGGAAAGAGCGAGAGAGAGATAAAGAGAGAAAAGAAAGATGAAAATGAAAACACGAAATGAAACGCAAGTGAAAGAGGAAGAAAGTGAAATAAGTTGTACTGTTTGTTGTCGGTCATCGTTGCTTTCTCTCTTTCTCTCTCTCTGCACGGGTGTGAGAGATCACATACCTGAGCCATGAAAAATGGCAACGCGCATTTTCCATTCTCGTCGAAAAGTAAAGTTTTTCCTTGCGACATAATACTGTAATTCCAATCGAGATTTGGCGTTTTCAACACACAAACGTACACACAAACACACAGTCGTCCCATTTGCCGACACACTCGGCAAAAAGTTCTAATTGCTTTTGTCTGTGTGCAAACTGTTTTTTGCTTTACATGTCAAAGCAGACAAATATTTACTATTGTTGAGCTGTTGAGCATGTCTTTGTCTGTTGTTCAACGCGTTACTGATGGGAATGGTAAACGCGAACGCGAATGAAAGAGAGTAAAAATTGCAAAGCACGTGGTGCTTTCGAGTGATTCAAAAAAAAGTGTTTGTTCACATTCTCTCTCTCTCTCTCTCTCTCTGACTGTGTTTGAATGTGTGTGGATGCATGCTCTTTTTTTGTCTCACCATTCCTCTCATTCTCGCACTCTCTGTACGTTTTTAATGTGTTTTTCTTTTGTTCCTTTTGTTTTAGAATTCCTCTTTTGCGCGTGCAGCATTGCGATGTATTCAATGTGCTCGCCGTCCATCACAAATTTCAACACATCATTTTGCATTCACTCATTCCACGCACACGCTCTCCCCCCCCCCTCTCTGTCTCTATCTCTCCCTCTTTCGTTCTCTCCCTCTCTCTCTCTCTCTTCACTGCCTCTCTCGAAAACGATATTTAAACTTTTTATTCGTTTATAATCTTCATAAGACTTGATAATTTCACTTGAAATTAACTGCATAAATAAAACGACAATACGAAAATGAGCGCACATTTGGGGATCGTGTGCGTGCGCGTTCGCCCACTGACATTTGGTGTGTCTGTTCGCTTAGCATTCTCATGCTTTGCAGTCGACTTGCCCGTTTGAATCTCTGAAACCGGATAAAGCATGGCCCAGTACGAAATTTTTAATGAAACTCGAGGTAAATAGATTTATGACGAAGACAAACGTGAAAGATTCACAAGCAAACGCAACGCAAAAACTAGTCGCACGTTTGCCTTATTTAATGGCCAACGATGAAATACAACGTAATCATACGACGACGCAAGTTGCTTCGGCCATTTACAATTCCTTTGTGGTTACTTAATTAAAATTTTATCGAATTTTTTTCTTGTTTTTTTTTTTTTTTGTTGTTGTTGGTTCTTCTTATCGCATTTTGTTTGTATTCGTTCACCATTCCCATTTCATTCCATTCCGTTGTTTTTCTTTTAGCTGTAGAGCTTTTGCACAAACGTTCTACTTCCTTTTACTCATCTAGTTCGGAGGAGCCAGTCAGAGAGTGACAGTAGCACACACAATACACTTTGGCCAAGTGAAAATGTTTCATCGGGAAATGAAATATTCATGAGACTCCAACCAAGAGAGTTGCATAAGTGATCTTCAGACGGTTTGAGCAGCTTAAATACTACAGCAAATAAATAAATCGTATAGCGAGGAACCGTATAAAGCTTCAGTTGGCAAATATTTTGTTGCAATCTCTTTGAACATGAATCGAGAGATTCAGAATGCCCGTGTTGCCACAACAACGATCAACATTACCCGTTTGAAACAGGCGCATAATAGCAACAAATCGACGACCTTTCAATACACTGGTTTATAGCCGGTAATAGCATTCACACAAACACACACATGCCTATATATAGTCCAGAGCTAGTGATTTGCGCAGACCAAAACCAACAAACCCGGTTTTTCCACAAGCACTTGCATGCTTTCTTTCAATGAAAGTGATTGTATGGTGTTACCGAGCCGGGTATTACGCTCAAACACTGGAATTATATCGCTGTGTATCAGAATAATAAGAGTGTCGGTAGTCGGACATCACAAATGAGGCGATAAAATTCACATTCATCCATGGAATGTGACCAGTTTCCAAACGTTTAAAACATATAATATATATATATATACACACACACACTGAACAAACTGAATAATCTGATGATAAGACGCTTAACTTATGAATGGTTTCGTTTTTATGTGTGTTATTTTCAACAAAATAATTTAAATGTAATTTTTTTCATTCGCCTCAAAGTTATCCCAATCATGATTCTTAAGCCAATTGGTTTTAATTCAATCGTTTAGATTTATTTATTATTTTCAAACAGATTATTTCAGATACGCTTAATCCAAGCAACAAAACAAAATGAAGTGAGAGAGAGAGAGAGAGAGAGAGAGAGAGAGAGAGAGAGAGAGAAAATGGAATAACAACGATCATAAATGATACGGAAAGTTACAATGACATCAACAGTATTAAAATGGAATCGAGGAAATTGCATGAGAAATGCTTTTAAAAATAAATTTTCTACGAAATTCTCGCGAGAATGTCATATTCAAGCGCTGATTCGGGTGTGTACCAGTGACAGATATGCAAATGCCCACGGGTTTATTTTTTTTTCGCCCAAAATTGTTGAGGCAGCTTTATTTCTGTCACTTTTTTTTATGATTTCATTCACTTGTCGGCTTGTGTGTGTGTGCGTCATTGTCATACTCTTTTTTGTGGTCTTTTCAATGCAATCAGATTTTTGTAGGCCACTTTTGTTGTTAACGACTCAACTAAAGAATTAGGTCTTGAAATTGAATGCTTTCAAAGAATATGAAGAATGCTTTGCAACCGAATCTGTAACATTTTAACAATCTCCATTTTACTTCGCTTGTACAAAATGACAACTAAAGAACCCGAGTACTTGTATAATTGTGCTTTTCCACTATTTTGGCACAATCAGGAATTTGACATTTTCAGTGATGTGAGTTAAGAAAATAAAAAAAGAGTAACTCTGTACCTCAGAGTCTGTGGTAACGCCGCAAAAAAACAAATTATACAACAAAAATGATTCTTGAATTTTTATACAGTCAATGTTAACGATTTGGAACAACTTTTTGGTCCAAAAATTTTAAATCACATTTATCAGACTAATCAAATGTTAATGTAAAAATAGCGTCAAGAGAAAATTTGGTTGATTTTTTTTTGAAAAATATTGAATTAGCTTCTATGAAAAAAAGCGTTTGTTCTTCTTGAAGCGTTAAGTCAAAAAAATCCAGGTTTTCAGTTGCAAGCAAAATGTTTTGTTCGTCTTTCTCAGTAGCACCAATAATTCTGGTGAGCTATTAAAATATGATAAAAAAAACTGGACGGAAATGAGCATTTCAATTGATTCAATGGAAGAAATGATTAAAGTGATGCTAACCAAAAAAAAACCACGTTAAAAAAATCAATTGATTAAGACTAAATTGAGGGATAGAGAGGACTATCTTGTGTTTCATGAACCTGAAATACAGCTGACAAATGCAAAACAATTTCACGAAAAAGAAACGCTTGATTCATCAAGCCGGCGATATAGCGTGATCAAATTACTAAATGCAGAGATTGTATTTTAAAATAGCACACAGAAAAAATAAAAACGAATGAAAAGTGGGGGAAAAAACGTCAAGTACCGATTCAATGTAATGGTTGTCGTCGTTTATGCTTATTCCAGTGTAATTCAAGTTGTTGAAACTGTTCAACGAGTGTGCGTTCGATCTCGTTTATTTTTTGTTTTTTTTTTTTTGTTTTTTTTTATATCATCAGAGAAATTCTAATTGTTTTAGTTGTTCGAATTGAAAAGCGCATCGATGCATCGACAGCATGTCATGACCCAATCGAACAATTTTCAATGCAATCGATAGATCTATCGCATCACTTTTCAATTCACTTTCGAGCTGTGGTGAATGCGCTTGTACAACAGAAAACATTGAAATATGGTGCAAAAAACGAAGGAAAAAAAATCAAATATTCTATGTTGTATCTGTTATTGCTTGCCTATGATTTGCATCCACCATAAAATGAACGACACACCGACCGACCGACCGACTACACAGTAAGAGGAGATGCTTCAGCCATATTTTTTTTTCTCTCCATAAATTTTTATGGACAATTAAAGTTTATTTGGATTGGTGGAATGCACTGTTTATAATCTGTATGTAAAATGCCAACAATTTTAACACTTTAGAACGTGAAGTGAAAGAGAACTGTGGTAATTAAAACGAAAAAAAAGAACTTTTACACACACCAACCCGTCCAATGAACAAGACGGCCGAACAAGAATTTGGTGTGCGATGAAAACGTGAAATGGCTCATCCCAGAAACATTGTAAGTTGGCAGAGAGAGAGAGAGAGAAAAGAAGAAACAAAAAAACGGGAGAATGAAAGAGCGATGGTGAAAAAGGAGAGCCTGATCAGTATTCAGCACACTTTCAACGAGCTGAAAAGCTTGAGCTCAACTCAAAACTTTCAAATTAGTTTAATATGGTTATGAAATGGAAAACATAGGCAAAAAAAAGAAGACAACGCCGGAGTATAGAACATTTGCAATAAAAGTAGGGGAGCAAAAATGTCATACTAAAAAGACATCGCAGCTGTAATGGATGCACATACAACAACAAAAAATTGAGATACTCCGAGAAAGACACGAACCAACAAAAAAAAAATGAAAAAAGAGACAAACCAACATGAATAAGAAAAATACGCGACATGAAGGGAACAAAAAGAAAATGTATATAAACCGTAGCCCATGATGAGAAGAATGTTAAGAACCAACGATGAAAACGGAATAGCTGAACAATAAGAACGGTAATGCAATACGATAAGAGTGTCTAAATGACTTACCCAACGGGATTTTTTCGGTCAATAATTGAGCATTTAATCCGTGTGCAAATATTTGTAAAATGATTGCATAGAAAAGCAATGATGACATCGCTATTTCTCGGCGACCGCGTCCGGTGGTGATTTTTTGACGGTGATGACGATGATGACAGCGGCTCATTGTGATATGCATGATAACAATCAAATAATGTTTTGGGTTTGTCAGGCCTTGTGGTTGTTGTTGTTGTTTGTAGTTGGTTATTTTAGTTCGAACGTTGCTACGTTTTGTTTTGTTTTGTTTTTTTTTTATTTGATTTGATTATCTATCGTGCTTCATTCACTAAGTCTTTGTTTACAGCATCGAGCGAAATTGCATGTTGAAGTGCCGCGAAGGCTGTGGCTGATGGACGCTTGTTGATGATGGTGACGATGACGACAGCGACGTTGCAATTGCACAACCAAATTCAAACGAAACCATTAAAATTCAGCACGATGACCAAACTGTTTCTTTATTTTGTTTTTTTGTTTTTTTTCTGTTTTTTTCCGTTCTTCGGTTTTGTGATCTAAACCATGAAATTAAAAAAGCCACGATTTCATTTTTTTGTTGTTGTTATTGCAATTTTTTTGTGTGTGTTTCTTTTTAAAAAAATTCCCGTTAATGTTGTTGTTTTGCGTTGATGCTGGTGAGCATCCGAGAAGTTACAAGTTTATCACCGAATCAACAAAATAACTTTTACGTCTTTCAATCAGGTATTCAGCGAAGAGCCAGAGAAAAATTATAAATTGGCTGTAGCTACTTCGTATTTAAATAGTCTAACCAAAGATGAGGAAGTGTGTGTGTGTTTTTTTTTGTTGGTATGATGATGCTTCAGAAAAAACTATGGTAACTAATAAGCAAAAAAAAGTATTGCTAGCGATTTGAGTTTCGTTTTTTCTTTGTTACTTCTTCTTCTCTGTTTATCAAGTGTTCAATCTTTTAGTGGAAAGTCTTACAAAAAGTTATGCAAGTTAAAATGTGTATTTATTCGTGCTTTTCAATAAACCTTCAACCTCGAAGCTTTTATTTAATGCGTTTTAGTAGTTTTATTTTATTTATTTATTTTTTTTCTCTCTTTATTTTCTCATCGCTTAATTGTAGTGTTGACGATCGAAAATTTAGGCTCAGTAGGATCGCAAATTGTAATTACAGTTAGTAGAGCTTGTAAATCGATGCACCGTATTTTATGTGGGCCTATAAAATAATCACCGAAATTCAAAATGGAAATTCAATTGAATACAATTTTAATAGCACACTAACATTTCACTAAGCAATGCACACTTTTTGATGGGGTGGGGGGCCGTCAAGTACATTAAATTAGTCAATTGTATTTACTGTGTGAATTGGAATTTTGTATGTAAAAGCAATCCAAACCAAAAGCTAAACAGTAAACATCTATATAGATTGGCAATAGCCAACATAATTTCATTGAGTTTGTCTTTTGATGGCTTTTCACACATTCACTAAATTAACGTGAAACTTGAACCACCAACACCGTAGCTAAATGATCCGGTACTCTTTGGTGTTTCGTTCGATTGTTGGTTTCGCGCGCGCACCAACACACACACGCACACCACACACACACACGCTCTCTCTTTCACACACAAACACCACTGTTGATGTTGTTTCAAGCTCTATTTCACTTCGAAATTCTTAAGAGGCTAACGCTTTTAAACTGAAAGATAGAGGCCAATTTAACGGATGACAGGCAATCTACTTAAAATAGTTTGGCAAAATGGGGAGGCCACCTTTTTGGAATGTTAACGCAATTAATTTACCACTGAATCAGTTTCATTCAGCTGATTCGCTGTTGATAATTATTTTAGTTGCCATTAATTCAAACCATTTAGAATTCGTGATTGAATCGAAATTTTGACTCTATTGACAATTGAAATTGTTGTAACTCGTTGATGTTCAGTCACACATTGGACTATTAATTTGTTAGATTTTATTGTCTTAAATCGAATTTAAAATTTAAATTAAAGAAAACACTTGAAAATTAGTTCTTTGTATTTCAGTTTTTGTGATCAATAAAAATTCGAATGGAAATTGAACATTTGGCGCACGAAAAATTCACACAACTCAAATGACATTGTTCGTTTTTTTTTGTTTTTTTTTTTGCAAAAATTTTCTCGATATATTTTTGTTTTGTTCAACTGTTCATTGTAACGCTAAAGCGATTTAGCGGCGTAACGACGAAAAAATCAAATCCAGAACACACGATATTTTTTTCCATCAAATGGAAAAGACAAATTTTCTCGCATCAATTGAGTGAATGCTTGTAAAATGCACGATGTTCCGAAGCGAACTGAAGATATTTTCATCTTGTGCATCAATTTTTATCCAGCTGTTGAGATACACACACAGTTTCGGTTTCGTATGCGCCCCCCAAAAACAACACAGCACGCGCTCCACAATATTTTTCGATTCATGCTATTGTATTTGCTGTGACGCAACTCACATACAATTCGCTGGAGAGTACAACAGACCGTCAAGCGAACGAACGAACGAACGAGAAGTGTGTATGGAGTGAACGAGAGTTTAAGCACAGAGAGCATCGAGGACTTTTGCCACTGAATGAGTGTGCTGTCGTTTGAACGACAAGCCATTCATTCCTATGCAGCACACACACCGCATAAACAGTAGTTCAGACAGCAGCAAGCGAACACTGTGTGTACGCTGTGAATTCCCCTTCGCATGTGCTTGGGTCCCAATTCTTTACGAATTGTGCTTTTGATTTTAGCTTTTTGTCGTTTATTTGTTCGGTCGTTTCGTCATGCTAGTAGTTCGATGCTCTGCGACATGCGGGTTTTTTTTTTCTTTTGAAGCTCTCTTGCAATACGATGTACACTGTTTCTCCGTGCATTGTGTATGGCAGTCTCTTGCACACGGCCTTTTATCATCAGCACATTTTTCGCAGAAGCAGCTACTGCTTGGGATCATATTACAACGGCAGCAAGAATGAAAAACGCTTACCATCAAGCATGCGATGCGTTGTGCATCTCAAAAGCGGCAGAGCATATTTTTCTCGCTCGACCCACTCCCGAGTACTGTGTGTGTGTGTGTGTTGGCTATTACATCTGCCATTTGATGCTATTGTTGTTGCCCATTACATATTGCTATCGTGTGGAAAACCTCATTGTTGCATGATGATATTTACACTGGTCGCCTTCGAGCTTTTCATTCTTTCACTTCATTCAACGAGAATGTGTGTAATTTTTACAATTTCGTTGAATTTTACATTGTGCAATGCGATGTATATGGTTCACAATATATGCAGTCTATGGCATACCACCTAGTCCAACACTGACCAAACACGCACACATGACTTTCTGATCACATTTGATCAGAAATAGCAGAGCACACAAGGCGAATCAATTTTTTTTTGTTGAATGGAAAAAGTCAAGAATAAAAATCCATGAATTCAGACACTATCCAACGGTTTGTTAGCATAATCAGGAGACACCAATTCGATGACGGAATATTCAATAACATGTTAATGCTGGTGTAACCAAAATGAGTGTGTATCACCACAACCATTATCATTCTTTTGTCTCAAGCTACAACATCATTCGAACAATTGAAACGATTTGAAAAATGTCACATTTTAAACGTGGCCGAATACTTATAGTTGAATATGAAATCAAAATTACACTGTGCTTGGAATGTTGGTATCATTTTTCACATTCAATTCATTGAATAGGGGTTTGGGAATACGATACCTTAGCAAAGTATCGACAGATGCAGATTTTGTTCGACAGACCACGTGCTGGATGATGATATTTGGTCTTTGACTGATTTACATAATTGTTTTTGTTGCAATTATAGAGCTTTGAATTTTATAATAGTTTCGCGAGTTGATCATTATTTACCCGAACTAACATATAAGCAATTTTTCAAATTTCAGTAATTATTTAAAGATTTGCTAGTCTCCTGTTAGTTGGCATTGAGTATTTACAGAAATACTTTCGTGATCAACGAGTTTTTAGCGGGAAATTAGAAAACTTGTCTAGCAATGTGCTTTTTGTACTTACCGTTAAAGATCTCCGTTTTTCGATCCCACGGCTATGAAGCTACAACAACAATAACATACAATTTTTGCAGTTTGAAAGTACACAGTAGATTGTCACGCTCCAAGTGAGCAGAACTGTAGAACACCCGAACAAGGGAGAAATAAAAAGGCTACTTGATGATTTTTCGAATTGTTCAGCCAAAAATCACATCAACCGAACTTAGTCTATTGTCTTCTGTAATACTTTTGCAGTCTCACCACTAGCGTCGTGACAATCTAACTCGGTACAATGGAATTCATAGTATTGTTCGATCCAGATTTTTTTTGTTTTGCTTTAAATTATTGACAAATAGCCGAAAATCAACTTCTCTTTTAATTAATCAAATAATTTTTATAATCTAGGGGGTTGTAACGAGCTATCGTATCTAAGAAGACAGGGCGAATTTGTTCAAGAAAAATTCAAATGTTTTAAAAATATTCAAAACATTTACAAAGATCCATAAAGATTCGAAAAGACTCTAAATGATTTGTCGTTTTTCGGACGGTTCCAAATTTTAAATTCATTCAGATTTGAAACGTTTCACTAACATTTTAAATAACTGGAAGTTTTCATTTTTTTTGGGATCCATAAAAATATGAAAAGATTCAAAATCATTGAAAATAATTTAATGCTGAACAGTTGGTGTCTTTCGCAGTTGTTAATGATAGTGACTCACTATTACTGAGTATTTATGCATTTTCAACACAAAATAAACGCTAATTCGTTGAAGAAAATTCACGCAATCAAATTCTCATCGTCATGCAAAGAAAAATGAAAATAAATCAAATGTTTCGGAATTTTTTATGTGTGTCGGCCATGCAAATTCATAGCCAGAAGCTTGTGCATACGTTTTCGTGTGAGTTTTGTTCATTTGGCTTGTGAGTCAAATGTTTGTATGGTTTTGCATGTGTAAGTGTGTCGAATGGTGTTGACTGTTGACGCTCAAATCATTTTGACAGGCACTTCAGGCTTTTCCGTTTTTCTGTTGAACTCATGCTGTGCGGTGTGTGCGTGCTTCAAAATACACTTTCTACGTTCGTGTATGATTGGATGCTGCACTAGCTAACGTCAGCAATAAGTCATTGAACGGTCATTTTCATGACTTGAATGGTATGCATAAACACGCATTTTTATGTCAGTTTACGGAACAGCCAGAGACGTTAATGATGACGATGAACATTTTATTGCAATGAACTTACGCAAATTCGATACGCACCGATTCCACAAATGAAGGCGTTTCATCTCACACTTAAATCCACGAAACCACTTAAATACATTGTGTTTATTTGATTGTTTTATTAGATCGAAACGAAACTTACTTAACCAAAATCTCATTTTCTTGCTTTGGCTTTTCCGTTTACTCGTAGTACGACCACAATACCAAACTTACACAAATATTTACTCAAACTGCTCACTACAAATTAGTTTAATTAACATTCCATTGAGCTTCAAACATGAAAAGCATGGAAAATGTCACTCCCAAATTTTGTTCGATTGCTCGACGCTTCCTGGCTATCTCCCTCTCTCCCCCTCTCTCTCTCTTTGCCTTTTATATATTTGGATCGCTTTTCATTTACGCGGTAGCTCTTCCTAGATGTTACATTTTATTCCATTGCAATCGCACCATTCATCAACGCAATTTTACAATCAACCAAAAATATGCTGCAGCAATTGTTGTTGCGTTAAATACACAATGCTAGGAATACAAATAGCTCATTTCTCATTGCCATAAATTACAATTTGATCAGAATTCATTCACATTGGATTGAATGGGTAGATTTTGGTCATCTCTAGTTTTTACCTGTTTCTAGGAAACTTATGAAAATACTTGTTACGTTCGTCAGCAAATTGTTTCCATTAAAATCAGTAGAAATACTTTTTAAAATTCAAATAAAAAGAAAATTGCAATTTTCGCAAGAGATAGTTTATTATGGATTCTTTATTTAAATTTTAATTAAATAAGTCAATATTTCATTTATCAAAACCGGTCTGCTACAGACCGGTTTACCGTTCTTTCATTTCGATAATTCTTTCAGTCGTATATGATCCCAAGTTTCTAGGTACATAGACAAACGCGAAACGTTCAAACGAATAAACATTTATGCATTTTAAATCATCTTCGCTGTGAGCAGCATAGCCATATTTAAATTTAGACCAAAAAAAATGTACATTGTACACAAACGCCCCTGTTCATCATTTTATTTTTGCGATACAAATTATAAAAGATGATCGTCTAGCTGGAGACCATTAATATTAATGGTTGTAAATATATTTACAATGGATTTTTTTGTTATATTTTAAGTTGAGAGTTCGACTGTGAAGGCCAACCTTGAGCTAAATAAGTATACGGGGGCGGTAGTGCATCAATACTTAAATGTCGCATCAACAGATTTGAGATAGACGATATTTGCGATTTGTACCATCCATGAATATGGTTTGTACGGTCAAATATATTTGAATCTTTTTTTTTTAGTTTTTATTATTGGGTATTGGAATTTATTTCAAAGGATTTCTTTTTTAATAAAATAAGAGCATCGTGTACGCGCAGCATTCATATTTTGATATTCATTCATCAACCTTATCGTTATCCTCCGATCAAGGACAAAGCTCGACCAGAAACTGCCCAACGCGAACCTTCGGACTCAGCTTCGGATTCGATTGAGAACACTGGTTCGCACAAACTCAGATATTTTTAAAACGAACAAATTTATGTTGTTTACACTAACTGAGAAATAACAAATATTATTGATTGAAGGCCATTGATGGATACTGTGCAATGAGAATGTTTGCTATTCATTCTATTGTCAAAATAATCGAATGTATTAATAGATGGCGCTGTTGTAATTCCTTTAAAATAAATTCCAATGGCCAATAAATGAATGCGAATTTTTTATTATTTTATTAATAATGCAAACAGAGAACTTCTTCTCTGAGAGAAGAAATATCTTAACCATTAGTGGTCAAAGGAAGCCTGAATATATAAAAACGATTACTTTTAGATTCTCATTTAATGTACCATGGAACAATCTATGTGAAGGCAATGTGAATGTTTTCAAGTAATTTCTGAACATTGAAAATAACAAGTGATTTCACCGAATCAAAGAATGCGTAATAAAAAATATTTTAATAACAACATTTCAAAGTGGATTTTGATCGCTGAATATTTCATTTCACAATATCTCATTTCAAATGACTGACTCTGGTACACTAACCCTGGTGAGCAGGACACATCAAAATATTAAAAAAAAAAAAACAAACAAACAAAAAAGACATTCAATAAATTCAATTATATTAAATTATTTAACAAAGTTTCCAATTAGCAATGTGCGATTAGATTTATTATTCGAACGATGAAAAGTGGTAAAAATGGTCAAATTGGTTGCACATAAACGTGTGGATTTCCGTGATTCATTTGTAGTTGTTTGGATTAATTTATAATTTCAATAAACATTATGGCTTAAATTAGTCGATTATTTAATATTTCAGTTAAAAATAACCCGAAAATGTTCAGTGTGAAAAAAAACACGCACACACAAACATGAAAACCGTAGCAAAAAAAGACATTGAGGTTGTTTTTGGAGCCATTTGAAAGTTTTTATAATGGCCAACCAATGGAATGTTGTTCCGTGTGATGCTGTGAACTATTTGTGCTCTCCGCATACAGTGAGTGGTGAACACATACGACATGTGACTAGTTCTGACTCTCTCTATCTCTCTCTTTCTTTCTCTCTTTTGTTGAATTTATCCATTTCACAGCATTCGCCAAATAAGCGAATTTTTGCTGATTTGTGCTACCGTGCAGTGCATTTATGATTTTGTTCGGACTCATGTGTGTTCAATTTGTGTTTTTTTGCGTGTTCGCTCCTGTCTCATTTTATTCTGTGTCATAACACAAATTCCCTATTGATAATATCATGTAATTGCGATGTCTACAGCGATTTTTTTTTTACCCCAGCTCTAAAACGTATTCGTAACATACAAGCATCCGAAAAATACACAATGTATTTGCCGTTTTTGAACAGTTTGTAATACATAAAAATTGGATAATAAAATCGAATTTTGAGTTGCTTCTCACGTTTACGCTCACGTATCGGAGAGCGAGAGAGAGAGAGAGAGAGAGAGAGAGAGACAGAAAAGTGAGATGAAAAATTTAAAACTTTCAAAAGGAAATTTCGTGAAGAAACTCATATTAGTTCTTAATTCTTTTCATGTCATTTTCTGTTGGGTTGGCATCGTCATGCACACATTTCGTGTATTTAAAGCTCAAAAGAGCTTAGTTTTATGCGAATACCGATTTTAAATTCTTCGAAGAAAACAAAGAGCACACAGCTGAAGCTTCAGAGTTTAGCGTATTTGAAAAATCATGGCGATGAACCGATTTTCAGACCCAGAGGTGTAAATTGTGGAACGAAGCCGAGCAGGCCCGTAGCCAGGATCGAATGTTCGGAGGGGCGCTGGAAGTTTCAGGGGGGGCGGAGAAAAAAGATTCAAATACGAAAGTCTTTATTTGTTCATGTATATTTTCGCAGGTTTTTATAACATTTTACAGCATTTTGTTTGGGAAATAGAGTATGTTCTTCACTTCTACAATAGCTTTTAAGATTTCGCCATTTTCCTGAAATCGAGATTCGATTTTATGCAAAACACGATCAAATATTTCGAAACTGATTTTTTTAGCGACAAAAAACTTTTGAACGATCACGTTGGTGTTAATTTGGCCTGTTAAATTTATGTCTGTCGACTTTGGATCTCCATTTCCCACATTTTCTTCACAATCGCGAGTGTTCTCACTTTGTGAATGAATCTATTTTCACTTATTAGAGCTCGCTCATAAATGCACGTTCATACATGTATGCACACAAAAAAGAAATTGAGTGACAGTTCTCATAAGGTTAGAGTAATCGGCTTGTTTATTCCGATTTCAGTGTAATAAAATAAAATTTCCCCTTTTTTATTGATAACTTTGTGAAACACAAATTTTCACCTACATACGTTTGATAGGAGACGATGAATGAATCAAAATGCCATTCACAAAAGGCCCAAAGAAAATTTTTCACCTGAAAATTTCGGTTCCAGGGAAAAAAAATGAATTTCTACATCAATATATCATAATGAGAAATATCATAATGAGTCGAAAAAAAAATCAAATTTGCGATTTGTTGTATTTTTTCAAGAAAAAAAGATAATTTTTGAAAAATATGACTTGAATTAATACAACTATATTCCGTGAACCGTACCGATTTCGATCTGGGTATCTTCGGCAATTGTTAGATAATGTCAACTTTCGGGACTTTATTAGAAGTGTTAACCTCGAAAACTCCTTTTCTAGTGGTAAAAGATGCTCACAACATGAGGCTATATTTCACCGGAAGAGGTGATTTTTCGCAGACTGTAATCTCAAAATCCTTACCATTTCAAAAGTATCACAAATTGCAAATCTCTTGGAGGGCCGTAAATTGGGAACAATATGCAATTTTCAGATCGTTATACCTACAAAATGGTAGGGATTTTGAATTTACATAAACATATAAATTTTCAAGTTCTCTTGCGATGGCAACATTAACAGAAATCGATATACATAACAAAAATACAATTTTTTGCTGTCCTCAGTTCCATTATGAGATTTAGTTGAAATTTTGTGCGCGTGTAGAAGTCGGGGGGCGCAGAAGGTGCCAGGGGGGGCTGCGCCCCCCTAGCACCCCTCTAAATACGGGCCTGAAGCCGAGTTTTCGGAGGTGTTTTTTTTCTTCTTTTGTTTTGTTCTTGCGATGCCACTGACATCGCTATTTGTTGCATATTTTCTGATTCTATTGACGGAATTTGTTAATGTATCTCTTCCGCAAACTACAACTTTAAAAAGTTTTGAGTCTTTTTTTTCATCTCTACTTTGTCTCTTTGTAAACTAAAGACAAAAAGGTTAGATGCTTGAACGCCATTGAAAAAAAGCTGCACTTCCCGCATTGGAAGCGGATTTGATGTTTCTATAGAGATGATGACATGATACCGTGATGCTTTACCATATCGAAAAGTAATAATAGAACTCGAGCTTCATTTTTGGATTAGCGTTTTCTAAAGATCGATAGTATATATAAGTGAAACCATTTCTTGTTTTTCTCTCACTCACTCTTTCGTCTTGACGAATCACGAACCAAAATGATACAAAAATCAAATATATAAAAAAAACGACTACGATGTACCTTCATCACGTTCTGGTTTGAATAAATTTGTTCGCTGCTATTCGACCTAAATTCGAAATCATTTGACCCAAATTATAGACACGAATATTTTCCAAAGTTTCGTAGCCCAAGTCCGATGCCCACACTCGCACACGTAGATACGAAGAAGAATAAATATTACCCTGAAATGTCATCAAAGCAAATGCGAATTGCATGTCTATATGGGTGGTGTGATGAGAATGGGCGTAAAAAGCCATCTTTGAGTAAATTTTCATTTATTTTTCATGTTTTTTATTCTCTTGTAATAGACAAATTGAATTGATGGTCAAATAATGCTGGAATGCTGGAATGCAATGAAAGTGATGAAAGAACGGTGCATTGAATGACAATGGGGAAAAAGTGAGCCAAGTGTGAAAGGCATAGGCAAGAGAGAGAGAGAGAGAGAGAGAGAGAGAGAGAGAGAGAGAGCGAAATGGAGAGGTTGTGATCGATGTTGTAGACCCGAAGAGTACCGTGTCAAGCGTCCAATTTTAATGATACGACACAATTGATTCGCAATCGAATCATTTCGCATTTTGACAAAAGCATAATCAATACGTCGAAGAGATCAGAGAGAAAGAAAAACGTGAAGTTACAGCACCGAGTCAACCAACACTGTGAGAGAAACAAAAACAGCAACGCCATCGGACAAACATGAGTAAGGAATGCACAACGAAAGTGTGTGTGAGAGCGAAGAGTAACAACAACAAAAAAATCGTGTCATTGATGCGGGTGGACTAGTTGTGATGAGTGTGCATTTTTCGATGCAGGTGATATTCGCAAATTGTGTAAGCGTCTCGGTGATCAATCCCAATCGAATCGATTGTAACACCAATAAATGGTGTTTTCGTTTTAACCGGAGAGAGTGAGAGATAACCCCACGCACATACACTAGCACTGGCAGAAGACAGGGTTGCAGTCGCTGCATGCTTTTTTTTGTTCGAATTTTGAAATGTTTAAAACGGTTTTCTAACGGTATTCTTTACACTTCATACAGACACAATGACAGTGTCTCTTTTGTTTCAGTTGAAAATTTTATTTGAAAAAAAAAACATGGGAAATGGAAGTAATAGTGAAATAAATAAAACCCATTTCCAATGCACCTTTATTGCTTCCTGACAAACACAACTCCCTTTCTTTTACTCGCTCTCTTTCTCTCTCTCGGGTTCGTTTCCAAAATGCTCACGCTCTTCTCTACCTCACTTACTCTACTTGTCTCTCGTCTAACTCATCCAATTTTTATTGTATCTTCTGTTTATTTTCTGTTATTTCGTTTTTTTTCACTCCTTCTCGCTGATTGTTTTTCGTGTATATTCTGTTGCATGTATCACATTTGTATTGTTCAATCGTTTTACCGTTGTTTTTTTTATTGGAGATTCATGTGCACCTTAGTTGGTAAACATTGCTTGCTCACTTTCTCCCTCAATCATGTAAATCGCGATTTTTAGCCGTTACTGTCATCAATGAATGCATTCGAAAAGGAAATAAACAAAACAACAACAAATATCTGTACACATACAAATCAAACTCGGACCGTTAGCACATAACCAAACATAACATCGAATCCCTATGAGCGGCTCAACAGAAAAACAACAACACCAACAAACAAAGCAGCGACAGCAAAAAAACCAATTGTGTATATTCAACAATGATCGAGATTACTTTTACGCACAATGTGTACATCTGTCCTGAAAATTGTGTGATGGTAGCTCTTGGTTTCGATTTGAAATGCACTTATTTGTTTCGATTCTGTTCGTTGTGGTCGTTGTTGCCCATTGCCGATTGCCGATTGTTGTCGTTGCTGTTGTTGTCGTTGTTGCTGCTATCGATGTGAGGGCATATGGGTTTATGGGCAACAACATATACCATATATACCTTACACATGTGTGAACGCATTTGTGTGTGTGTGCGCGCTAGCTCATGCCATACAGAACATTTTTCGCACTAGCACCGAATGATGATTTCGCTTTGAGCTGTGAATAAATGGTGGAATGGCAAGTTATTTCGTGTCATACAATGCAGCTGTGTGTAATGAAGCCGCACTACTTGAAGCTCAAATGTAATTGAGAGAGAATCATATAGTTGGCTGCAGTGTTTGGGTTTCGCATAATTGAGCTTGTACGCTTCCAGCGAACTGTGTGTCTGTGAATGTGTATGTGCATATTTCAAAATACCAGTTCAATATTAACGGTGTGCTGCTGCTGGTCCCTGGTTCTCTTTCTTTGCCGTGTTTTACCTCCCTTTCTTTCCTTCCTGCACTTTGAAACCATCATCATCACCTCTAAGCATCGAAAATCAACTAAAATGCTTAAACTCATTGCAGAGTCATTCGCATGTTGGTTATTCCAACACATGGAAAATGAGAAGAGCAAGTTTCTCAATATTCGATCCGAAGTCGTTTAAGGGTAGCAACTCTTCCTTCATTCATTCATTCTTTCTTTCTTTCTTTCTTTCTTTCTCTCTTTTAGTTCTTTCTTTTTCGCTCTATTTGCCATTTTTTTTTGCTACTGCATGAGAGTGCAGAATTAATGTTCTGTCAGCATGAACGTAATTTCCGAGCCCGTTCTCTCACGTACACCTCAATCCGAACGCATGATAAGCACTTCGATCGATTTAACTCTTAAAAAGTATTTTCAGAAAAGAATTCTTACCCATCATATTCTTGCCTGATCGCACTAATCATATTGCAATCCCATTTACGATACTTTTGAGTAACAACAACAACAACAACAACTTTTAAAATGATAGATGCAAAGGACCTTGTCATTAGTTTATTGATCTATTACATAAATTACGCTTCTCAATTTAGTTCAGTGCTATGGTCAAATTATTAGAACATAGAAATCGTCGAAGAATGTATTCGTTAAAATCGCTACCCAACACGACTTTTGTTTTAATTTAAGAGAAAATCACTAAATGTTTATTGTAATTGTAATTGTTTATTAACGTATAATAGTTATTTACATAAATTTACAGAGGTTTAAAATTATGAGATACAGTCCGTGGTATTTTCAGTAAATAAGACGGATTTGTGTAATTTTAAACTTAACCCAGGTGTTTATCTGATTTGGTCCAAACCCAAATTGGTTAAATCAAGAAATATTTACAAGATTTGTCATACAATACATATCGAGATCGCGAATTAATTCAAATTCTTATTTTGAATGTTCTCTTCACCGGAAATTTGAACTGTATGTGTCGCGAGAATCATTTGGAATTTTTTTTTTAAACACTAACCACTAACACTTTCGGCAAAAACCAATAATAATAGCTATAAATTTGTATTACGAGTGCGGAAGGTTAACCATCTTGGTAGAGGTTTATATTGCTGTGTGCTAATTTTAGAAATGACATTCCCATAGATTGAACATTTTTGGAAATTTAAGTTTAGTTCAAATTTAGAGCGATTTTATTCCTCTCTATAATATAACATAGAATAATATGGTACTAACCTGGTGCAGTTGTGCCTTAAAATCAAAACCTAGTTTCAATATATTCCCACAAACGTCCATTTATTCTGATCTATCCCGTGTATTTTCCCCAAGAAAAAAAAAGTTATGAATACACATGTACATACTATCCGCCTATAGATTTCTCTTGTAAAACAAATTATTGAAATAAAATGCTAACTTGGCATCTTCAAAATCTGTTAAAATTTAAACGATTCAATGCACACTTGAAAAAATATTGACAGAGAGAATTCTCTAACCCGTTCAACTAAGGGATATTTGTTGTTTAAAGAATCACATTCAAACATATTCCTATGAATAATTGAAAAAGTGTTAAGGACTTTTTACGACTCGTAATACATAACCAATTGTGGTTCGTAGCATGCAATTTGTACATGTGATATTCGAGACAACAAATATCATGGGGTAAGATATGATGGCCATGAGGGGAGGGCGCAGATAAATAACTGAGTTAAATTTGATGCATTTCGGGAAATCACCTTATGTAGTCACCGTAGCCATATTTTATTATTAAATAGCTTTTTTCGAAAAAAAATGTGATGACCATGGAGCATCTGAGTATTGAACTCGTTCTATCGAGTGTAAAATGGAAATATATATGAATAGATTCAATTCAATCGTTCAATAGCTGAATAGCCAGTCTATCAATCGGCTTTCAATGTCTCATTTGACAACCATAGGGGAGAAAAGGACCATATCTGACATGTCAAGAGGGGGTGGTAGCATCAAATCCTCCACTCCTTTCATATGTATGAACCAATTAGGTGATCACACCTCAATAAACAATTGAATTTCATTATAAAATTATTCACTTTCAATTGATTTATTTCTGTTATTTTCATTCGGCCGAAAAATGTGAGACCGCACCATAGGCGGCCATTGAATTTCCATAAATTTAAATGAGAACAAATTGAAATCTACTTCGGTGAAGACGAAAATAAGTCTACTTTTACAGTTGATAGCGTTTTTTTAAACGAACATTAGCATACTTTGAAAAGTTAACACGAATAATTGCCGTTATTTGTATGCCCATTTAACTAGTCCAACCGAGTCCAACTCATACCAAAAAAAAAAAAAAAAATGTTGACTTTTTATTTAGAATAAAAATCAAATGGTAAATTTAAATTGAGTATTCATCTATTCATTCAGCATCAATACAAAACTTTTTCTCTGTGCAACTCATTTTTTTCTTCACACACAAATCTTCGCAAATTGTATGTGTTACGTAAACAACACTGTTAACAACCTGAAATGGTAAAAGTGGTGAGTAACAATCACTTGAAAACTCTTTAATTTGCAGATACATCCAGAAATGCCATCACCTGCCTATATTGTGTGTACCGTTCGTTTAACATTCAAAACACTTTACCGTCTTGCAATTTCTTGAGTCAGGCAAAGAATGTCAAAGCAAGTTTTCCACTGCGATGTCAAGTCTGTGTAAACACACACCAAAAATTTTCCTTGTTATAAGCAACAACAACAACAAAAAAGGACACTCTGCACTCTGGCTATATACATTACATAGCTTGAAGGAGATTGTTTTTTCTTCTTTTGTGTGAATGATCGAAGAGGAAGGTTTAGTTAGAAAAGTGCAAGTAATGTTGATTTTATTCGTATTTTGTTGGAAAATCAAACGGCATTACATGATGTGTATAGTAAATGATGCGTTGCTTACGTGGTACACAGACTCCATGGGTTGATATTTCTTCTTTTTCGTGTTTTTTTTTTTTTATGTCGGTATTAGTGAAAATGTTTCATATTTTTGTATAGTTGATTACATTGAAAGCCGTTTGGGAGATGCCGATTTTACGATGATAAAATATATGACTGAAGTGCTTTGAAGCGGCAACAGCAGCAGCAGCCAAAGCAATTCAACTTATTACCGTACTATATAGAAAGTTTTTCGTGGCATACAATCCAAATGCACACATACACACACACACACAAATTCAGCTGCATCATGGTATCGCACATTTAAATGTGCGTACCGATTTATACCATGCACCCTCTGTTTGAATGCAAAAGCGAAGAGCATCAAAGCAGGGCAAAAATAGTAGCGTTGAAATAATAATAATAATAAAAAAAAAAATCTGTAATATCGCCGCACACACGGAATCAAATGAGCTAGTGTGGAATAATAGCAAATTATGTGTCAGCGAAGCCAGAGGGAAAGAGAGAGAGAGAGGCAGAGAGTGGAAACCAACAGCGGCAAGGATAAAACCGGGAGTGAAATAAAATTAAACAAAGAATAGCGCGCATCTGTCTGTATATATTATGATTATTTGTAACTGTGTAACGTCCGCTGCCATAGCCATGCCAATATTCAGCGTGTAGCGCTCTCAAATTCTATATATCGAATCGAGTGTTGCATTCACGCACACGCGATGCACACATTACTTAATAACGAACCAAATAATTCAAACGAACTAAAACCTTGTACATAAAATAGCAAATCATAGCGTTTTATCTCTCTCTCTCTCTCTCTCTCTCTCTCTGTGTGTGTGTGCGTCTGAAAACTTTGTCTCGATTTTCTCCTCTCTTGTAACGATGATTATTATTTCCTCTTCTTTTTCCACGGTCGGTTTTTGGTTTTCGGTTGTTGTTGCATTTCGGTTCCATCCCCATTGTATACTTTGGTTCAAATTTCAACGCTGAATCGATGCTACCACATTATGTGAATTCAGCGATCTATATGAAATTGTGTGATGTGCCATTTTAGCACAGTTCTGCCACGCTCTTTACAATGAAATCCGTCTACATTAAGAATTCGTTTTGATGCATAAGATTAGATCATAATTCGAGTATGTTGATATGTGCGATGTGTGTGCTTCAGTTTCGAAATGTACTGATTATCAATTGTTGGCTTTATTTTCAGGTTGAAGTATATGAGTCACACATTGACGATGGACATAGAGAGAAAGCGAACGACTGTATGGGGACGTATGTAATGTTTTACAAACGTTTGAAAAAAGACCACAGTCACACATTTTCGAAAACTTCAAAGGCCAACCGAATCGAAAACACATCAACTGATCATAATTTTACTGGGAAATAAACTGACTGGATATGTTATTACTCTCATCAATGGACAAAAGAGAAACTTCGGTTGATTGCTTCACTTGCATTTGACTCGGTCTAACCATATCCGGCTGTTTTGTATGAGTATGTGTGTGTTTTGTTTCTGTTTCTCTTTGTTCATGCTGCCGTTTTATTTATTTTTTTTTTATTCTCACATCGGCACGAGCATCTATTCGAGACACACACACACACACACACACACACACACACACACACACACACACACACACATTCGTATATTCTCACGCAAAAAAGCGACAACCGAAAACCTTTCACTCTAAGCAGGCTGCTTACATTATGGTTCGAACTCGTTCATCGTAACAATTGCATCGTAAAACGGAAAGTCCCTTTAAATTTTCGGTAACGGCATTTTATCTACTGTCGGCCGTGTATTCAGTTGTAATGCTACGACACGGAAAAATGGGTGCTGTTCGTCTTCTTTTCACGTTTATTTGATGGGATTCGAAATGTGGCGATGAGACTGCATCAGGCCCAGAGAAATTGTGTGACAAGCACCGAGTAAACGAGAAACGCGTATACGAATCCCTTTGAAATTCGTTCGAATGGGAAAAATGTAATGTTTGTATAGGTTTTTTGGGCATCAAAGAGAAACTTAACTCGGCAGCATTAAACGGTTGTCGAGCACCCCGGTAGCATCTACAATCGACACATTAAGTACATAGATGGGGAAACACCGAAATGGGCGAGAATGAGAACGACAGAAAGCATGAAAAGCACACAAAACTGAAATAGACACGAATGGTTTTCAACGTTCTCGAGGAAATATTAGCAATCAAAATAAAACTGTACTGAGTCACTGGGTGCTGTGAAACTGAGATATGAAGCAAGGAATATCGTTACACACAATTTTGTTGAATTAAGGGTGCCAACGCTGTACTTCGCTCTGCTCTCTCTCTCTCTCTAACTCTGTCTCTCGCGCGCGCGGCTTCTATCCCCTTTCCGTTTGCTTTGGCCGGGGCTGAATGAATTTTCTATGTAGTTTCAACTTACACTGAAACAAAACTGGAAGCGTTATAGCAAACGCTCCGATAGACATATAATTGTGACTGCAATTGTTCGCACTGCATTTAATGTTCAAATGTTTGAATATTTGGAATGCCGTACCCATTGTGTTTTAGTTGCTATGTGCACACAAACACTCGCACACTCGCGCACTGTGTGTGATATTAACGATAGAAATGCTTTCAACAGTTCAATAGCCATATGAATGAATGAAGTTTTCCAAATTACCATTTTCCAAATTAGAAAACACCTGGCCTGATATATTCAACACTCTCGTTTCTATTGTGATCGCGATCGCATCAGATTTTGTTTTTTTTTTTATTCAACTCTCGCTATCTCGCTACCTCTTTCTATCGCTCGCTCGCTCAGCGTGCATGTGTTCTCATCTATTCGCATCGCCATTCAAATTACTGAAATAACCATAAACAATTATTCGTGAAATGTACAAAGAAGCGCCACGCAACACAACACATAACATTTGCATGCCATCGCAACAGCATTAACCATTCATCATTGTTTTGCCTAGTTGATGAAAATATGTATACGCATTTTCTATGGGAAAAACAGACAAACAGACCGAGAAAAAACATCAACAACAACAGCAACCATGAACAAGATTGTTATTTCGCGCGTACAATTTTTACATCCATTCTTCAAATATCCACGTGAAAAATGCTACGTTGCTGCAGCGATCAATCTCAATTACACACCAATGTCCTAGAATATTTATGATGGTGGCAAAAATAAAAAAAAAAAAATAAACATTAAAGAAAAAAGAGTAGCAAATTAGATTTTATAATGTTAACATGAAAAATAACTGCACCGAATTCGTTGTTTTTTTTTCATTAACTTCAGTGTAGCCAAAGTAACATCATCATTAATTAATTCCATTAACATAACAATAGGAAAATGTTTAATGTATTTAATATACTATCAGGTTGTGTTTATTCATCAAAGGCCATCGGCAACAATCACATTTAAAATGACAATGTGTTCGGTTTCCTTTTAAATTCTTATAAGCTATAATCATCATTTAACGATGAACGAAGGGGCTAAAGAAAATAACAACAAAAAAACCTTGCACACCAGACAAACGGGGACGTCTGGAATAAGAACCACACATAACAATAAAATCCACTTGCATCTTAAGAATAAAAGAAAATGAAGAGAAAAGAGAAAAGCGACTAAAGAACAAGTTCAACACATACACACACACAATCGGAATTTATTCAACAGCTGCAAATTTAAAAGCAACTCTAGAAACCAGAGACGCAAAGCAAGCAGAATAACGAAAATGGAATAAACAAAAAAAGGGGAAACAATAACAAGACGAAGAACACATTGAATGCATTGGTAAACATTCTCGCACATTCATTTTGGTTTCAATGCAGAGTCAACGAATGATGTGTTAAGAATCGTTAAGAATTTGGCACGGCTGAAAGGGGGATGTCTTCAAAAGAAAACACCTTATAAAAACAGAGATGGAAAACTATCATTTCGATAGTAATGGATTCCATTTTGATGGAAAATTTGATGACCAAAACCAGATCCTCATCTAATTCCTGTCAATGTTTGAATAAAAAAATATTTTTTTTTTTTAAACAACTTCATTGTTGAATGCTAAAACACAACGACAAAAGTTGCATAATGATGCCTGTTAAAGTGATGTACAAACTCAGATGTTGATAACTTCTCCTTTCCGGAACCCTAAAGAAACTTTTTTCCGAAATTTGGAATGATGTAAATTCACGTAAATACACTTACATGAAAGTTGATAGTTATCCGAATGCATTAACTGATGCATTGGCCAATTGAAAAATGGAAGTGCCATCCCAACTCTGAATCAAATGAAATTATCGTCTCATTTATTCGATGTTGATGTGCGTGTATGTGAAATGAATGAGAAACACGGCTGATTTTTTTTGTCCCTTTGTCTTCCCCTTTTAAATTTCTTGCCGCATGCTACCAAGGTGCTATTCAAAGTGGTTTTTGCTGTTGTTGTTATTGTTGTTGTTATTGTTGTTGTTATTTACGAAGACGTTATGGTAAGTTGGTTTTGTTGCGTTTCTCGCTTTATGTTTGTGTGTGTGTGTTTCTGCTTTGAAATAACACAATATTTTGCTATAGCGCCACTTGTTTCTTTCGACATTTTTATTTGTTTCACTTTGCGTGTTTGTTTGCGTTTGCTGTGTGTTCTCATTTTCATTCTGTTTTGCTTTTTCATTCACTATTCATCGTCGTCGTCGTCGTCGTCGTCATCATCGTTGTCGTTGTCGTCATTTTCTTCCCTTCTCTCTTTTTCCCTGTTTATCGTTTTGCCTCCGTTTCTTGGGTGCTTCCTTTTTCTTATTCGATTCCTTGGCATATCATTTTGGTGTGTATGTGTATTTTGGGTTGTTTTCGTTAAGCATTGAATGCGTATATGTGCCTGTGTTGTGTGACTGGCTTTTTTTTTTCTTTTGTAGCAGACAATCAATGTGAAAATAATAACAGTAAAAGGAACAAGTTGTGTGTATTCGTATGAAAAATTATGAAAGTAGTTTCAACTGAGAGTGAATATTTCATATTAAATGGAGAGAGAGAGAGAGAGAGAGAGAGAGAAAAACACAGGGGCATGAGCATGAGACTGTGTTCGGGTGTTTGTGTTTATGTGTATCTGTCGTTATATTAAGTAAAAGACTAAACGAATATAAGGAAACGAAGGAAGGAACAAAGACATGGTCGTATGCAAGAAGACGACGGGGCGAATGTGAATACAATAAGTGAGCTCGCGCTCGGCAAGTCAGACTCCTTAATTCGAATGCGATATAGACGACAGTGAGTCGAGAGTCGAGTCAACAACAACAATAATAACAACAACAACAACAGCACCGACACTATATACACAGGGGTTTGAGTGATTGTATGTGAATATGCAGCACGCTTCACATTCAATTGAGACACACTGATTTAAGTCGTAAATCGTAAGGAATGCGTAACAAGTGGTTTCTTGTTTTCTTGTTAGGTGCCAATTTTATTGTTATTAAAGGTCATGTTCATGTTCACGTCAGTTGTGCCGAGCGATTCATTCGGCATGTGCCTGTATTTTTGTGACGCAGCTCTCATGCATTTGGGAAAAAAATCGTTTTTTTTTTATTTTATTTTCCGCTTTCTTTTTGCCCAGCACTGCTGAATTTATACTTGCCAACCCCTCCAGAGGCGAAAAAAATATATATATTGTGTAGAAAGAGAAGGAACCATCACTGCAAGATGTTCAGCTGTGTGCTGTATTAATGCTAAATCGGCATTTTAAATGTCTAATTTAGCTATATTATGTGACTTAATTCGCTTTCCTGGCTTGATATGTGCCCGGTGCTCGTGCCTGTGCATTTCAACACATTTGAAAACTAATGGCAAACTAGACTGTCGTTAAACTTCTCATGTAATACATATTTCTGCTGGCAATCGACACGTATTTTTTTTCTGTTCCGTTGTGTGTTCCTTTCAAATTTGGAAGAATGGAAGAGAGATTATTTTCGATCGACTCAACGCAACCGAGAGATGGATTCATCGGTTTCATTTGCTATAGCTCATTCGTTCTGATTCTCTGTACAGTGCCAAGAGCTTACAACGACATTAGTACGACGTCAATTGCAATTTACTTTCATCTTGGGGATAGAAATCCGTTTGTTGCCGCTGCTCCACCGAGATCCAACCAAATCACTGGATGTCTGTGTTATGCACAAGCAGCAATAATGCATTGTCAACCAAAACACATTCACACAAACACACATACATACATTGCTCGATATTTTCCGAATTCCGAATGGGTTTTCGCTGGCTCTCTCCAGCTCACGCACTCATTCGGGATATATTCGTTAAAAAAAAAATATTTTTAAACTTGCCACTAATTATATGACATTCAAAAAACCGTTATTTGGTGATTTATTTACGAACATAATTTATACCCGTTCACTCTCACTCGCACTCGTACACACACTCTCTCTCTCTGTCTATTTATTTGCAACAATTTCGAAAAAACGAAAAACCGAATTAAAATATATCCACCAAGCGATTTTCAGGATTTATACTCTTTACAGTTACTTTTCATTTTCACAAATAAAATACCAAAAGACTAACAACTTTTAATTATGAATAATTGAGCGGTTTGAACATGCTTAAAATGGATCACGATAAAACACTGGCGGATTTCTCCCATTTCAACTAAAATCGAGAGAAATAACCAACCAAAAAAACACTCTCTGCTCTGCACCACAAGCCAATTTTGAATCTTTCAAATTCAAAATTTTACTTTATTTTCAACCGATAAAAACTTTTACCAACAACAACAACAAAAGATCACGTGCAACTCATTTATTCAATCAATGCATTTTCAACCTAGACACACACACACACACACACACACTCAAGAGATGAGAATTTATACTTTGTCGACAATAACTTCGATATTTTAAGATTCCAATATGTGAGGGAAAAATGTGTTTAGCATTTATGGTTAGTAACCATTGGTTACGAGCTAAATGTATTCGAATAGGTGCAATTATTGTATGTGACATAATGTGACTAATGAATGTTTTTAGCACCCAATGAATGATGGTTAAAATCACGGTATTCGAAAAAAAACGACAAATATCAACAAATTACATTTATATTGTTATACTTTCAATAGTAATTCCAAGTGCTTCGGTTAATTTTTTCAAAACTCTATAATTTGATCGAATTTTCAGTCGTTGATTTGATGAGATTGAATGAAATCTCAATTCCATTCAATTTCAGAGTTTTGACAAATGTGACCAAATTATTTTGTACATCGATGCAACCGGTTACTTTTTGCATAGGTAAACTGTCCCCAGGTTCTCTCGTTCTAAACAATAAAGCAAACTTTTATGGCTCGTTTCGTAACATTGATGGCAGATCAATCACATCAAAAGTTTAGTTTTTTATGTCAAAAATGGTCACATTTTAAATTACAGCTATACAAATAATTGAGAAACTACTATCTGGTCGAAAAATACGTAAAAGTTAAATTAAACCGTAAAACTCACAAATAAATATCGTCCATGAGTTTATACTAGAGTTTATATACGTGCTTTCAAGTGAGTAGCAATATTATGCCATAAACAAACATTTTGATTCGGAAGCAGCAAATTGCATTTTGTAAAATAAGTAACACAGTTAAACAGCTTAAGGATAATAAAAAAAGTGTTCGAACAGTTCATGTTCACTCGCTTGGCCAATCAAACTTTTCAAAGTCATTGATTTGCAATAACTGTACTTGTATTTCTATGGTATGTGAATTTGTAAAATTTACGGGTGAATTTCGACATGTAAATCATAACATTCCATTCATTTTATACATTTTGTCTTTCGTTTCGGGTGGCATAATTAAAACGAATCGTCATTGTTGCACAAAATATTCCATAAATTGTGGATGGCATTCATTTGAATTTGGAATTAGTTGAAATAGTGTTGAAGATCGATCTGAATGTGATATGATAAAATGAGGCAGCAACGCGCACACGGCCAAAAAAAAAAAAAAAAAAAAACAAAACAAAAATAGTCCAAGCCAGTTATATAAAATAGTGCTGGCCATGGCACAGTTACGATATGGATATGATATGCACATTGTAACATAACACAAAATTGAGAGAGAGAGAGACTACATTGTAAAACATGGGCCTCGATCAACTAATAAATAATTTAAGTGAAGTAAGTAAAATGTAGATATTGTGTTTAAAAGTTCATTCATTTACAACAAATTGATGTGTTAAAAATGGAAATGCTGTAATGGTTTTGTATAATGTCGTTCGATGTGTGTTTGTATTTGTGTTGTGTCCATGTGTCGTTTGCCGCTTGCATGCGAATGCTGTGATTCGGCCGAGCGAGCAAGTCAGCGAGCCACATGCATTTTTGTAAAATATAATGTCGAATAAAATGAATAAAATTATATAAAATTGCAGCTTTTCACTACGATGGAAAATGTGTTTATATTGCATTGTACCGAGTGGTCTTTTACGGATGTCGTTGTCTCTGCGTCTATCCATTCTGCACCTCACTTCTTTCCTCTAGTAGCGATTCTGTAGTCGTTAGTTTTATATGTTTCATTCCATATTAAGTATTCAGTGCGTACAAAATGAATGTATCCGTTATTATTTTTGAGTTTGGCTTTTCATATTTTTACTTTTGGGGTAAAATTCGGCTGAATTTTGCGCTTGAGCTCTGCGGGCTCACAGCCACAATAATTCGCCGTTTCGCGAGTAAACACACAGAGCGCGCGCGCGCCTTCCAGCCCAACAGCATAAGCACCAACCAACCACCATAAACTTACTAACAATATCCGGTAATGCTCTTTTTCTATCGCATGTCCATACATGTGCACAAATAAATCAGATAAAAGCATTAACCAAACATATGCATTTTTATTTGCAAAAGTAAAAACGCTCTTATTTTATGTGCATGTGTGTGTGTGTGTGTGTTTGTGTTATTTTTTGTATTTTGGTGAAAGCCAATGCAAAAATAAAACATGTTCACATGGACATGAACAACAACAATAAAGAACACATTCACGTCCAATGTTCATATTATGCGATCAGACCAAATCAGAACAATAATTCCTCATAGTTGCACGCGTTTGAGTTCACTTTGCATGCGATCTCGAAACGCACATACCAACGAAACTGGACCGGAATGTGAACGAGAGAGGGAGAGATTGGGTAGAGAGAGAGAAAAATAGAACAAATTGCAAAAAGGAAACCAGACATGAAAAGAAAAATATGAAAACGAACAAAATCACTTTAATATTTTTGTGATGCAAATTTAATTCGAATGGTGGTGGTGGTGATGGCGAAGCACATCGGAGAATGCGAGCCAAACGGATAGCACATTGCCAAAAATTGAATAATTATTTTGGAATGGAAAAACGAAATGTTTTCAATAAATATTGTGCGAAACTGTATGTACGAACCGAACTGGTATTTTTGTGAGCTAACCGAAGAACCAGTAATCGGTTGATTGTAACAACAACAACAACAGCAACAGCAGCAGCAGCCGAAAAAAACAGCGAAAAACTATTTTTATAAATGGCTTAAGGTTTACAATCATAAAAATATGGTGGACAACAGCAGAGAACGGCAGGAGACAAGTAAAAGCATTTTCTACGTTGCGGTGGGCTAAACAACAAAATGATTTGTCTTTTTCAAATGGTGAGAGTGAGAGAGCAGAAGTAAAATGTACATTTCAAAGAAAACGTAAAGAATTGCAAACCGTAAAGCGACAAACAAATGCCCGAACCTGAAAGAATTTCGTGTGTGTGAGAGAGAGAAAGAGTTTGAGAGAAATTACCAGAAAATGCTATCTAAAGATCATGAGCATGAATCATGACACACAGACAAAATGCTGGAAATCAAATAAGTGTGCTATAGCAAATCCTCGAGCTGAGAGAAAACAAGAAACAAATTGCACACGCGAAAAGAATGAAAGGACGAGAGAAATTCAAAAGCACCAGAACCAACAACTCAACAGCAGCAACAACAAATTATGAACACACACAACCACTGCACACCATAAAATTGGTGCAACATTTAAATTAGTTGTAATATAATGCGTGCGCCAACTCGTGTGCCAGCGTATTTATTTATTTCTTTATTTCCACTGAAATATTTCCACTGATATGAAATATATACACCCAAAAAAAAAACCGAATATGCATATTGTACAGTGGTACTGTACACATGTGTATGAATGCATTGCACGGCTACGGTTTGTCGAGTATTACAAAGTTTGTCGAGAATGCGCGACACACAACGACCCGGCCGACCGAGCACGCTCGCAAATGGCAAAACAAACGATATATAGAAAGCAAGACCACTAAAAGCACAAAAAGCAACAGCCCAAAAAATAAATTATGAAAATAAAATAGTTTCCATTAATTAGCAACAGACCAACGAGCAGAGAAAGCAATTCGAGGCATACCAGAGCAACAAAACCAGGCCGAGAACAAAATAGGCATTCAACCCCGGAATCACATACCGAAGAGACTGAGAGAGAGAGAGGGAATAAGGAAAATTGTGGTCACCAAGTTTGTTTTTTTTTGTGGTGTCGCATTCTCGTCATTGGTGTTTTAAAAAAAATACAACAACAACAACAACGTTAAACACAGGAGCCGCTTTTGGTTGCATTTATGGTCAATTTATGCAATATTTGGAATGCAGCGACCATTTCACGGTAATATAAAAATGAGGAATTTCACTCAAAGGTATATTCAAAATCATTTACACACATCGATGCTTTGTGTTGTCACTCAACCGCATCTTTTAATTTTGACGCACAACCAAAACGCAACACCGTTTGTTACTTAGTAAGGATTGGTAAGCATTAGCAATTGTTGGTGTTGAATGTAATACACCTTTTGAATTGAATACCACCTTTGATAACCAAAAAAAACACACACACACACACACACACAAAAACAAAACAAAAATGCAAATCATTAATTTAAGTCAAAAGCATATATATATTTTTATGCGCGTGTTCAGTGACATGATTAGAAGAACCGAGAAAAATCCCATCCAACCATAAAGGATAATGATTAAACGTAATTTGATCGATATGCATAGATAAATGTACTCGCTTTTGAACACCTTTGATGGCAAACACGAAAGAGGTCGAAATGAAATTAAACACGAATAATGTATTGACACAAGGGTTACTTCTTTTTCATCCTTTTTTTGAATAGACAAAACAATATGAAATACCAAAAGTCAATGTTATATAGAATATTTTTGTTGTTGTTGTTGTTGTCATTTTGGTTTTAACAACATCATCATAGCACACCGATGATACGGCTGAATTGGCGAATCTTTTACGCATTTTTCAATCTCTTAAACCGTCGCGTCAGTTAATTCTCTCTTTCTCTCTATCTTTTGTTTGCATATCACTTATCATGGGCTCCAAAAAAGAAAAAAAAAACAAAACATTAAACGAAAGAAAAACAAAACGAAATATGAAGGTATACTTCAATAACAATCTTTTCGCCTCGATATACCGGCATAAAATGTTGAGAGTGAAGAAAAAAAAACAAAATACAACACCGGGCGACACAATGAAATGAAATTGATGAAGAAGCACCATGGATACTCATACGCATACACAGCACCGAATCAAACACTCACCACGAAATCAAATGGGTATATTTACTAAAAACTGCGTGAGCATAAAAATGGGGTTTCATTTCATTACACACACACACCGTAACGAAATAATCTGGGATTTTTTCTGCAACGAAATGCTGTTGTTGTTAATATATTTTGTTGTTGTTGTTATGTTTCTTGTCTCGTTCTCGCTGCTTATTCGCTTTCGTCTCTTCGCTGCTGTTGCTGCTGCTGATATAACTTTGTTGTTGTTTTTTTTTCTTGCTCTATGTTCCTTACTCGGGGTGCTATACGCTGCCACGGTCGATGTCATTGTTGTTATATGTTTAAACCAGCTGTCGACATTATCCAGGTGTACAGCTACACAGTCAGAAGAACACTATGGATTTTACACGAGCTCACCGAATGTGGTATTTCAGCATTTAACAGCTCTTGAATCGCTGTTGAGGCCGCGATGTGCATATGAATTTATTCCGTTTTGTTTTGTTTTATTAGTTCTTGATGTGTGTGTGTATGCTGTTGCTGCTTTTTGTTGTTGTTGTTATTCTCGTCCGTCTCTTTACATTTTGTCGCTCTATTTCAATTGGGTATAGATTCATTTAGGCAGCTCTCCTATTGTTTCACGTCTAGTTGTAGCCTGTATACAGAGTGCGTGTAGTTCACAATGCCTTAGTGCTGTGTATTTGGTTTATCGCATTCTCGCCCCTTTAAAACATGTGTGTATGGCTCCATAAATGTTTAGCTCAATACCCGGCACATTGTGTTTATGCCGAAATTTTCAATTTCATTTTCATATTTTTCTCTTCTATTTTTTGTTCACTATTCGCTTGAAAAATTGTTTCTTCTCCCCGACATTCGAACATTTATACAACTCGCTTCCTACAATTTTGGGCTAGTTCCTTTCTATTCCTGTTGGTGTATGGATTTTTCTTTTTTTCCATTTTCGCTGTAACGATTGTTATTTTACACTGGCTAAGTTGTTGTTGTTCAGATGGCTTTTGAAATCTACTTGCATATATGAGTGCTGATTACATTTAATGAACGGAGAAAAAATGCCGGTCGATATGGGTGAGGTGATTGATCTCTCTATTTTGTTGTTGTTGTTGTTGTTCTGTCACTCTCATTTGCTGCACACAATTTTTAATAGCTCCGTTCATTGGTAATCATTGAACACCTTTTGCATTTTCAAACCGTAAAATATATCGAACCGATGCTCTCTGGCTGTATGATTATAAATTGTGATTTCAAGATACGCATCGTCTGCGGTCAAAACGATCCCAAAAAGAAAAAATCTCTTCAAGCTATGAAAAGAGAGCTCGACAAGAGTAAAAATGCCATGTACAATATGTGTATAGAATAAATCCACGGAGTTCACACAAATTACATAAAATATGTATGGTTGCTTTTTTTGGCAGGCGCCAGCATGAGCAAACCATTGTTTCAGCGGAATGTTTGCTTATTTCTCTCAATATATACATTTTTTTTTTCGAAATTTTCTGGCTTCGTCTGAATTCATTTGTTCGATTGAGAATATCGCGGCATTCGAGTATTGGAGTTTTTGAATTGCATTTGTTTTTTTCTCTTCGTTTTTGGTGTGTTTTGACCATCACAGATGTTTCATTAGTTCTGCTTTGAATTTCAAAAGGGGTTTATTGCCGTCTCTACCGTTTCTCTTCCATTCTCTATTTGGTTGGTGGTTTTCGTTCAATTCATCGGATTCGAATTCTCTGGGATTTAAGGTATCTTTATACGGTTTTTTTTCGGGTAATGTAATGTGCGATATGAACCATTAAATAGGTGCGATCTTGGTGCCTTTGTTTCCAGGTTTTGTGCACGAAAAACGCATAACAGCACCCAATTTAGGTGTTAGAGAGTATGCCAACAGTTGGTCCAAATTGATGGCATATTGTGTGTGTGTGCATATGACTAAATGATATATTGTATATGAATCGCGATTAGCGTACGCTATTTCACAGTTGCTATGGCTTGTCCCCGTTCATTCGTTGGTTTGGTCCGCTGGAAAAACACCATAAATGAAACTAAATAAATTTCAAGCCAAACATGCTCTAATGAAATGTTGAAATTGATTTAAACGCTATGAAATTTCGATGCAATTCCAGGACAAATAGAAATGGCCAACAACCAAAAGACTCAGAGTGAACGGTCGGCACGTTTCTCGCCCTCTCTCTCTCTCTCTCTCTCTCTCTCTCTCTCTCTCTCTCTCTCTCACTCTCTCTGTGTGTGTGTGTGTCTCTAGTCCCATTCAATCTGTCGATGCAACAGCATTGTCGGCTTCACCAGTACCACACATATTTTGGTTGTGCTCGGAAAAATAGCAACCAGCCATTTCGACCTGCTGCCACGACTTTCGTTTTTCCACCGAATGATTTTCGGCATACAGCAAACACAGCAATAGCAACACAGTACAGCCACACCGCACTCTTTTTTTGCGTCAGTTGGACCATGTAAAATGTAGGTTGGTTTCGTTGATCGATTAATTAGATAAATTGCGGTATATTTTGGAATGCATTAGTGAACATTGTTAAATCGTTTAATTTGTTGATATGTTTAGACATGGAACATGACTGAATTATGGATAATTTGGTTAACTATCTCTCGTTTGTTTGTATCGCTCTCGTTCGCGTTTTTTTGTTGTTGTTGTCGCTGCTGTTGTTGTTGTTGTTGTTGCGTATAAATGCGTCGTAAATGTGCCTATTTATGTTGATGACACCACTTCGCGTTCTATATCTCTTGTTGGTGGGCCGCCGCTGCTGCCGCTACTTCTGCTGTGCTGCATATTCGTCCGATGCCTGGATGCCCATACGGTTCAGGCAACAGGATAGGCAAAATGTTCATTTATTTACATAAGCCGTGAATGAATTTAACACTATGCGGTCGAGGTGAAATAAAAATGATGCCCATCACATCAAATATGCATCGGGTAATTGAGTAAAAGTGTGCATACCGGACACGGGGTTTTTGCTATCACAAATTTAATTATGAACTTTTACCGGGGCTATACAAAACCCCGATTGATCAATGGCATTCACACGTTAAACCAGCCCAATGGCAATGCACGGCCGCTCGCGGGGCAAATTGTTACTGGTGTGGAACGGTCGTGGGGGTAATGAAATTCGCGGCCCGACGAAAATGTGCAGTATTAAAAATGAATGATCGTCTTAAACGATTCGGCAATTTTTTTCTCGAAACTCGGGTAATCATCGAGGTAATCATAGTAAATATTTCTTAGAAATTGTCTTGGCAATTCGCCCCTAATGACATTTACAATTCCAGGTAATTCGACACAACTATAGTTTGAGAGCTCACTTTCATTGTATTTGAATGCAACTTTAATACTCGGTTCATTTCATGGCATACGCCATACGAACAAACGCCAAGTTAAAATGAATACTTGTGGCTTTGCGATAACTTTCAATCAAACCAATCTCAATGGATTGACTGAAAATGAGGTGACAGGTAGCTAAAACGACCAACTACCCGCTTTCAATGAAGGATTGCCACCGATATCACTTTAATGTATCACATTAAGCGCACACACAAGCGTCTTTGTCGTTGTCTTTGGTGTTTCTTGTCAAGTTTCATGCTGCATATAATCTACAATTTGAGACAAAAACATATCATTAATATGTGACTTATATGAATTTCGTTATTGATATATATCTGCTTATTGCAGTGCTCCTATATATGAGTAGATCTAGCAATTCAAAGTCGGTGGCTGTCGCCAAGTTTCATCGAATGTTGTTTGCTTTTCTTTCAAATTGAAAGTTTCAACATTACCGTACTCAATATAAATGAAGTCTCCGTTTTTTTTTGTTGAAAGAATGGAATGGAATGGAATGGAATGAGTGCGTAAGGCAATGGAAACAGGTTACATTTAATGATGGCATACGATGACTTGAACCTGGTTTGCATAAGCAATTATCCGTCACTATTTCGTCTCTCTCTCTCTCTCACACTCCCAATTTTTATTCTAGTTCAACATGCACATTGCATATTGTGTAGATATATAATATTGGTGTATTGGGGGGGAGAGGGGGTTGGCGATGTGGCTCCAGTGTGTTTCGTCTGTTTTGAGCATAGTGGCATTGGCAAAACAAACGATAATGATGAAGCTGATGCGACCACAATATGACTAATTTGAATTCTAATTTTACATTGCAACAGCTATCCACTACGATATGATAGAGCGAATGTGCGTGTGTGCGTGTGTGTGTAAACGAATGAATGTCCACAGTCGACTCATATCCACGGACGATTCGTGGCGCGTTGTCGATGTTGTGTTGATTCGTAAATGGGGCTCTCTCACAGTCGGACATTTGGTTATGAGTATATGTGAAAACCGCGCGCACAAACAGATTCATCGATGCGGTTGCTAAGCTGACCAAGTGTTTTCCAGTTCGTTGTATGGCATGTAGCGTGTGATCTGTTCGGTGTGTGTGCATTGCATTCTTTTTTGCTGTTGTTGTTGTATGGATTTGCAACTTTGGCCTTTCCCATATCAAAATCCATAGTGCGGCCTTAGCATTGAGAATTTCACATTATGAAGCGCATTTACAGCGATTTTTATAGTTTAGTATTATGTTTTTTTTTGTTGCCCTCCGATTTCTTCTTTTATTTTCGCGCTGATTTTTATACGCGATATTTGTATCGTCGATTTTTTTGTTTAATAAATTCACCACCAATTTCATTGTGGTGGGTGTAAATGCTGGTCATTGCGTGTGAATATGCATGTATGGTGAGGATTTTTGTTATTGTTGTTGTTGTTCAAAGGAATAAATAGTAAATTACATATGAAACATCATGCAATAAAGGCGACGCATTGACTAGACATTCTTGCACATATGAAATTGAAAACAAGCGCGCGCGCTCACACACACACAAAACCCAAACACACAAAGTGAGAGAATTCAATATGTGAATATGGTTGGCGCTGGCCGGTGTCTCAAATTCTATTTTTCATATACAAAAACATCGTTTGAATTGAAAAGAGTTGTTGTGTGTTTGTTGGCTAGTTGGATGGTGTGTGTTGGTGTGTGTGGGTCCTTTTTTCAATACCGTATATCTGTTATTTACATATGGTTTTCCTTTTATTGCCTATCCATATTTAATTTAATTACATGTATATTACTGCTAACCAGTATCGTTTGCATCATGGGTTTTAATCCCCGTTTATCAAAGCACCACAATCGATGTCCGAATAGCAATTACATTGTAGAGAAATAACACACACAAACACACACACAGCACATTCACAACACAGAAAAACCAACCGGCCAAACACATTTGGGAAAGAAAAGCAAAAACAATAAATAATAAAAACGGTGAACGCAAAACAGAGATAGAGAGTGCGAGCGCGTTTAGTCAGGTTTGTGAATAGACATTCACTGAATACCGTATACAGACAGAATGTCGAGCCATTCACTCGTTTCATTTGACTCAAAATTATATAATAATACTTAATAAAATACGCGAAAGGTGAAGAAACTATATATATATGATTCACATTCACAACTCACACTCACAATTGCATTTTTCACGAAAAGCGAAATGCTACGACAAAAACAACAGCAACAAAAAAACAACACACAATATATAGAAGAGAAAAAAAAAAACAAATAAATCGACCAAGCAATGTGGAATGCACAGGAATTGAATATGTGTTTATTGAAAATACCGACCGAGCGATTGCGCTCAGTGCCACCGGTCATTTGTCCATCACCATGCATTTCACTGAATTCACCCCTCTCAATGAATAATCGCTTTTTGAAGGGTTTTCATCGCTTTTCAATTTTCAAGCAGTGCGTGTTACATTTTTACGTTTTTAATGTACAGTTTCGTTTCGGTTTTTTTGTTGTTGTTGTTCTCTCACAATTTTCAATTTCAATGCAGTAATATTTGTATTGAAAAAAAAAAAATTATATATTAAAAATGTTTGACAAAAAACCAGATCCAACGAGAAATGAAATATTCCCAAATGTATGTGAAAATTACGGATTTGATTGGCTTTCTGTTTCATTTTTCAACTACATTGTTGCTCAACTCATTCTCTCTTTCATCTCAATATCTCTTTTCTCGTAATTTTCATCTGAATAACGCATTGAAAACGTGCATGTACCGCATTTCAATGCCTGTGCGAGTGTGTGTACGAGTGTAAAAGACCACAGGTTTTTGGCAACATCGTTATGCCATAATACTAACTTAATTGATGCTTCGATTTTAAGTATTTCGGAAATTTAATTACAGATCCCGTGCTATAGAGCTTGAGCCAAACAGATTTTCTCCGTTGATGCGCTCCTGTGTCTCTGATTCACTCTTTCTCTATCACATCTCTCTAATTCATGAAAATCCACATAATAAAATATGAGAATTATAGATTTCGTTTCGTTTGCCCAGCACTTGATAAATCGCCTTTTAGTCTATGCTCTATCGAATGTGGGGATGCAGTGTACACTGTACACTTTCGATGCATCTATTGAGTTTTGGACTTTCGGTCGGAGTTCCAATTGTTTGCACATTCGTTCATACATAATATTGGCATCGAGAGTCCGATGCAAACCAATTTTCAAAGCATCTTCAAACTCAATACCGCACACACACATATATGCACACACGCACACGTGTTCGCCTATGGTCCCCTTTCACCGAAATTCGATTGAGTAAATTCGTAATGATAATGTATTATAGATTTGTGAATTGAGGTTGAATTGAACATGATCTATTGGGTACGAGGATTTTACCGGCTATATTGATGGATGGTTAGTTGCATGTTAACCAAAATGAAGAAACAGCTCAAGAATGAGCCATTCAGTCTTTTGATGACGTTGAGACTCTCGATGGACGGTCATTCTGCAATTTGATGCATCCGTTAACAAGCTGAGGTAATTAAAAGCCTTACAATATATATCGAAGCGATGGCATATTCTGCATTGAAATTTCCACATTTCACGATATATTAAATAATTGAAAAAGTGTGATCCAGTTCACATGCAGCATTTGATCGACATTTTTGATAGCGACTTTAATTTTTCTTCACGTTAAATAACTTCTATTACAATTTGCTTTTTTTGTTTTATTTCATCAACTGATTGAACTTTTGACAACTGAAATTAAAGCTTCAATAATCTGAACTGAATTCCAAGACTTTGACTTAAGCAAGAATAGGTTTTTGAGATGAAGGAGGTAAGTCGGACTTACTAAGTCCCGAAAACTCTTTTGAAAAACTCTTTTTGAAACAGAAGTGAATCGGTAGAATTCACATCTTTAAAACCTAGCAAACTGGAAGAACTGCTTAGAAATTCGAAAGAATCCTCGTCAAGGGATAATGGTGCTCAAGGTTAGGGGTGATACTTTCTGAGTAGTGGTGTCAACGCACACAAGTTTCGCACGTCCAAAAATTGTCTGAAAAGGGAAACACCAAGGCAATTTTTGAAAAAAAAGTCAAAAATTAATTGATTTTTGATTCATTATAATTGTTGCTTAATTATTTTGTTGATTTCGGGCGTTCCATATTTTTTCGAATTATTTTTCGAAAAATGTTGGACGTGCAAAAACTGGTGCACTAACCTTGAGAGCCTGTGCAATAAGCACATAGTAATACGTACTACTCTTTAATGAATTCACAATTACCAACCCAAAATCTGTTCTAATCATAAAAAATATATCATTTTCAATCGATTTAATAGTTCATTGCTCCAAAGCTTGCGGCGCATTCATCATAACACATTTAAAAGAAAAAAAAATTCAACATTTTAATGGGATTTTATCACTGAAAACAACAACAACAAAAATTGATAATATGCGATGGATAATTATTTATTCGAAACTTGAACAGCTAGTAATCGGAATTAAACGTTATTTAATCGTGATTTTTCTGTTGAATTGGGATTTTATTTTTTGTATCGGAATCGGGAAGATGGAAAAAAAACCAAATACTCACACACACATCCAGCACACTCACACATGATTATGCACTCCAACAAAATGGATTCACAATTAACCAATTATTTCGCGTTTTCCCATAAAAATTATCATTTTGTGGTTAATGCATTAAAAAAAAAATGTGCGCGAATGAAAAATAAAAAAGAGAGTGAAAAAAGGCGAATCAATGGTGTGTGGCCGCTTATCATAATAATCCCTGAGTCGAATTCAACAGATGAAATATTGTATATGAAGCGCGAATTCAAGCGAATGACCGAAAAACCCAGTGTCCGTATGCAGTAAACGTAAATGTTTTATGAATATAATGCCCCGACAACGACATTCAATAAGTTGGCCATTGAATGTTTGTTCATTCGCATTATAATCACGTGCAATGAAATCAAAAAAAAAAAAATAATGAATGCGATTTATTTAGAGCATCACAAGCACAATCTTCACAATATTATGTGGACATTCAAAACATGCTGATTAAATTGAAATGGACATATCAAATTACTAAACAGCAATGGCAGTAGCATGAAGAGTGTTGGATATGTTCGGGTGTGCGTAGATTATTTGTCACACACACAACAACAACAACAACAACAAAATAAATTACAACAAATGAGAAAAATGAGTTGCAAATTGAGAGCGGAGTCCAGAGAAAATTGTTGTGCCTGTCAATTGGTCAACGAGATTATTATGGTAACCGGGGCAAAATATATCTTTATCTACACAACCATTTTAAATCGGTTGAACAGATATGAATTGATCAGATGAGATGATCTATTTGAACAAAATTCGATAATGTAGCATCGTTTAGAGCATCAATGAATTTGGCCCCGGAATAATCGAATACCGGAAGTGACGCGGTTTGTTGAGAAATGCGTGTGATGGTTCAGACAACCCAATCATTTTTGAACACATTTTCATTTGTTGTAAATGCATTCGGTTAAATTGAGTGTCCGAGCTTAGGTCAAGCCAATCCATTGAATGAGGAGTAAATGAGAAAGAGATCGCTTATCATGGAGTCAATAATCAAATCGTGCATTCACCAAATCAACAATCGAATATATATATTTTCTAAAATATAATTATGTTATTGTCGTCAGCGATATTCGATACCAATCGTCGGTGTTGTTGGCGTTCAACCGTTGTTCGCTCTTGAATATTGTGTGTGTACGTTATTTCCATGAAAATAAAATGTGCAATCAACCGTGTCATTAAAATAGATTCGATTGTGATAGCGATTTAGATTGCAAGGGTGTGTGTGTGTGTGGGTAAATGTGAGTAAATGGTAGGGACGGTGATCGGACGTTTGAGTTCCATTGTTGGTGTTGTTGGCGTGTTCTGTGCGCCTCTATTTCGCTAAATAGTGCAAGTATACAAGTAACCTTGGATATCAATTTCAATAGCTCTCGAAACAACACACACTCACTCACTTACACACACACATGCACGCACGCACACGGACCATCCAAATTCGCGGAAAACTCATAAAACATACACACGATATACAAAGAATTTACTATTCAAGTGGATTGCATGGAGGCGCACACGAAAACAAAACAAAAAACCCAAACATACAAAACATTCGATGCGATTTTATTTGCATTCGTTTCATTTATTCGTATGTCTCTTTGTAGCTGCGTGAAATGGTCATGGTCTCTTTTCACCATTTTACTTTGTCGACTCACGATTTTCCATCGATTCGAATCGACTCGACGACGCTCCACGAAAAAAATCTAACCAAAAATAGAAAGCAAAAACAACAACAACAACAACGAAAATGGGGGTGAAAAACCCCCAACAAAATCTAATTACAGACATGAATTCGGAAAACTACACAAAAAAACTATCACGTGTTAGTTTATGCCATCAACGCGAACGCGTCCAAATTATTCGGCGCTACAGAAAAGTTTTGTGTAAGTGAGTTTTATGCATCCGATATGCATATATTGGATAAAAATTATCGTTGCGCGATATGCCTGTTAGCGATAGTAGGAATGATTGTTGCTGCTGCTGCTGTTGCTGCTGCTGGAAAATTACAGTTTTGTTGTAAATTACAAGAAAATTGAATCGAAAACCGGAGACTCGAATAAACTGGAAAACATAGAGTTCATTTCAACGATCTGTGTTGAAAACTTTGTGTGGTATCATGTGACAATGTTTTGAGTGAGCAATCATGCAACCAAAATGACAATATTTTTTTTTTCACAATGCCAATGCCAAATCCATGCTAAAATGAGCATTTATTGACAGATCGAGAGAGAGAGGAAGATATAGAGACAATTTGCAAGTAAATCAAATATAACCATCACCTACGTAACACCCAATACAAACATAAAATAAACGAATAAAAAAATATCCACACATTCACAGTTCCACAGCTCCACATTACCTCAAATACACACAATTCATGTTACACAGTAGAGTGTTGCACACGTCGACAAAAGCATTGCATTTGAAACATTGAGAGAATATCTAGAGAAAAACTGACAAGCTTGTGCTAGTACAATAATCGCCACGTACGACAATTCGATTTTGCAGCACACTACTTTATGTTTATTAGCTTGTATTTTTATACTGTCATTGCATACGGCCAACAAACAGAGAAAAAACGAACCTAAAGAAGAAAACAACAAAAAAAAACGCCGAAACATTATTGGTAACATCGGTAACAACAAGCCCAAGCCTGTAAGAGCAACTAGAATAGCAACGGCAACAAACAATGGGACAAACAACTCAACTCGAACTAAAAAAAACACACCCCGGCTAAGCCATCGACCGAATGGAAAGGGGGAATAAATGCCAAACGCTACCAAAATCACACGTCGCTATTCCCGCTTACAGCACACCAATTTTCTCGTATAGTGTTTCTAATGTGCTCTTGCTCACATTCGAATTTGAAATCGGCAAAAGATACGCATCCAGCAATCCTTGGTGTCATTCGTATGCATGGAAAGCAAGCCGAAGAGGCGCTGGCGCAAAAAAAACAACACAAAAAACAAACACGAATTGAACGAACGAGACATCAAACTCAAGCCTGTACTACAATCTTGTGGCGTACAAACGTTTCGACATTGACACTAAACGATAGCTGCAAAAAAAGGAGAAACAATATGTACCAATGCATTCGTATCGAGTGATCGAGGGTCCAATGCTACAAAATAACTTCTTGCAGAACAAACAAAAAAACCGACCAAAAATAAAAACAGGATGGAGCCGAATTTGAGAAAGAACCAAAATTGTGTATCACAGACATTTACCAAATTCGAAGTGATAGCAGCAATTTTGCTAAAAGTCACAGAGACAACAACAACAACAAATTAGCAGAAATTCGAGACAAAATGAAAGTAAAACGCTGAAATAGACTGAACCTCAAATTCAATGCCGATTGCCGATGCAAAATTTTACACTTACAAAGACTCTATTGCACAGTGGTTGATGACAAGCAAATACCACATTACACATTCCCCCAAACGTTTACTGAAACCTTTCGATCATCGATTAAGGACTCGTTCTGCAACATTTTAACATTGTTTCTCGGTATGTGTGTATGTGTTCTATCTCTAGTGTCGCTTCAAGCGACCGCTTGTTTGCTTCGTTCCACACGCTCCTCGACTCGCTCATCAAACGACACATTTGTTTCAACCTTTGAAAAAGGACCAACACACCGGTATTGAGCATGAATTTAAACTGCTTCACGCTTTCCTTGTTGCTACGAAAGATTTTGTTGTTGTTGTTGTCGCTTTTTTTTCTAAATAGCACATATATCTAACATTCAACCGGAATGAAAATTATCGGAGAAAATTCGTACGCATATAATCATTTGAATGTGCACAGTGCAACGCACAAACACACACATACGCACGCACACGCAGCCGAATAATAATGTAAATGAATGCGAACGAAACAGGGCCAACGCTGCTCGCTTCGAACGCATAAATATTGTGTGCATCTGCTGAAATATAGTTGACGAGGCGATCTATTCGGGTGAGCACGTGCAATAATAGTTAAGGCTTGTGCCATACCGTTGTCGTCGACAACAACAAAACAATTCAATGTGTGTGTGTATATTCGGAATACTGACAAACGTGGGCCATTCCAAATCAAAGTAATAATGAAAAAAAAAAAAAAAAGCATAGCGCATAAACGCAATAGAATGTGTGGAATTGGTCCCTTTCGATTGAATCGAATGTGCATGCATCATGGCACATGAAGGGTGGATTTTGGATTCGAACGACGAACCATGGCACCAAGGGTGTTTTACTCATTCGGGTTTTGAACTATCAGCTCCTTTTTTTGTTGTTGTTGTTGCTGTTAAAGTTTTTCCGTTTTGTATTCAATGAGATTTTTTCCTTTTGGTTCTCTGTTTAAATTTTCAAATTATTAAAATATTAAACGCTCTTTTCAGGTTTTTTTTTTTGATTCAATACAAAACCAACGAAAAAAAACCGGCATACATCTATTATGTTATATAATTCAAGCAGATGAGCAACAATGAAATAAATAAGAACTTGAAAATCTGGCCCGTGCCAAAAATTCCATGATATTTCAAATGTATAGAAATCCCAGTTCAAGAGAGACTAGCGCACCGTTTTTAATAAGTCCATCTCAAAGCCATTTGCGAAAAAATGAAATTGATAAAATCCTTTGAAGAGGAAAAAAGGTCAAGCCGTTTGCCCTAGCCTAGCTAACAAGTCGTATCTTTTAGTATTGATCAATTCGATCAATTCGAAATTGATGCTACCTTCTTTTGGTGTAAAGACAAACTAAAAACAAAACCCAAATAAATAAATCGAGAAACAACGCCACTTTTTAAATGTGTTGGTCGCATGTGTCTCGAACCCCATTGTTGGTGTCGTGTTGCTATGTTTTTACTTTCCATCGATTTCATTAATGTGCAGCAGTGAAAATGCATAAAAATACCATGCCAAAATAGAATTGAGCGAAACGAACGAAATGAAAAGAAAATGCGGCAATATGCGAATACAAACAGCAACGCATAAAAATACACGTTATTATAAAGATAGATTTTAAACGAAAATGTGACCAAACAAAACGGCAAAATACCATCGAAACTGGATTTCAAGCCGCATTAAAATCGACAGAAAATGAAGGCGACGCGACGCGCGTTCGGAAAATTATCGGGGAAAATGCGATGCGAAAACGTATAAAAATTCGATTTATCTGAATGATGTGATCAGAGCAGGAGAGTGTTGCTTGCGGCAAATAGTGTAGCGCGTCGCTTGTCTATTTACCGAAATGTGTTGTTGTTTTTTTGTTGTCCGCCTTCTTCTTCTTCTTCTTTTTTGTATTTGTTTAGATATCTGCAATGAGAGCTGAAGCAAAAGCCAGTAGGGTCTGTGCGTATGCGATTAAGTGAGACAGAAATAGAGAATGGAGAAGAACAACAACAAAAACAACCCGAAGAGATTAAGATTTATCTCATTTATTTGCATTCAGCCATCGAAAATGAGCTCACGGATCGGCTCTTACATTCATTTTGATCGGAACAGTGTTTCTTTGCCGGATTTTTTTTTGTGGAATGGGAAGAAAAAGCATAAAATTAAGAAGCACAAAGAGAAACAATTATATCGAGATTATCGTATATAGTATATACACATCGAAAAACATAATTCACAAAATCAACCATTGAGCTGGAGGTGTTTGTCCATACGCAAGCACTGAACACCCTGTCAATGGACTTGGGTTGGATGGTGTGCGAGTGTGTGTGCATGTGTGCGAGTGAGTGAGTGTCGGAGTGCGAAAATGCATGGCAATTGATTCAAATGGCCAAGAAAAATATATATTGGCCAAGAACACTTAACGCCATCGAAAATGCCTCTTTTGTCATCTTAAACAAAATTTATGATAATGGCCATTCAGGTTTATTCTTCTTTTTTTTTGTTGCTGTTGCTTTATAATTCTCTTTGAGATGCGTACACAAACCTCTATCTCGGTGTTGTTTGTTTCAGGCAGCATGCTTTTAGCGATATAGCGACATTGACGAAGTTGCCGCAACATTGTTGCGTGTATCGTTCCCAAAAATCACATTTCAATTTCAATTTTCTCATGTCGTTTTCAATGCGTTTTCTGCTTGTTGTATCTGTATTTGTGCAGTGTCAAGCAAAACAGATTAAGTCGAATCAAAAGATGAGGAGAGTGAGACAGAGGGCAAGAGAGTGAGTGAGTGAAAAAGGCAACCCTCCGAAAAACGGCTGAACAACAAAACAAAACAAAGAAAAAAAAATATGAATTGTAATAAATGGCAATAGAACATTTCACATCTTACTGCTACTATGTGAATTTCAACCATAGGCGCGTGTTCAAATACAATCGTATCGTAGTTTGGCTTCTATGCGTATGCTTAAACAACACATCAGACTCACAGACAATAGAAATCCGAAACTCCCTTTGATGTGCGTTGCGATTGGCTCGTGCCGCCGAGAAAATGACACACCGATTGTATGAAAATGCCGTTTTGAAAGGCACTCAACGATTGTGTGTATGTATTTACGACCAGTGCCATTGCTTGCCATTGCTTTACCATTGATTGTACAGTCTTATTTTCCAATAATTGTATACGCGCGCTGCTGTTTAATACCCAAGAGATTTATTCTATATATTTTTTTGCTCACTCTCTCCCTCTCTTTTCTTCTTCTTCCAAAAGTATTGGTTTCGTAAATTTTTAAAGTAGTTTTGTATAAAATTTAACAGAAACGAAAAAATGAATAAATTGATAAATGCATTTTATCAACGGATGCCATTTGTTTTTACGAAATTGCATTTTCACTGAAATATGTCACAAAATTGATAGAAACACATTGTCGCAAACAAATCGATACAAAATATTCCGGGATATTTATTTGGCATGCATTTTTGGGGCGTAAAATTTTGGCCAATTTAAAATGTCACAATTTTCGAAAATATGCTGATTTTGTTGTCGTAATTAGCTTAATATTCGATGGTTGGTTTGCCATTCAGTTTTTGCAAAATACATATGACAAGCAAAGCCAATGAACGTCAACATTTAACAAAACAAAAAAAGGGGTAAAATAATACATAAAATAACATGAAAACATATTATATGTGCTATTAAAGAGACAACCATCAACTTCATGGATGAATTACGCTAAATACCGTACAGATCTCGGTATAATACAAAATGTGTATTCAAAATAACGAACAAAAAAAACACACACACACACAGCACAGATACAACCCCATTGCCACTTAATTATAGATTACGAAAACTAAACACACTTTAAAATAATGAAAATGTGCAAATACATACGATGCAATCGTGAAGCGAGAGAAAGTGAACACTATTCACTTAAGTCGGAATTGGGATAATGGATGCATTCGATGGTGTTTACACAGTTGCTAGATTATTACTTTGGTTTATTTGCAATGACATTGGAATTTTCCAGGATTTTAGCTGCGATTTAATCTGACATCATGTTCAGAGCTAGATTTGAACGGTATCGAAACTTTCGAAAGTGTGGATGGAATCGGTAACATTCGTATATTGAATAAATAATTTCGATGTGGGCGAACGAATACGTAAGATAATGGTCAGAAAAGAGCCGAGTTGGAAAATGATAATGTGATGCAGGGAAAAATCAAGGAAGATATCATCAGTTAGGCAGGCAGCCAGTCAGCCAGCCAGCACAGTACACGCATATCAAATCGGACCAAAATGTACATTGTCGAAATAATCTTGTTTCTTTGGCATTACGATTGATTCAATTCAAGTAAATCCATTTGCTGTGCATACATCACATGTTCGATACTACGTGCAAACACTCACTCGAATTACGTGTATGCGTGTGTGTGTGTGTGTGTGTGTGTGTGTTTGAGTTTGTTTCACGGGCAAACCATCGATGAATCACCGAAAACACTCATAAGATTTAAGAATCGTACCGTAAAAAATTCCGTTTGATTGTCGTCATCGTCATGGCAGTCGGTTGTCGGTGTGGGTTCTGCTTGTTGCCTCATCACCAACGAGTGATTGACATAGATTATTTGTGTGTGCAAGGGTGATTCAAGCTGCGACTTGCTTGGTGCTCGACTGATATGCTTTTGGTATTTCTGTGTTCATTCTTTTTTTTGTGTTGTTAGAGATAAATGCGATTTCCCTTTCACTCGTTTTCGCCGTTCGTATTCGCTGTATTTGCACTTTGTACTGCATGCGCCAAACACAAACACAAAAAAAATCGAAATAAATGCTGTATTATGCTTTATCTTATTTTATGTGCACTTTTAAAAAAATGGCAACACCCAAAACTATGAGACACACCGAGAAAGAGGATGGGTGCTGTTGTTAGCAATGTGAGTTGTCATTCGAATTTCAACTAAAACGATAGACCGATGATTTAGTTGGCATAAGTGTGCCCGCGTGTGCTTCACTCAATGTATTTGCGTGCGTATAAGTATGTGTATATTTTTGATGCGTGCCATGATGCTCGTTCGGTGTGCCAAAAAGAAGTAAAATAAAACGGAGCAATTTCTTTCCTCCCCCGATACGCTCGCAGGCAATTCCAGGCGATTTCTCTCTGTTACGATTTCAGGATTATGAAGTATTTTGTTTCATCTTTCTTATTTCTGACTCATTTGACAGAGCGAATATTCCAACCGATAATCCACCACAATCAAATGGAATTGAAATAAAAACGAATATCGTCGTGTGTGTGTGTGTGTGTGTTTCGAAAAATTCAACGGAATGTTCTTCATTCAGGCGTAGAAGATTTTTTATTCGTGTCTGTGTCTTAGTTTTACCCTTCGGTAAAAATGGCATAGATTCGTTTCCGTGCCATTCGCATCGAAGATGTAGAATCCCATTTGAAAATGGCACATTCAATAGCACGCGCGCACACACACACATGCACACATCATTGCAAAATCAGCACACTCGCTGCAATTTCTATCGTCATTTATCAAAAAGCAAGTAAACCGTAATCCCGATGCTTCAGAGAGCAATACACATTTCTCTGTTTATGAGCGCCGCACGACAACCATTCCAAATATACCCACACACTCACACACACACAAATGCCGTGCATTCCTCGTGCAGCATATCAAATTTCACATAAATGGCAAACGTAAATTGAGTTAAGACAAAAATTAATCAAGTTCAATTCAGAAAATGGGTTTTCATTCACCATTATCGAGAAGCGAAGAAGAAGAAGGGAAATATCGGTGCACAAGTGGCCAAACCCTTCAAAGATGGATGAATTTCCAAAGAAGATGAGAATGAGGGCAAACGCATGATTTCTATTTAGAATGTTTGCTCACCCGTATAAGATCCGTATAAGATCTGTATAAGAAAAGACTGAAAAATTCCACTTGAGAAATGATTGCGCAAAGCGTTTAAAACAGGCGTGGCCTGTTCTTCGTGTTTTCGTGTGCGACGCACACACAATAAGAGTACGCAAGCGCCTTATGATTGGTCACGTAGCTCAACTAACAATACACAGCCTGAAATGAAATTCACTCAACCAAAAAACGAGACAATCAAAATACCCTGAACCCGATAGCAACCACTTTTCAGCAACCAAAACATAATCTTCATACTTACGTGCATACGACGCGCGTAAATGAATTCATTTGAGTAATATAAAATATACAATTTAAAATATGTGTGAGTGTGTATCTGGTTATCCGAATTGGAAATGAGTAAGGAAAAAAAAAACGAAAATAATAAAAGCAACCAACAACAACAACAACAACAAAGAATGCAGCAAGCCCATCAAATCATGCTTGGCTCGACACGCATATCGTCTGTACACATTTAGTGCGTAGCAAAAAAATTCGTATTGGAATATTTTAGGCGTCGTTTGGCAGCTGCTTATTTAATGCCCATTGTATGTTTGGTGTGCCGTTTGCCGTGTGTTTGTGTATAGTAGTTTTTTTTCAATAGCAACGAAATGGAAACAAGATTGAATACAAGGAATACAACACAAGGCAATACAAGGAACCACCGAACAAAAGCCACGAGCCCCGTGCTCTGCAATGTTGTTACGATCACATTGTATGGGGCACATTCACATGCATTGACAGCTCCGAAAGCCGGTTAGATAGCAGTTTTAATTTTCCTTTTTCTTCTCTCCCTCTCTCTCTCTCTCTCTCTCTCTCTCTCTCTCTCTCTCTCTCTGTTCGAAACACATTTGTTCTAATATGAATCACACATTGCATGAATGCTATATGCACTACTATGTCTCCGCTATGTAATATTTCGAATGGTGTTGTGTATGAATATGAGGAACCGGAGAATTGAACAGGGTTCTTTCATCATATGTGCTTGTGCATGCTTCTAATTTATGCGTTTCTTCTAATTCGAGGGGGTAAGTCGAACAAAAATAAGCAGGAACAGCAAACCAAATAACCGAGTGGAATACGAGCGAGAGATAGAGATAGAGATAGAGAGTGAACAACAAAAAAACCACCCAGAATATAATATTCCAGCCGAAATAATTGTGAACATTGCAACTTGCTTTTACACTCATACGATGGCATTTTATGTGATTTAAAAAACACACACACAGAGACACTCATACAATCGTACACAAAACACATCGACGGCCGTTCGCCTTTCAATTCCAATTCACAGTTATAGTTCTTGTTTATTTTAAGTAAATAAAAATGCGCTCTGAAATGCGAATACATACCCCAATGAATTTCATACTGTACAGCACCCCGTAAATCGTATCGTATCGTCCGTGTGTACACTGTACAGTGTTGTACACATTGGTGCCGTGGTGTGTGTGTGTGCGTGTGCTTCGATGCGTGTGCTCTCTCATCGTACAAGTGTTAGTTGGCTAGAACAAGAGAACAATCAAAACCATTTTCGAAAATAACAGTTATCGGAGTGAATTTGATGCAGGACGAACCATAGGATCGAGGAAAAGCATCGAAGAAAACCGGTAAACGAGCGAAACGAACGGGAAAAAAATAGAAGGGAATTGACGAATAATACACACAACCGAACATTACGTTATATATAAACATATTCGAAACGAGAGACGAAATGAATGAATGAACGAACGAACCAGAGAGAGAGAGAGAGAGGGGCAAAACGTAAAAAAGACAGAAAGAAACAAGCAACCCCGTACACATATTTGAAGCGCACGTTACAATAAATAGTGGTGGATGAAAAATATAATAGTTATAGACGGAACAAGAACGCATCGGTTTCTATGTGTATATGCATAACTGGAATAGGGAAAAAGAGGGTGATCAAAGTGCATAAATATGAGAAACATATCGATTGTATTGTCATTTTTGTTGTGACCGTCGTTCAATTCACATATACGCACATCAACAACACACAACAAAAATTTAAAAAACAAAAAAATTGAAATTTTTCTTCAAATAGATAGACACACAATCACAACACACAAGTTCGGTATCATTTCGTTGGAAAATTTCAATTGTTCAGTATGTTTGAGTTCAATTTTAATTGTGCTGCTATTTTTGTTTCAAAGTCGTGCCCAAAAAGTTGAAACAAAGTGAACATTTTAACCAAAATTAGAAAATAATTTTTTTTGTTTGTAAAACCAATTTAAGACAATAAATAGAATAACATAAATTAACGAGAGTGAAATTGTGAGAGAAAAAACAACAGACATCATCCACGGTATCGTGATTGCGGCGTGAATAGTTCAAGAGAAAGAGAGAGAGAGAGAGAAAGTCTTCAAAAAGTACTTTTGTTCATCGAATCAAATGGCAACATCTAAGTCATATCGTTCGATGCCTTCAAGCAATATCAGTAAGTTTAGCAGCGACAATTCAGGCCTACTGACGACGGTCGCCGATTTGCCATACAATTTTAAATTGCAATATGTAAGCGTTGAAACACCATTGGATTTATCGCTAAAAAGTGTGCTCGGCCAAATAACACCGCCACACTCACCACAACGATCACCATTGAAAAAGCGTCCATATCATCATGTTATCGAAACGGATACAGCCGATGAAGATGACAAAACGGCCGCCATTAAGAGTGAAATTGTAAGCAGTGATGTTGAGCCGCCAGCTAAGCTTGTCAAAAAAGAAATTACACCGAATGGCAAACAAATCAAAGTGACTTCGATGCCAAAAACGCAAAAGTCGGTGCCAGTCAATAAAACGTCGACAACGGCAGCAGCAGCAGCAATAGCAGCACCAACAGCCACAGCAGCAGCAGCATCGGCAACAGCTTCAGCCACAGTAGCATCGGGTATCAGTGCAAAAGAGCATAAACGTGTTAAGGCCGTGCGCAAATTAAAGTTCGATGAGAAAAAATCGTCGCCCGTATCGGGCACGATAATCCGTGCGCTTGACGAAATTGACGGTAATATTCCACAAGAATCCGGTGACATTGATCCACAGTACAATATTGTTGAGGTGACCGATGAGGCAAAAGCCGAAATTGCTGCCATCCCGAATGTGATTGGTGCGTATTTGTGTAAATTGTGTCAAATCGAATTTGATGATGCATTTTGTTTGGCACGGCATCGTTGCTCATGCATTGTACTGTTGGAATATCGGTGTCCGGAATGTGGAAAACGTTTCAATTGTCCGGCCAATTTGGCATCACATCGACGATGGCACAAGCCCAAAGATGAAGTGATGAAAAAATCCAACGATACCAATGGATCGGGTGATGGTGGTGACGAAAATGCCATTCAATATCCATGTAATTTGTGTGGCAAATTTTTCAAGCGTCAAGCCTATTTGCGTAAGCATTTAGTGACGCACAATAAACCAAACAGTAAAACAAATAAACGAAGCATTCAATCGGCCAGTGATTCAAATGATGGTGGCAAAAGTAGCGATACAAATGGCCGTAATGCTCGGGCCAATAATCAGCACACAGCGCACGGTGGACGCAGCAAGAGTGTTTGTAGTGATGATTCAGTATCGTCGTCACAGGATTCGATTGCATCGACAAATGGTGTACGCTTTACATTCAATGTGAATTCATCGTCATCATCATCATCACAACATGCAACAAATACCAACGAGCCACGAAACTATGACGAAGCACAACCATCAAGTTCACCTACACATTTTCGCATGTTCAAAAGTGAAATTTTTACGGAAGAGGAAAATATTGCGGCGGCCGCTTTAGCCCACCTGAGACACGCCAAAGATTCCGTCATACGACACACAACCGCATTGTCAACGTGAAAGTTTCAACGCCAAGACTCGTCGCTCTGATTCATCCCAAAAAACTCATCCGTGTGGCCGTAAACACAATGCTATTTGCCAGTGCTATAACTATGCGGTGCTCGGCTATTGTGTGTTGTGTTTGAGCTGGAAAACTCAATTGAAGCCGGATTGAACTGCCCATCCCCCCAAAAAAACAATCATCCACCTTTCGCACCAATCGGATATGCCGGTGTTTGTTGGTGTGTTTGTGTACATACAAATCAACTAATTTATTGATTCGATTTAGGATTTCATGACAAATACTTTAAGTACAAACAGCAACAAGGAATTATCAAGCGATTTCGATTTCATGGAATCGACTCAATATGTTAGTAAATGTCAATTACATTTAAGCTTTTCTTCCCCACACCAAATCCAAATCCCATCCCCATCCCCGTCCCTCCTCCTCTCCATATACACCATTCCATGCTGACAAATCTTATTTATTTATTTATGTACCAATTTTTTTTTCTTCTTCTTTCGTACTCATTTCGAATCATATTCGCTTGCAATTTTGTTTTCATTTTCGAAGAAAAAGTCTTCTCTCTTTAATTTTTTTTTATTTGAAGCGTATATTTTTTTGAGTTTATTCAATATTTTTATTTTGAATGCTTATAATTTTGTCTTCTTTTTATTTTTTTTTTTAGTTTGTAAAAGAAATTTATATGATTATCGATGCCGATTCGTTGTAAACGGTAAAATAACATAAGGATGAGAATCATCTAGTCAGAGAAAAGTTTCCGATGTATAAGCGAAATACTCGGAAAACTATATTTATAGCAATCTAATGAATATATGTAAGGTAAAATTTTATTTTTTAACAAACGACGATAAAATAGATGCGCTTGTGAGCTCAACAAAAAAAAAACACACACACACAAACTCACACACAGATTTTTTTTTTGTCGTAGTTGAACGATGTATATATTTCTATTCTTGTATCGTTTCGCGTACGAACAATTTAGTAGAAGAGAGAAAACTGAATTCATGCGATTGATATGACAAATAAAATAGGAAACCGATCGATTTTAAACTGTCGTCTATAAAAGCTTTTTAGATGAAATCAAGTAGAAAAAAACGGAATTTACGAATATTTTTCTACAAAAGAGATCAAGAGCTTAGTTTTAATGGAATAGCGTTACGATTATGACATTCACATTCACATTCAGCGCACCGAATTTTCATGGGATTTAAGTCTTTACATTGTGTATGTTCGTCTCATACTAGTGTGTGTGTGTGTGTGTGTGTGTTTTTTTTATATATATGTATAACAAATAAGAAACTGAAAAACATTTCGTACGAAATAAAAGCGTACTTTTGTGCGATTCCGTCGTTTTCTTCACATGTGTCATGATGATCTCGTATTAAATGAACTTTCAACATAGTTTAGTTGGTTTTTTTTAAATTTGAAACAAAGAAAAAAACATTGCGGGAGAGAGAGAGAAAGAGAGACCAAAATGTAATTGAATAGATTCGAGTAAAAATTAATTTATTTTAAAAGTTTAAGATCGTTTTAAATAGTCGGATGTGAATTGCCGACAGGCAAATGGCATCGACAAAAACACAGCTGATATACCAAAAAAAAAAACAAAATACAATTGAAACATAAGAATCACGTTGGCGGATTCACGTGTGCTGTTAGCATCGCGTTCGCGTAACTCATTAGCCATAAGGACAATTCAGATGATTTTTAACACTTTTCATTTGAAATTAGCAGTAAATTTATTTGATAAATTGCAATGCATTTGTTAATTGGAGTCATGTTACAGAACCAAAATGATACATTGTGGACTATTAAACGTGACTCATGAATAACATGCGATGCTGGTTCATTTTCATCATCATTTTTTTTTTAAATTCATTTAGCGCGGATTTGTCATTTTTCTGATTTATTTTGAAAACCACTTCGGCTATCGATTTAATTCGGTTTAATGTTTGTTTGTTCTTTTTTCTCATCTATTCTAAGAATTCCTCATAATTGATTGTACATATAGATCATATCACACCGATAATGTTCCAATACAAAAGTTTGCATTTAATTTCAAATATTGACATGCATAAAAGAGTTTTTTTTTCGTTTGTTTGTTTGTTGCAAAAGAGAAAATAATGAAATATCGCTTTACATATCTGTTGTGACACAGTGTATCGTTTGTTTGCAATGCCATTGCTCTACTCGCAATTCGGTATCTAGTTGCATTTTTTTTGTGTTTGTTCGTGTCATGTTGTTCAAATCGAACAATTTCATGCCATCCAATGATAAAATAAACGCACTCTTCATCGATTTTTTTCTTTTCAATCTCTCTACTTCTCTCTGTAACGCCATTTCCAAAGCGCACACACAATGAATGGAACAGAGAGATGCAGAAAAACCAGGAAAAAAGGCTGAGATATAAAGAAGAAAAAAAAAAAACACACGAAAATAACATATCACATTTGACATTCAATATTCTTATGAAAATACAATGAGAATTTGAATTATTTCTATCACAGATTCAATATTCTCAGTGACAGGCCAAACAAAAAAAAAAGTATATTTTTGCGTAGAATCAACGATACGAACATCTTGCATTTAAACTGACGATACGGTATATATATATGCGAAAATCTTAGCAGTAAGCAATTCAGATCATCTTTTTTTTTCTTTTAAAAAACATCATTTTGAAATGAAGCAAACGACAAAAAAATGTGAAAAAAAATACCGACACAAATTATATTGACATAAAAATTGAAAAGCATATATAATTGAATACTTTACATTGTAATTTTGAAATAGTTTCGTTCCGTCAAACGTTACTCGATAGGAATTTAAACGAAATTTAAAAAAAAAAAGCGATTGCATTTGCCTTGAGACCAACTCACTGCCTTCAAATTGAAATACTACGAATCCAGGAAAATAATGTGCATTTTTTTTGTATGCCATTTAAATACATATTTCTATGAATTTTTATAACATATAACACATAATCGAGAAAAAAAAGAGAATCCATTTTCTATTTTAACCCAAAAAAAAAAACACGAAACAAATCATAAGAGAACCGCAATGATAACAAAATCGCCGGCAATTTTTTTTTTAAATAGATAAAATACATGACACGGACTTCGCTTTATGTCAATGACTACATGTATCCGCGTCTATTCTGCATATTTGAGATGTTTTAGAAAATAAATAGAGAAATACAAAATACTTGTGATAAATGATAATAAATGTTAAGACGATCGAATATTATAACGAAAATTCACACGGACAATTTGCTTTCTGTTCACATTCTCTGGACTGTACTTTAACCGCATTTTATTCATTGACGCACGAGTCACATGAGTGATGCACACCATTATGGAATTTGTGAAAAGTTTTTTTTATTCGCACTCGAAAATTTCTTTGAATTAATTAAGATAAATAGGGGAATGAAAATTAGGAAAAAAAAACAATTCAGAGAAAATTTATGTCACTTTTAAAAGTTCATACGAAGAAGAAATTATTGCATATTCTGATGACAAATCTCAAGACAAACTGCACATAATTTATTGAGAGCACAAAATCAAATCAAATGAGATAATTGTTGAAAAAAAAACATTTCAAAATACCTTTGCATACGCAACAAAATTGCCGGTTTTTTTCGCCATAGAAAACTGGTAATTTTCACCCATGAAATTGCCAACAAGCATTTTGAATGTTTTTTTTTTTTTCATTTCACAAAAAATCTTATTTTCAGTGAATAAATTCACAATCAATGACCAAACAAAAAAATACGGTTCGATATGAAATTGCAATTATCTTCGATACAAGTCAGTAAATCGACAGCACCTTTTTCAGTTGTAGAAATTGATTGCATACAACAGATCTTCTGAAAAATTGTGTACTGTCGATGTTCAAATAGCTTCGATTGGCTGCTTTGATCCGATTTTGTGAACAAACAAATATCTAATTATTTCTTGCAATAACGCACTGACCACTTGAAGAATGAAGAGAGAAAAAAAAGGCACTTAGTTTTCTATGAATAATTTGATTTTGGATTCTTAATCAAAGTTAAAAAAATCTTAATAACAAAGTTTGAGTGCAAAAGTTTCTTTTCTTTCCTCTTAAATGAGCACATCACTTGATTAAAAACACAAAAAATTGGGAAAATACAAATAAACAAGTTTTATGAACTTCGACTGAGTTTAAAGTCAGTGCAGAGAATCTGAAAGTTTAAATTGTAAAAAAAAAATCAAATCAAATGACGATCAATTTTTTTTCCCGATGACACTTTTAACATTACGAATAGAAATTTAATTTATCAAATTAATGAAATAAGACATTTGTCAAGAAAAAAAAACAAATGTCGAATTCTAGATTGAAATAGTTATTCATATTTGCGATGCATATTTTTTTGTAATTTTTCTACAATTTTGATATAAAAAATGAAATGAAGAACAACAAAATAAAGAACAAAAAAAACAAAAAAATCTCAAAATTTGTGTGTGTATTCATTTGAATTTTATTTCCATTGGAGTAACTCAAATGTCTGAGCATTTATTGATTAGAGTATTTTGAAAACATACGAATTGTGTACATCGCTCAGTGTACGCGTTCACCATTCCAACGGATCCCATGGAATGATTTTAAAATCATTCCATGTAAATGATGAAAACGTCTTATATGCATAAATTTTGATGGCTTGATGATTTAAATTGCATGCACATATTTTAAGCGTAGACAATTTCTGGATGAAAAATGATGGTAATTAAACTTTTCGCATAAACCTGAAACAAAATGCATTTGTGTATGGTGTGAAAAGTCTAATAAGTTGGCATCGAGACGCGTTGAGAGATGCTGAGAGGCAGAAAGAGGGACAGACACACACACACACACAGAGAGAGAGAGCGAGAGAATGTGAGAAAAAGAATATACATTGCTTCATGATTGCGACATCGCCGTGTCGATGATAAAAGCTGTACTGAGAATGAGCGTGATTGTGAGTGTAAAAGAAATCGAAGTGTTGAACCCTGGTTTGAGGGTAAACTGAGAGACGGGTAGGTGGTTTGCATACCGATAGGCGTTTTTACCGTGGCGTACACATAAACTTTCTCTCTCCCACTCTCTTACCTCCTCGGTTCAGTGTGGAATTGAAAGTCCTTTGCTCTATTTTAAACTCATTAGCTACACCATAATTAACTTTTGCACTAACTGTGTTTGTGTGTGTGTGGGTTTGTGTGTTGTCACTGTTGTGTGTGTGTGTGTGTAGTTCACTTGAGCGGGTGACGAGTGCAAATGTGGTGGGCCACGTGATATGAAAATCCATGCAACCTGACTCGAGAATATATGGAGGATTTTTTTTTATTTTTCGCGATTGATAATATGGTAAAGATTTGCGTTCCGATGTAAAAATGGAATATGGGAAGCAAGAAAGCGAAAATGGCGATGAAACAGAAAATTAAAAAAAAGAATGAACAAATTCTCGGTCCCATGTACAGAGAAGAGACAGACAATTTCATTAGCCTCTTTCTTACGGGGTAATTCCGATGAAATTTGCGTGTACTATAGCATTTGTGCAGAAAAAAAACAAGTGAATGGTGTGCAGTGCTAAAATAACATGCACTGTGACGCACTCCGTATCGCATATGATACACAAAAGCATAAAAATAGTAGCCGAATAAGAAGTAAACCATGAATATATCTGCATTTGTGTGTGTGTGTGTGTGTGTGTGTGTGTGTGTGTGTGTGTGCGTTTCAGTAAAAGAGTATGTAAGTGTGTATGTGTTGTCAGGTGAATTGAATTTAAATTAGATTTGAGAGAACCAAGTAGATGCGAGCGGGATACGATGAGCAAAAGACATGTACGCAATATTAAATTATAGAAATTTTTCATGTAATACATTTTTGTTGTTGTTATTGTTGTTAGCACATTTTGTTTCCTCGATTTCTCGGGCAAGCTCTCTCACTCACTCACTGTTGGTCTCTATATTTTATATATAGATACAATTTCGTGTGTGTGTGTGTGTGTGTGTTTGGTGCCATGGCATGCAATTCTCTCGCACAGCTTCCATAAACTTACCGAAAATGAATTTTTCGCAACGGTATTTTTGCACACAATATATGTATACATACGATGTGCTATGTATCATGTCATGACGAAAGTTTACAACACACGTTGAAAATTTAAACTCAGCACAAATGAGACGGTGACGCTACTTAGCATCTCAATAAATCTATCAAGGGAAAGTGTGTGACGAGTGTGAGCGCGCTCATAAAATTTCAGTTCATCACATACTTTCAAGTTAAAAAGGAAGTTGATTGTGCGTTGTTATACCATTATGCGATGTGGAACATCAATTTGGCATTTTTGCATGTGAAAAACATTGACTGGCAACTATACAACATTGTTCGTATTGATAAATTGTTCAATTGTGGTGTTGTCGCTGCGCCCAATAATGCCACAAAAACCCATATATATATTTATTTATTGTTTTTTTTTGTGTTTTCAACTTGCACACCAACAAACCACACGCACGCTCTACCATTTGTTCGTTTTGGAACTTCACAAAATCGCGATTCAAAGTTTCAACAAGATTAATAATATATTTCTTGTTTTGTTGTTGTTGTTGTTGTTGTTGTGACGATATACACCGAGCCAAGTCGATTGATGGTATATATATATACGTCATTGTATGTTTGTGCGTCAAAATCCAATTGAAAGAAAAGATAAAAAAAAACAATAAAACGGTAGAACAGATTGAGCAACTATACCAAAAAAAAAACTTCACTTTGAAAACAAGGATTTTATAATACAAATTTTATGTATTTTTACTTTGAGATTCTTCGAAAATCATTTCTCATGGCACATTATTGAAGACCTTAAACTTTAAGCTGTTTGAATATCTCTTTTTCTCTTGAACCACATTCAGTTTGCTATAAAGGAGGCATTACACAATATAAAAAAAAAACACCATCAAAATTATTGTTTAATATTGTTTATTTAAAGAAAACAAAAACTTATATTTCTGTGTCCTTCTCAATAATATTCTTCTTACATCATATAATACTACTCAAACGCTTTCGATCTGAGTCTATAAATTGTGTTTTACAACAATTTCTTTTTTTGTTGTTGTTGTTGTTCTGCCACAACATTCATCAAAAACAAAACAATCTGTTGTTGAAATCCATTTTAAAATGCTTAAAATCGTAATGTTTTGTTTTAGTCTTACTTAAAATCAAATTGCCACTTTTGTACTTTTTTTTATGTCCCAAAATTTGAGCCTTAATTAGTCTAAATCAGTGTGAGATATTGTCAATTATTCTTAAAACGAAACCACGCCGTTTATCTGAATCACGCCGGCATTCTAGCAATATAAATTGCCACCTTCATTCTCTTCAACAAAGTGTCGAACGTAATCTTTTTGTGGGCTATTTAAACCGAGCGATGCAGCTTCGTCTAAAAATTGTTGAACACCACCGACACCAACTAAATAACCATTCAAACGGGCCGCAATATGCGATGAACGCAACAATTTTTCATCCAAGTTTAATGTTTTGGCCAGATCTTTGTGGCTTTGTAAATAGTATTTTTGATGATAGCTGTAATTTGAACACACAAAAATTGGGTTTGTTAGTGAATTGTAAAAAATAAAAACGCAATTTGTTCATATTTTGAACATCGAATCGGATTAATTTGGAATTTGGTAGAAAATGAAAAGAAGAAAAGTGACTTAAAGTACTTACTCTTCAGCCGTATAGATGATATCAGCTTTGACAATTTCAGTGATAATTTGTTCGGTTGGCCGATTAATACGTTCGTATTCCAAACTTTCGCCGGCAATGCGTTTCTGTTCATCACTGTGATAGAATATAACCGATGCATATTGACGTTTCACACGCGTTGTTAAACCGTATTCATGATTATTCCAGAAAAGTTCCAACAATTGTAAATACGTGATTTCGGTTGGATCAAAATCGATCGTAATCACTTCCACGTGATCGCCACTGCAAACAAACAAACAAAACAAAAAAACCAAAAACAAATTGGATTTTTTTTTTTTTTAAATAAAATTTGTAAATCTATTTTAAATCAATTTGAAACGAAATCTAATCAAATTCGCTCTACACACTGAACTCAATCAATGAACCGATTAACAAGTGCGGCGATTAAAAGATTTTCGTGTCGAAAAAAAAAACAATGTCAAGCGGTTGGTGTTGATCAATCATTTAGATACTTACATATTTTTGTAGGTTGGACTGTCAGTGCTGCCACCAGCATATCCAACTCTTGTACGTAGAACACCTTTTGTTGCTCCAAACAAAGCATCAGCGCCCCAAAAACAGCCCATTCCAAATGTTGCTGTTTCATATTCGGTATCGACTTTGTGCACCAAATTTGGGCTGCTTACAATTGTTTCATCCTGAAATGATGAAACCAAATTTAAAAAAACAATTAAGAAAATGTTTGAAATAAGGAAAGAGAACAGACACAACAAAAAAACACTTAGAAAACAGACACACACAAAAAAAAACTATTTTTTTATTTTCACTTACGATTGTGATTCCAACCATTTTGCTGATTTATGTTTTAAAAATGTAAAAAAATGTGAAAGGAAAGCAACAAAAAAACAACAAAAATTTAAAAACACTGGCAAAAAAACTGAATTGTTGAAGTTGTGAAAGATGTGAAAATTTGGAATTAATTTTGCGATTTGTAGTGTGCACAAAAATCGATCAAGTGCCGACGCTTTGTAGAGAAAATGTTGTGAACGGTTTTTAAACGTTTGCTTCGAGCAAAGCCAAGAACACAAGTGATTCGGAGCAGTCATCGCGGCCAGAATTTATATTCTGACCGGTGTTGAGCGATCAGTGCTGTGTGCACGCACACAATCAACTATACGAATACGGCGCCGACATTGTATGAACGATTCCCCCGTATCGAACGTTATCAACGCTGAACATATGATCGTACCACATACATCGTCTACGGTGTGCTCCATGCATTTAGACTCGTATCAAATACGTATGCATTTTTTCTATAGGTGTGTGTGATATCGAATCACAACATTTTTAACAGAAAAAAAAACACAGAAATTTATTGTGCGAATAAAATGGAATACCTTTAACTCTACTTTTGTCTCTGTTTCGGCATTTGCCTTTTCCTTTTTTTCTCTCGAAATTTTCATATGTTTTTCCTTTGTTTGCTCCAACTTTGTTGAGTCTAATTACAATCGGAAATTTGGTTTTGGTCGAGTTTTTATGGCCATATCGAGTTTTTATGGCCCCATACGTTGATATGAAAATCAATTATTTGAGGGAAACAAACATATTGAACATCAAGGATAATGCATTACAATCCAAACCTAAAAATAATTCGTTTTCAGAATTGGGCTCAATATCTCCCAGTTAGATAATTCCCCAAACGATGCAAACTGTCATAATAACCTTTTTCTACCATAACAAAAATTGGTACTTCAGCGTAATCATAAGAGACCTCAGGTCATCATTCTGTTTCATTTTTAAATGCCATTGTCGAATGTAAACAAATAATTAAAATTAAAATATATTTATGTTCTTGGAATTATCTGCACACACGAAACCAATTATAATGTATTCTTTGCGATTTTATTTAAAATAAAGACATTTCCAAATTATATGTGATTGGGCAAACAAAAAAAAATTGGAATTTCGAAATCGATCTTGGCATTTTTTCGGTGAGTTCAGAAGTTCAAACGTAAAATCGATAGGAAAGTGTCGGCTTATCTGTTTCTCCCTCGAAACACACAAAAGAAGAAAAAAAAACTAATCAATTGCGTACACGATAACAATTGCCAATTGTAAGTGGCAACTAAATTTAATAGTGAGACAAAAAAAAATGTAAATGCGTTGTGTCATTTAATCGCAAATGTTTCGTGGTACCTTGCTCCCATCTCATCATGTCATAAATCACCTCACCCAGATGTATGCGAAGCAAACAAAACAACAAAAAAAAGTAGCAAGCACATCAAAAAAAAACTATTGCGATCCATCCTGTTTTAGAAAGATCGAGTTAAAAAGAGCGTCATGTGAATCGCGCGGTTTCGCACATTGTTGGGGTACTGAAGCCGGGTCAATTCATTTATACGATAGACGAACGTTCAACGCCTCTAAAATGTTTATTGTTATTTTTTTTTGTTCTGTTCTGTTCCTCTGTCGAACAGAGAATTCAATCGACAGCGATAGACCACTACATAGTTAAAATAGATTGTTTGGGTTGTCTTCTACGTCGTCCTCTCATGCACCGACCTTATAAATGTTTGGCACGATAATCGGCGTCTATGAATCAATTGAACACGATAAATCATTCTTACAACAACAATAACAACAAACACACAAGCGACCGACCGATCGGCAATGAGAATGATAAGGCTCCTCGGTTGTCATAATTGGATTCGGTAGCATGCGCGTTAACTCGGCAAGTGTGCGAACAGCGGCAGCAACAGTGACGGCGGTAAACAGCTCACAACACACAAACATTAACCCAAAACGTTGTCGACATGTGCTTGAACGGTGAGACATTCATACACATGCACACGAACGATCGATCAAAACAACCCAACGACAATGCCTGATTGCGGGAAGACAACGTATTTCAACTGAAGGAATAATACAGAGCGAACAGCGACAGCAACAACAAATACACACAGACAGCGAACAAACGAAAAAAAAACAAAACGAAAAAAAAGCAAAACAAAACACGGATCGCATGCGTTGACTATGCTATCGACACATGATTTCACGCGACATATTCGTTTTCCGCGCAAAAATCTCAACCACCATGGATTTTAGATTCATTCAAAAATAATTTCGGAAAATGTTTTCTACCCTTTGCCATTGACCAAATGCAATGAATGGCACCTTTTTGGAATGGGCTTGTCATACAGATCATTTTAGCCGTGAAAATTTCCACAAATGTTTGATTTTACGGAAAATCCATGAAAAATTACCCAAACTGGATAAATTTGTGAGAATTTTTTAGATATTCCAAAAATTGTAAAATTTTCACATCAATTGAGTTACATTTGAATGCGATCGTATGGAATTTAAGCGCTGAAATCAATTTTTCAAAATTCATTTGAATGACTTTTTATTTTGTTTGTTTGGGCTTAAGAGTGTGGGCAATCGTTTGAGCGGCATATACGATTGAGATCGTGTGAGTTGTGACCGTATAGCGTGTACTCTTGTAATGTGTGTGTATGAGTGAGACGCTTTGCACATGATCGGCGCATAAAAAATGACAACAACAACAACAACAACAATATTCACATGTATATGAACGAGGCTGAAAACGAAAATACAAAGTCTCAGTCAGCACATTGATATCGTTTGTCTAAGCATTAACTTAGCTTTGATTTCATTCAGCGATAGCATCGATGACGAATCGACATCAAACACACTGTCAAACGAATCACAGGCACTCGGAACAGCTGTTTTTTTCTCACTCCCATCTGTACGTTAATGTTCCCCGGTTCCCGCAATCAGTTTTGTTATGATCGCGTTGTTGTTGTTGTTGCGCTTGAGTTCCCCATTGCGATTGAATTTCCCTAAAATCTAAATGTTACGTTTAAAACATGAGCAATCGATAAAGTGAATTTTGATCTCTTATTAAAATTGGCAATAATCTAGCAACATCCATTAGTTCTCAATTAGCGTAATTTATTTTTTATTAGACGAAACCATTACGATTGATTGATTGATTTTGGTCGATGAGATAGCATTTCGTGTTGAAAATCGGATGCTCACATGTGAACATGAAAAGCTTTCGAATCGAAAATCGATGCACCGCATTGTGGATTTCAGTGTGTGTATATAAATGTTCGATTACCTTTTCAAAAGACATTATCTGCGATGTTGTCCAAAAACTAATTAATGCATTCATGTATGCTACTTCTCTGGGTAAGTATTTCTGGTTGGCTGTTTGAAAACATTCCTAAGACGGATTACTCTCTTCACCTTTATCATTGTTTACAAATGGCATGCCAAGCTAAATCAAAGCAACGCTAAGAATAGACGTTGGTGTTTTGCTGATAATTAGACAAGCATATATTATTACATCGGAAGAGTTCTAATCGGTAGAGAAAATGAATTTCACGTCAAGAATTTCTAATTCTAGTTAATATATAATTAATCGCCGATTAATAATCGGCTAATAATTTTGAATTTTGAGCAGTTATGTGAATTCTTGAGGAACTATGAATATTAAATGTTGGTTATTTAAGTGCGGTATGTGCGAGAGCGGGAGAGGGAGAAATAGAGAGAGAGAGAGAGAAAGAGGGAGAGAGGGATAGCAAAGAGATCGGATGTGCGAGAACAAAGACGGCAATTGTGAATCGATTGAATGGCACGAAATCAGGCTCAAATCACGGTCAATATCGCAATAAATGTGCACCGTTGTGATGTATTTTTGGTCTTGGCCATTCCGCTGCTTGTCTCTCTCTCTCTCGTCATTTACGCAATGCATTCGAAAGCGCATATAAATGCCCATTTCTGTGTGGCATTCGAAGGCATTAAGTGCAATTATATTAATTACAGATAGCAATAGCTAGTCAAGCGTAGTGGTATAGCGTATTCACAAAATATGATTGCAAATTTCGATGGGATTCATATCTATAAGTAGCTTATATCATACACACCGCTTTTTTTGCTCGTCCCTCTCGCCCTGTTTAATCCAAGTTCAATGAAATCCTGCTGGACATTGCAAACTCGATATCTATAAAGATGTACTGTGCGTAAATAAGTATGTGTGTGTGTTTATGTCTCTCTCTCTCTCTCTCTCTGTGTGTGTGTGTGTGTACCTGCATTCGATATCGGGTAGTGTCATTGATTATCAGGATGACATAATAAATACGTAATATTCGGAGCATTGCATCGATTGCAATATCACAAACAAGTGTTATTGGTAAATCAGCGAAAATTTCCATTTGATAGTTGTTGTTGGAAACAAACGTGGGCTACCCGTTTCACATAGCAATTAAATTAAGAATTCTATGGGCATGCCCGTAGAATGAGAATTCATTATTGCAATTTAGCCGGCGGAGGATATTTCCGAAATTCATCTCTTTCAATCATAAAATGCAATAATATGGCTTTGAACGAAGTACCCAAGGCCTATTCAATCTCACATTGAATGATTTAAACAATGGTCACACAAGACACATCACCCAAAAACCCAAATTGATTGATTGAAACGCGCATAGAATTTGCAGTAAGAGATATAAAAGAGAGAGAGAGAGAGAGAGAGTGAGAGTGAGAGAGCGCGAGATTTTGCGTCGAATATCACATATTTGGCCTTGCATCTAATTCAATTTTTGGGCCAATGAAGTTGGATAGCCATACAGCAAATAATAATATGGTGTGTGAGTGTGTTTATTTGCGACCGGTCCGGAAATTTGGATTTTGGAAAATTACCATCCATAACACATTTTATTTGGTGTCATAAACAAAAATGCATTTTCATTTTTGCATATAAACGAAAAACTCGATTGTACGTGTATGGAAGTTAATCAGCAGAGAGAGAGAGAGAGAGAGAGAGAGAGAGAGAAATTAAGCGCTTGGAATGGGAGCAAACATTTGCAATGATATATCAATGTTAAGCAGAAAAAGTGCAGCACATGCAGCATACACGTAATGCGAATGACATGAGCTCTGGCCAAAGAGACGAAGCATACAACTGAATAAAGCACATATTAAGTGAGCCAACACAACAACAAAACGCCGCTTGAAAACACCGAACACATTTCAAAAGTAGAGACACGCACTCACATACACATACACGGAGTAGCGCGCGCGCCAGCGGAGCCACACGTACTACTGCCACACCAATGACTTACAGGCGATCGCAAAGGCAGCACGACATACAAGCAAGACATCAATCATTCCAATGATATAAACAATAAGCAATGACACAGTAAACCGTAGTAAGATCAATAATATGGATTTGATTTAATTTTATTTTTCAAAATTAATTTCAATGGGTTAGGATGGTCACTTTGCGATGACAATCATAAATTTTGAATGAGTGAATTCACATGCATCGAAATGTGGCACAAAAAAATTGACGATAATTTTTGCCATGCTGATTCGGACAAACACACAAAAAAACGGATTTGTGACCATTTTCCAGCCAATTTGACAACGTCAATCGATAAACGATAATTTTTCGATGATAAATATGTACATTTGATTAAAATCCAATCGATGCAATCGCATCAAATTAATTTTTGAACATTTATTTGAATGAGATACTTTCTCGCGGGCGCGCGCGCAAGCTCGTGCTCTCTCTCTCTCTGTGTATGGTTTTGGGTTCTATTGGACGCGCAGTGAGTGAGTGTGTATGCCGTGCGCCGCCAACCGACAATCCGTAAAAACGTGCACCAAACGAGAACAGATACCAGAAATTAAACAATATTAATAAAAACATCAACGTCACTAATAATGTCTCTGTTTCACTCGTTTAGCTCTCGACGATAAAACTTCACGTCAATTTTTGGCGAACGCATTTGCCAAAACATACAATGAACTTCATCTCTATAAACTATAGAGAGCCCATCTCATTCTATTTGTTTTTGTTTTTTTTTTTGTTCGTCTATGTGCTCGTTCACATTCTCGCTCACGCTCATAATATTCCGCACACGAATTTTGATGTGCTGTTATTTACAGCTCGTAAATCACATGAAATTTATTTGGAGTGCCGTTGAGAGCAGAGCCAATACAATGTACGAAAAAAACGACTGAAAAAATCGGACAAATGAAGCATGATATGCGAAGGAATTTATTGTTGTTGTTGTTGTTGCACTGGCCACACAGGACAAACAAAATGCACGCGTGCAAGCATAAAATACTCTTCAAAATCTACACTTTTTGTATGCAGCAAACAATCAACAAAGTTTTCGAGTGGAATGGGTGTTGTTGTTGTTGTTGGCCTTAAACTCCAACAATAATTTAAGGACAATTTCAATTTGGAGGAGTTTGGCCGTGGCCGTGTTGAGCTGGTCAGTGAAATCAACAAAATTGCTATGATGATGGACATTTTTTCGAAAGCCAAATTTCACAATCAGCATATTTTCACATACATATATTCAAATGAATTTCGGGAGGGAAAGGAAAAAGCATATTTTTTTGGCACATGTGTGATTTCCTGTCGATATCATTCATGCTAAAATGAGCATGACATTTTTTTTGGTAAAGCTCAAAAATTGACGATTTCGAGCCTTGAACAAGTGAAGTCAGAGAAGGACATACAAAAGGATTCCAAATTGTACCATAATCAAACAACGAATCACGTGAAAAATTGCCAATCAATTGAAAAAAAAAACAAAAATTGAAATTTCATCAATTCAAATGAGCTTTCCATTGCATTTTTTTTTTTTGTATTGTCAAATGCTATCAATTATTGCTTCCTATTTTAAATACATATCACAGTTACAGTTCAAATTCTACACCTTCTTTTCGATTTTTTTTTTTTTTTTAGAAAAAAGTATTTTTTTTAACAGTCTATTGAAGAAAGGGAAAAAAACCATACACAATCATTTACATTATCAGTTTGGCGAATGAGAGCAATGCAAAATGAAATTCAACAAAAATAATGATACGAATGACAAAAAAAATATCGAGATGAAACCAAACAAACTGTTTTTTTTTTCATTCGCAAAATATGTTCAGTCATGATTATAAATAAAATGAAATAGCACGTAAATGAGTGACTATTTAATCTTTTGAAAATTGTTAATTGATTTTTTGAAAAATATAATATATTATCTAGTATCTTCGTAATGCTGAGTACGTGATATTTCATTATCGCGTTTTGTACGGATTTGTTTTTGGTGTGAGTGTGTGTTTTACTATTCGAGGGTCGTATACATACACAAACTCAATGCCGTGTGAAGTTCCGATCTGAACTGAGCACCGATTAGAAATCCCTATGATCAATCTCACAAGATGTGTCTCTCAATTGACTGTAAAATAATGTTAGAAAAAAATGTAAACACAAAAAAAGTACGCACACACAACCACTAGATTAAAACATAAACATGTTTCATTAAAATCTCTGTATAAAGACATGAATGCAGTACTGCGGCCATGTGAAAAAAACTAGAACATTCCATTCCATGTTTTAAAATAGGTTTACTTCAGTTTGGTATGATTGTTGAAACTTTGAAATTAAATTGGCGGCAAAACAGAACAAAAAAAGTTTCAGTGCATTGGTATAAGTTTGGAAAATTATAACCGAACTGGAGTAAGCCAATATACATTGTGTGCAGTTACCAGAAATCCAAATGACATTCTTAACGGCGAAGTTAACTCTGTATTGTTCCCACTATTTTTGTTTTTTTTTTTTTTTTTTGGTTTGTGTGGAATGTTTAACTAAGTGAGTTTTTATTTTTCCGGACGGTGTTCTCTTTTTTTTCGGGGACAGATCAAATTTGAATGCCGTTACGATAAAAGCGAATAAATGTTCAGATGCAAACAATTTAAACAATTGAAAAACGCCTGCAGTTATACTACCTGATGAATGGTTTGAATAAAACAGCAAACGAAACAAAGGCTTCTTTTTGAACATATGTATGAACGAAAAAAAAACAACAACAACAAATATATAGACTTGTTTTTTGCTGATCAGAATTGATGATTTCAATGTATCAATTGATTGAATACAATTTTTATTTTATTTTATTTATTTTTGTTTCTTTATGAACGAACATTAATTGGTAATGCATCATCCATTTGTGCGTTTTCATATCCAACAAATTATAGATGATTGAATCCAATGAATAGTTCATTTTTAATTTGTTGCATTTGGAACATTTTTAAATTAAAAGTTAAAGAGTTGCTTGTTTTTTTTTCTTTATGATAATGTTATCATAGTAAATTTACAATGTCAATTTAAATTGACAGTATCGTTGAAAGAGAATTGATTCGGTTTTCATACTTAAAAAGTAAATGATAAGTAATACGTGTTGCATGTCATGAGTTAGCTGAGTGCAGAAAATGTGACAAACATCTACTGAAATTTTGTATGGCATTTTATGGACAACTTTGCACTATAGAGTCTTAGATTTTGCATTGATGTGATCATAACATCATAACGAGCACAAAAGACATCAATGAATTCTGGAGGTACATCTGATGTAACAAACACAGATTTAAATTCAAATTCAAATTCTGATACAAAAAGGTTTACCGTGAGCTTTTTGGGCCAATCCAGCCCCAACGTACCAAAGCCTTTGGTCAATAGATTACGCCTGATCTTATGCATTCAGTTTGAGTTCAGTTATGCATTTCAGTTGTTTTTGTGAGTATTTTTAAAAGTTGAATTAATATTTTTTTTTAAAACGATTTTAATTAATAAAGTGAAAATTTAAAAAAAAAAAGTTAAAAATGGGATTGTCAATAGAATGTGTTAAAAGTAAGCTAGATTATCAAGTCTATTCTTTGGACTGAAACCTTTAAGTTCGTCAAAGTATTTTCAAAACATGAGCTTAACAACTAGAACGTATCGGTATAGCATGCGTATCCGGAATGATAGCATTGATAAGTAGAAGTAAAATAAGATCTAGTTTCTTTAGACATTTTAAAAGATAAAGTCAACAAAACATTCTTATCATTTTGTTGTTCAGTTGATAAATTGGTGTTTTGCCGCGCAAAATTAGCGCCATCTATTGTTCAATGGCATAGTTTGAGTGCTTGCATCGTTTTGGCTTTTTGGTTCAAGCTCAAAGCTAATAAAACATATTCGAATTAAACAGTTTGATGACAGAGCAAACAATTGTTGCCCAAAAATTATCATACATTTAACTAATACACTGGTGCGGTAACTAAAAAACTGAATAAACTATCACATTAAAACCTAACACCTGTAGCTTATGGCTTACAAAACGTTCTAGCATGAGAAGGTCTAGCATTGAATGTCCAACAGGAAATCACATTTCGAACATTTAAAAGTCATATAAACGCGGTTAATTCTTCAATGTAAACGGTTTAAGATTCTTTGGCGCCTTAAAGCATCCATACATATGTAAATTATGAACCGCTTGTGTTTCCGATCAGCCAACATTTGTGTATGAACACTAAATCATAAGGTAGCGTATGTTATTTGTAATCCACCATAACTAATCTCGTTAATTTTTCAATTCAAAGATGTTATAACCATTCATTAAGTTATATTTGAAAATAATAAAACCAAAAATTGCAAATCTACAAATATTGTTTGCAACTATAGAGTTGTATTTGAGAGTATGGGCATAAAAAAAATCAATAAATGTTCATACATTTGAGCGTATTGTCATTAAAACCATCGTTTTTACCAAAACGGTATACCTAGGGGCATTTATGTATATTTATCGATGGAAAAATATGCGATATTCACGTGTTTTGGGTTTATACGCATTATTCGTCAATATACACGATTATATTTTTTTATTTTTTCAAAATGGCTGCCGCATATTTAAATATATACACTATATTCGTGGTTAATTTTGGAAAATATACGCCATATTTTCGGTTTATAGACGTTTATAGATGTTTATATATATTTATATTTAAAAAATATATATACAATATTTACGCTTTATACACACTTATAGATGTTTATAGACGTTTATATGTATTTATATTTTAAGTTAAAACCCCCTAACGGTATACTTAGCGGTGTACCGAGCACCGGATATAACTCATCAAAATATCCATCCATGGACGAATGAATTAGATGTGACTGACTCTTTGATTGAGAGCAGGCAGAAGATGTGGGTGTTTGACGAACTCCAGCGATCACCTGTCACAAGTTAAAGATGTCAATGAACGATCACAACAAGATCATTTTTTTTGTACACAGAGTCATTTTTATTCATTTAGTTTGTGTGTTATGCTGATAAGTTTCTGAATTTAAAAGAAAAAAAATAGGCGAAAGGCCATCAATAGAAACTTTTTTGTTGAGATTATTTCTTTACTCGTTTGGGATTAAAGGTATCAAAAGGTTTGGGAAAACATCACCGGATGTGTTAAAATGATTGATCATCAATCTTCAAAATAGTAAAATTAAATGCCAAATTGTATGAACTGTAGATCGTTGTCATAATCCGCATAAGGAAATTGAAAACAGGTGCTGCGAACAGCTAGTTCCAATAAATCCATTAGATACCGGCTTCTTCGACGAAGAACTGAACTAACAACAACAACAACACCAAATATCTAGTTTGGTCTTAAATCAAATAATATTTTTTTCTTTATGAATCCTCCATACTCTTATACCCTGTATCTATGCATGTATGGTGGTTACAAAACCACCGCAGCAAATGATATTGCTGTGACATTTGAATGATCGTTCTTCTCATATGGTTACTTCTAGGATGAATTTGGATAAATATTGATTGATGCAAGTCAGTTGAGTTGCTTTAGTTTGCATAGCTAACCAAAAGCATTATTAAGGTATAAACCTTTTGGGTTAACTGGAAGTTTAAACATACGAATTTTTGATTAGTGAATTTAGTTTGACACCAAATCCATTTTTAAATTTTCTTACAATTTTTAACGCTTCAAAATTGAGTCGCTGAAATGGTCCGATAGAAATGTAAACCCCGTTTTGCATTCGCGACATCATAAAAAGTAATTCCTTTTGGTCCTTCTTCGGTAGGAGATACCATTTGAAGTTGTATAATGCATCACCAAGTTGTAAATTCTGTTCATTTAGAATAATAAAAAGAGAAATTATTAGAATATTGGACACGACTGCACAAGATCTATATCTTGCGAAACAGTTAAATAAATGCACCCGATTGTCGATAGTTTGACCAATGTTACAAATAATTGCCATTTGAATATAGGAGACCACACTCAATCCATATCCGGCTGGATAGTCTAACTGGAATGTGTTTTAACATCAAATGTCATTAATGTTAAGTACACAGAGGATTGTATAAATGAATGAACATGAGAATATCTTACCATGTATTGAGAGTAAATCGATGTAGCGCTCGAAAAAGTGAGGAATGGTGGTGTGAAAAAATGCCTCCAATACATCAGATTCCCAAATGTGCTTATAAATCTATAAAACATTACCAATTACTTTTATGATGTTTTAGGAACTTGCAATAATTGTGAACACGATTGACGTACTCATCCATGTACATAATCCTCATGAAAATCATTTTCAATTGTTTACTTATTTTTCCAAATGTTACCAGCTGATTCTCAAGCTCATCTGAAAGTTCATCAAGCTCAAGTGCAGAAATATTTGCGGACACAATTATTGCATTATTAATTAGAGCAAATAAACCCTCTAATAGAAAAAGACCAAAAGCGCATATTGAACTGATTGCAACTTGCCAACCGACATTGATATAAAATTCTATGCGTGGATATTCATTACAGAACGGTACACGTAACTCGTACAGTGTAGCTAGTGTTCCATCGTTAAGAAACTTGTATATGGGCCCAAGGATTGCACCAAAAAATGATAATACAACCGTAATGATTGTGATCATATAAGTTTTCACCGAATCATCAATACTCGATGAACAGACGCGATTGTATGCAGTTGGTTGATCGTTGTCACGATAAATATTATTTCCAGAGACATTGGTCAATCGATGCCATGTATATTTAGTTGAACTCATTATACTGGTGAAGTATGGTATATACATCTTGATGAATGAACAGATATGATTCGATATTTTGATAAATGTTGTGTGTGGAAATGTGTTTTTTTAATTTCATTAACTTACCGACACGGTGACACCCAAAATACAACAACTTGGAATGATTTCGTACAATGTGCCACGCATGGCATAGAAATAAAAGGTGTAGATGAAAAAAGTCACCTGAATGAATATGCACCCAAGTGGAAAATATCCCAAAGGACCGTTTCTTTGAGTGCTAAGCACTCTAATTTGTAAAAGATCACCGGCCAATCGAACAAACTGATACAAACCATTCCACTTTTGTTTTGGTGTTTTAACTTTCCAAATGCTTTTCAATTTGTTTATTGGATAGTTAAAAATATCCAACAATTTACTCTGAATTAACATATTGTAATTATACCAATGAATTTAAATTAGTTTTATTGAAAAGTGTGTGTGTGTGTGTGTGTGTGTGTTTGCGTTTAGTCCAGACTTTAGTTAACACACACAAAAAAAAATATTAAAAAAATTTATAATTTTCATCTGTTTAGAAATAATAAATAAATTCGGTGAAAAATTCAAACTATAATTTCATTTTAGATATTATGCACACCGTTCGGTTTGAAAAACCACATTGAACTAGAGTAATGCTACCGTATTAGCAGTAATCAGACGGGTGAAATAATTTAAGTACCGAACGGTAATTATTTCCCAAAATCAAATACATTTGAGAAAATCCATGAATCGATCTAAAGTAGAGCCACCGATAGTATTATACTGACATTTAATCGATTCCTCGTTGGAAGTTATTGAAGCACTAAGATACACCATCTAGTTTTGACATACATTTCGATGTCTATACATTTTTGTCATCAGCTATGACATCTTGTCATATTTTATAGTTTCTCACCAGGTGTCCGAGGGGTCCGATTACACTTGACTTTTTTCGTAACCTCCTAAGAATTTGTTTTTCGCTTCCCATGGCCATGTTCCATTGTATTTTGTAGTTGTTGCTATTTTTGTTACAACTGTTTGACTTCTCGTAATTATCATATCCGTTTGGACAACATACACACAAAAGAAATTACATGACATTTTATACGATACACAGTACAATATTTGGATCTTTATAAAAAATGTATATTGTGCATTGTATAAATCCAAAAAGTTTGTATGGGGATGTCGTATAAATACATATTTTATACAGTAAATCGTATAAAACTTTATATAATTTTTTGTGTGTGTACTTGTTATTAAGCTATCAATATTAAGCGGTTCAATTCATATTTTTCAATTGCATTCAGTGAAATGAGTACAAGTCAAATTAATTGTGATAAGTGCATAAAATGTTCAACGCAAAATTGAAAACTGTTTCGAAAATGTTCACATGACTTCAATTTGATGGAACGATTTACGTATAAAAATTTCAAGTAGCAGTTGAATTGAAAGTAAAACAAAGCAAATTGAATAGAGAAAAAAGTCTATCGTGTTTAACCCTTTCTAATCGATACTGCCTTTTTCCATGATTCTCAAGTCTCATATCATAATAATATCTGTTGGATTTATTTATTTATTATTCTTCACCAATATTCAAGCACACTGTACTAAAAATCTATTGGACCAACCAAAGTGCAAACAAATGAAGTTCAGTCGAATAAAAACTAAAGACTCATTGAATTCGATATAAAATTTGATTTGGCTTGCGTATAGGTTCGTGCATGACAGAGCAATCAGACCAAGTGTTATACATTGTTTTCACCAAATATGTCCGTTATAACTTTCTCACACAGTCATAAGATGCCACATTTTCCGCCCCATAAATGTTTATTAACACATTTCGAACATTGTACGGGCCACATTGTTCACGGGGAAGAATATTTGCTTTTTCCGCTCAGCCAGCGTATTGGGCTATGGGTAAACAAACCATTTTCGACGGAAAAGTTTTCGAACATTCCCATTGCATTGTATGGCTGGATTTCATTATTGGTTGTGTTATGTTATATTCTTGTTCCGGTTTTCAAGTGAAGTAATAGCTAATGTGTCTTTCAAAAATGTAATGTACAGATATAATCATTTTATTCATTCAATGGAAATATTATGCAAGTGTTTTTCGGACGATTCAGTTGAGTGCATTTGCCTTGGATGTGCACTTGATGTTTTGTTGGCTGGCTAGCTGGCTGAGAGATGTATGTGGTTATAATAGCCAAAAAAAAACAACAACTGAAAAGCATCCAATACAAACAAATTCCATTTTGAATGTGAATTTACAGTTGAGTCTAGACTCGGTAGTGTTTTTGTTTCTGTTTTAATGCTGTGAGCTGCAAAAACTACAAACTGCATTCAGCATCAAGCGAATGCAATGAAGCGACTCAAAATGGGATTTTTGGTGAGCAAAACGGTACAAACCACACAAAATGCGTATAACTCAAGATACCGGTACATATTTTCCTTGTAGGTCAGTATTTCTTGAACAATGGAAACGAAAAAAATAAAATTAAAATCAAAATGAAAATCTTCAGAAATTTAAAATGATAATCCATATTCAACAAATTCAATTGGTAACTTGCACCTCTTTTGTGATTATATAATTTGAATGCTTGATGGTAATAAATTGCCGTTCGAAACTTAACAAAAAAAATATGTTTTGGAATTAAGTCGTTTGATTGATTCCGATTAAAATTCGATTTGATAAATTCCGATTGAATTTCGATTCGAATCAAGTGTGTATGGATTATTGTGAATGTATGCAAAAGAGTCTAAATAAAAAAAAACCAGTATGTGTATTTATATTTAAATCATACGGAAAACAAAAAATATTTGGGCCTATTACAAAATCAACGCCAATGCGGTTCAATGCACAGAACTCTATTGCCAACAAATCACAAATATGTCAGCTTTCAGTCAAAGCTCAATTTGTTTTGCGTGTGGTTTTTTTTGCGTCGTCTGGTCGTTGTGTTTTTTTTCTTCTCTTTCTTATTTCACTCCCTCAACGTTGATTTTCTTATAAGTTTTGATTGAACCGAGTGGCCGTGTATGATTTCGTGTATAACGATATGGTCGCATTGCGTTATCAACTGAAAAAATTATGTTGTAAATAATGAGGTATTTTAATCGAGCGCAAAAGGTGTAATGTTCCATACCACAATTTCCAAATCATCGAAACGTGGATTCATGTGTATGTATTTCAATGTGAATGAACAAGCAAGTGAAATAAAGTGAATGCACAGAAACAATATCGATGCGATACAAAAACAAGTGCTCTGTATCGGTTCGTATATTACTTTAACAAATAAAAATAAGCTGACGAATAAGCCAACGTTCACATTGAGAATGTGACTTATCAATGAATTCGCATTACTTTACTTTGCATTGCTTTGCTTTGCTTCGCTTCACATTTGCTCATTAATTCGCTGTCAATTCATGAACGGCATTTGTAATAAATAACATTTATAGGCAGCCACAACAACAACAACAACAATAAGCAAACTGTTGTGATTTCATCTGACAAACAAATCGATCGAAACTGCTTTGAAGCGATCAATCGATGGTTTACGTGTCGAAATCACGGTAATGTTTACAATTCATAGAAATTGTTATTTATCGAAATCGATTTTGAATTTTTTTTTTCTTTTTTTTGTTGATTATTTGTTTTGTAGCGATGGAATTTACGATGCGTGACCGATTTCAAATTCTTACCAATCTTATGCAAGCGTCTGAAAACTGAAACTGAGCATACACACATCAGCTGCGAAATTGCAGTTGAATATGATTTAAACTTATTTTTTTTTATTTACTGGAGTGTGCAGTGGCAACGTTACACTTGTACATTGTACAGGTACATGACTGTTGACGCTGTGTAAACACTGTTTACTAACTACAGTGACTCGTCAAGGGCTCACCAATCCATATCAACAAAAAAAAAGACATGAAATTACAATAGTTTTGCCCGCTTAATCGTACACAAGTGATTCAATAAAACAATTGCACAATTGTTTGATGTTCGATTGTTGACATTATGCATCACTTCATATGATAATTCGTTTGATGTGTACAAATATTTATTGAAATTATCGATTTTTCAGTCGTAAGATTCAGTCTGATACTGTTTCGTAATAGTTTTTTTGTTTGTTTGTTGATGATGTTGACCATCTCGTCATAAACCAATTAGTTTCGATTGCTTTCAACAATTAATCCAAAATAACATCAAGACCACACAATAAAGTGATCTTTTCCGATTTACGTCCGCTTCTGGACTTTGTTACAGAGAATTTGGAAAATGATTTTATTTATTCTGAGTTAATATTGTTTGCATATCGCATCAAAATGGAAAAAAATGCAACAAGTTAAAGTCAATGACAAACAAACTAAACTGATAATTCTTACCAAAAACAGAAGGCATGAGGTGCCTTATATACACCACGGGCAATTGAATTTGTAAACTATATCAATGTTTTTGGTTGAAAATGAAGCTTAAAAATAGAATCATTTATTTTTATTTTCATATTTGTCACACTTTCGATTAATGTGATTGCTTACTTATTGACCATATAAACAATGGCGAAATGAGTTCGGAAAAAGTGCTCAACATTGAACATCAAACCATAGCCATGAATTAACAGAATCTATTTCTTATTTTTTTTGGGAGATAAAAATTGAAATGTCAACAATTTTATCAACAAAGGCTCATCAAAAGAATCCTGTACCTGAAATATTGTTGAAAAAAAAGAAAAAATTAAAAATAGACCAAAAATGGATAGCATGAAGGTGAGTAGAAGCGGCAACTGTATTAAATGTCTATTTTCGTCTATTTAACTAGCTGACATAGCTCAGTGAGTTTAGATTATAATTCCGAGATTATTATTCTTGATGGAAGGTCAAGGCATTTTTTTGTTTTGTTTTTTGAAATAATAAAATGATTTATTATTTCAAATCATTATAAATGGTTATTTTTTATAAAAATGGTTCGTTATTTTCTATGGAAACTTAATCAAGATTTAAAAGAATGTAAATTGCAATTAAAATTTATCACATGATAATCGAAAGGACGTCAAATGTCAAATAGTTTTGAGTCATTTCGAATTGCCTTGATAATAAAACAGGTTGATAAAATTTGTGGAAATATCTGAACTCAATCTAAAATAGAAAATCCGAAAAATTCAAATCGATCATTTCTTTACCATTAAATTAATGTGTCAGTTTATCGATTTTACATTTGCAATAAATCGAATTCAGATCAAGTTTTTATTTCACCAATTTCTGCCTATAGCAAATTGCTATTAGCAAATCAGCCAAAATAAATCATACAATCACACACATTGATTGGCTTGTACAATTCGGTGCAATTTTAAAAATGTCAAATTACATGCAATTTTCGATCATTATGAATGAACTGGAAATTGTGTAAAAGTGTAATATAATGCATTCATAGTAGCCGTAAGGACCTCTCAACTAGGTAATGCTGAACGTTCCCTGCAATAATTTCAGCGACAGTATCCAGTTGACGGGACAGATCTGTTTACTTGGAATGTTTAGTATCAATATCTTTTACTCCAATTTATTGTCATTGAGTGTGACTTCACCAAGGAAAGAACGACTTCCAACAAAATCGTTTAATGAAAACCGTTTAATGAAAACGTAATGACGTCGATGCACCAAATTCCAAATATAAATTTTATATAAATAGAATTGTTGAAAATTAAACGGCCAGTGATTTATGCGTTGTTATATAGCATTCAATGTCGTAAACGCCATAAACAAGTGAATCAATAAAAAATAATTATGCAATGCATTCGATTTGGGTCACTACATAGTATTTGTGAACGTCGTTTTTATGGAGTGTAAAACACAATTTGGTCAGACCATCAGACTCTGACGTTCCATGAAAATAGTTTTGATGATGACACCATGAGGCAAATCCCGAGGGGCATTTACACTTTTCATTTGCATTTGCATTTGCATTTGCATTTGCATTTGCATTTGCATGTGAGAATATTGATAATCCATTCGTATGAATTCAAGTGAGAAGAGAACGAGAAAATTTTTATATCATTCAAAAACTATTTTAATTTGTTGATGGCATCAATATCGATGTCTACAAATCTTTTTTTTTTATATATTTCAACATATTTTACCATTGAATGAAATTGGCATATTTATTTAAAATTACGAAAAATGTGATTCTATACCCAAGACTCTTGGGCCAAGAGCAGTATTCTCTGTGTACATACAATTCGTTACTTTTGCATACATTTGTTACAATTGAAATGGCATTCGCATGATATCGCCCAACATTCGTACGCATACGAGAGATATAAATCCTCCGAACAAAGAGATAAGAGAATGTAAACCCCTTGGGCAACTTGTAGTTGCTTTGAACTGGCTTATACAATTAATTCAGAACACGTTATTAATGAATTTTCGGATATAAAACTGGCAGTTCACAAATATATTTTATTACCTATAAAAATATAGATCAATTTCAAGAGAGAAATAGAAAATGACTTTGAAACGTGCGCTATTTGCGTTGACTTCAATCAAGTCTCAAATCGAATGACAAATATATTGCCGGTTTTCACCTCAGAATACATGCATATTAAAAAGGAGATATTTTCACTTTAATTACAAACTTATATAAAACAAGTGATCGTTACAACTTGATTTTATGGCGGTGTGTTCGAGGACTGTATGATGATTTGTTTTGTTCGTTTAAGGGAAAATCAACAACTATCTTCGATTGAATAGCTTTCATAAGACCATTTTTGAATAATTTTTTCTTTTTTTTTTCATTAAATGGAAAGGAATACCAGATTTGTTGTGTTTCCGATACGTTCAACTAAAAACACAACACAACACAGCACACACACACGAGCCAAATCACACAAACATCTGTGGCATCTGTGTGTGGCAATGGGAGCCGTTGATAACACATTAACATGAGAAATGAAAAAAATGATGAAAAACGATCGTTTAATAAGAACGAAGCAATAACAAACACTTGTAATGTGTAATTAAAAGAAGAAAAAAAGAAACAATAAAATCCGGATCGATCACGTTCACTGTCACACAGTGTGCGTGCAACTCTCATCGCCACGATGCTACAATCTCTTGCAAAACATTTAAACACATTTTCATCGTTTTGTTGATCGAAACACACGTTTGCATAAAAGTTGAATTCCGTTTATTGGTAAAAATTAATTCGAATCCATTTGGGATGATATATTGCCCGCACACAGTTGGATACTTTGACGTATGTGTTTTTTACTTGTTGCCATTCAAATGGTCAAAACGAGCCGCATTGTCTGCTTGATTTCGATGATTTATTCAGTTAAACGAATCTGAATCATGGTTAACATACGGAGTCGTCACGGTTTTGGCAAGAAATCTGTCATAGTTCAGAGATCCGTTTGCCAGGATTTCATGGTCAACATTTTCTTTAGAACCTTTTTATCTAAATCAATGCGATGCGAACGATTGGCGCCTAAAACAAAAAACCTCAAACACCATAAAATTTGAAACGAATCCTCAACTCTCGCATATTTACACAATTGATATCGGTTCGTTCGATTCCGTATAAAATCGCCCCCATACCCAGGCGCGTATTTAGGGGGGGGGTTCGGGGGATAAAACCCCCCCCGAAATGATTTCAAATTCATAGAAAAACGCTGGATTTCAATGTTCCACCATGCATTTGATGTATTTTTTTCAAAAATTTCGGCTCGCTCCGCTCGCCAGAGCTCTATTTCAACAGTCCTATTGGCCGAAAATTTTACATACAAAAATTTCATTTTACCGCAAAGAACCATGCTTGACAGATCATGTAAAACAGAACCAGTTTGACGTTTCCATTTGATTTACATTGAGACTTGAGCTGAAGTCTCAACGTAAATCAAATGGAAACGTCAAATTGGTAAACGTTTGGTCATCGTTCTTTTGCGATCATCATTGATATTGATCGCAAATTAATGCCCGCAAGTGATCCATTTTGACGCAAAACCTTCTCAACTATCCGTGTTACACGGTTTACACGGCTTTTACACGCTTTTTACACGGCACTGTGTACAGAATATTACACACAGAGTTGACAACGCATACATGTATGCGGACGAATGTATGCGCAGAAGCGGGCCAACGTCTAAGCGTTGTACTATGCTGTACACAGTACCGTGTAAAAAGCGTGTAAAAACCGTGTAAACCGCGTAACACAGACAGTTGAGTTGATTTGCAAAATTTGCGGTCAAATGAAATTTTTGCATGTAAAGATTGCGGTCGACCACAATATCCAGACCGCGGTCAAAAATTGCGATCATGACGATTGGTAAAATAGAGCCCAGGATATATTTACTGTCCTATGCATACATTTTCTTATAAATTTAATGCTGATTCGACATTTTGAACCAATCCAAAAATTTAAAACCCCCCCCGAAACTTGTGTCTAGATACGCGCCTGCCCATACCGTTTCATGCATCTTTTTCACGGCATTTGGTTTTCTGTCACTTTGTGGTCGAGTCTCATAAATTTAATATTATTTCATAGACACCACCAAGAACAGCAGGACCATTTTGAAAAAAAAAAGTATATATCAAAATTAAAAGTCATTTAATCTCATCTTAAATCATCCATAGGACGTCATAAACGAAAAATATTTCCGTATGAAAACTAGGTGATCGAAGGAGACAGCAGTCATTTGTTCGTATTCAATTGACGAGATTCTTGATCAAAGAATTTCGGATCCAAGTTCAAACGATTTGTTTCCGATTGAATGTGACTTATATAATTATTAATATTGAAGAAAAAAAAAAGTGCTCGCAATTTGAAAAATTCACGCTTATCATTTCAATGACTTTGGGTCTCAACGTAATTAACGATAACGGGGAAAAAGTCGTTGTACTAACATCGAAATTGGTTTAGAGTTGTTTTTTTTATTGTTTGGATTTTTTGAATAGTTTCGTAAATCGTAAGGCCAACAACAAAAACTTAGAAAAAAAAATGCAATTCGTTGGAAAGAATGCAGTGATAACCGGTGGTACTGGAGGTATTGGCTTGGCGGTGACGCAACATATTTTTAAGCAATGGATTTGATGTAAGGAAGACAAAAACAGAAACAACAAGCTGCTATTTCAAAAATGCAGGAAAAAACCGAAAGAAATAAACAACATTTTAATCGTTCTATTCAATTGCACAACGGATTCATTTACTTTTGTTGATTGTTAGAAAATTGCTTTGCTAGACCTTGACTGTTGTGATGACATGATGACAGTGCTCCATGAAACGTTTCCGGACAAAACGATCATATTCCATTTAACCGATGTTAGTGTTAAAAAAGACCTGAAACGCGCGCATTTCAAGAAGTCATGTCTAAATTTCAATCAATCGATTGTGTTGTTGCTTGTGCAGGTGTTTTGGATGAAGAAGCGTATCAGTTGACAATCGAGGTTAATTTGGTAAATGGTATTTAAATAACAAGTGAACAGCAACATGTCTGAAGTTTGCAATGTCGTTGTGGTTGTTGTTGTTGTTGTGTGCGCACAATTTATGTGCCGCGTTTAATTGAATGTGTTTTAAAATAGTTTCATTTTTTTTTTGGTTTTGGTTTTACGGTCATTTTGTATACGTACAGTTGGGATTAATTCATACCAATTACATAGCAATACAGCATATGACCGTCGAGGCTGGCCACAATGGTGGATTAATTGTGAATATATCATCGATTGCTGGTATTGATTGTTCACAATTTAGTACACCTGTGTACAATGCAAGTAAACATGGTGCGGTCGCCTTCACACGGAGCATGGGCGTAAGTATATTTTCAAAATTCGATTGTCAAACTGTGAAAAAATCATTTAATCATTATTGAGTTTTTTTTTTGTTTTTAATTGTTTTTATTTTTGACATTCATTTCAGGACAATTATTTCTATCGAAAAACCGGAATTAAATTGGTAACCGTGTGTCCCGGAGTCACCCACACACCATTTTTAAATTATTTGAATGGTAAAATTATTTCAACCGATGCATTTGAATGTACAAGCCAAAAATTGAGTCACGTATTAAAACAAACGTAAGCGTATATTCAATAACAAAAACAAAAACAAAAACGAAGCAAAACCAAAATTCCGTCCAATCACCTTTGAATCAAATAATAATTAACGTTGGTGTTATCGTTTTGTGTTCGTTATTTTTGCAGTGTTGATGAGTTCGCGGTCGCATTTATGGAAGTTTTAAAGACAGGATAAAAACGGTTCCGTTTGGTTGATTGACGGCGGCAAATACAAAGAGATCATTTACTCAAATCCTTGGCATGATAATGCGATTGAAAGTCTCACACACAAACACATACTAAGAACGTACTGTGCCCAATTGAATGGCACATCCAGTTTGATGTAACCAATGAGCAAATTTGTGATCATGGTTGAGCTGCTTTTAACCTACTTGATTAATGCAACCTTCCGATATAAATTCCACTTCTATTTCGAATACCGATGAATTGCCATTATTTTTGTTTGCCATTAAAAGCCAAATGATCGATTCATCATGGCCGGCTAAGAAAAAAAAAACATTTGTAATCAATTATCACCAAAGCAATTCTATCTATAGTATTTTATGGTTTAAAACAAATATATGGCATGACACAACCAAATAAATGGACTGTTCGAATCATTGGTTTGGTTTTTATCGGGTTTGTTGTCTCTTTTTTTTTTCTTCATTGATAATTTTACTCGGCCTCGTTACAAATAGGCGTTGAGAGTTCTGTTTTTTGTTTCTTTCTCATAAATGGTCATGGCAAATGTGCGTTTTGGTAGAAAATTCACTTAATGGCTTGGATGGAGCCGAAATTTGTTACATGGACACCGGATATAAATTACGGTACGATAATGGTTCGTTTTGTGTCACACATATAGAGTATGTCGATCAATTTTGATCATGACATGAAAATCGAATTTTTGTATTGGTGCCTCAGTCGATAGCCGAAAAAAAACAAACAAAACAAAACAACAATAGACATACATACGCTGCGAAGAGTTGAAAATATTATTAGCAATATTGTCCTCAAAATTCATCGAATGGAACTAATCACTACAATGAAACGCTTCATGTTCACCTTTTATTATCTTTGTTTTTTGTTTTTGTTTTGTTTTTTTGCATTCAAGATAGATAAAAACTTATTATATGATGAAATATTTTTGCAATTTTATGACTAGATCGGTGGTTTGGTCACAAAACAAAAATTATATGTTTTTCATCCTTTAACGATAATTTGTGTTGTGTGTTTTGCACAATATCTTCAACACATGACCAAATCTTCCAATTGAATTTCCGTTATATTGACTCATAACATTTAATTGGTATGTGTGTGTGTGCCTGTGAGTCTCTTTCTGTCTGTGTCTTTTAAACATTTGCGCCAACACGCTCACAATTTTTTTTTCCATGACGGTTCAAATGCGTTCAATCAACTTAGTCTCTAGATTGTTTATATTAGGCAGATAATTGCTAATCGCTCATTGTTATTGCCTTTTCTTTTAATGCTTTGTATTTTAGTTGTGTCTTTGTCTCATTCTGGTGGCACAACTCTCGCTCCAACTATGTACGGTAGATCTTAGTACATGGATACACTCAACACTGTGTACTGTCTCACTGTACACTGAGCGCGTACTGCGCTGTACACATTACACGCATCACAAGTGCGTTCGATAATGTATAATAATACGGAAAACCGTCAACAAATTAAAGTCGTCGTAAAAAAAAAGAGAACGATTACAATCGCACCGAATCATTTTCATTGTTGACAAAGTAAATTTGTTTGATTGAAAAGTTAAGGTAAAATCAATTGAACGGGATATGATCGTTGGCATGTTTGGGCTGCAGTTTATGATCGCGCGATAACTGTTATTTTGTCTAAAATAACAAAAATTGGTATCAGCATTAATCGGCGAAAATAAACCGTTCTAAATTGATTTTAAAGGTGAACCGAACAGAGCAAAAAAAAAAACGATTATTATTCGATAAAAAAAATCATAAAATTAAAAATTGGAGCAGTATTTTTTGTGACATGTTATTCTGATTTTATATTTCATTTTTTTAATGGCTGTGTTTGTAATTTGCCACTCATGTGCTGTGATCTCTCGATGCTTGATATGCAATATAATGACGATGCTCCCACCGGATGATGAATGTGTATCCAATTTGAATCGACATTGTTGATTTGTTTTTTTTTTTTTTGTTCTGTTCGTCATTCACAATTGGAATTACGATTTAGAATTTATAGAAAGCATTTGCAATTGTCGAATGCCATAACGGTGCACATCGGCAATATGGTCATCGATTGTGAGCGCGCGCACGACCATACTCACTCCATGACGCATGTGAAGGTTTCTGCAATCGCACAATGACTCCGATGGTGGATAAGCGGAAAATCATATATGGAAGCAAGAAATTAAACAAAACTATCATTAAATTAGGTTTAATTGGATGTGTGTTTACGTCAAATTATGGCTATTCGAAACCAATTGTATTTTGATCGTATTTAATTTTTCGTTCGCTTCACTTCACTTCTTTTTTTCCCCCGCCGCCACCGCCGCCGCCAAATGTGGCCGCCGCACCAAAACGCCAATGACCATACAGTTACCATCAACCTATCGCAATATCAACGTAAACGTAATTCTTTGCGCATACAAATGCGCTACTTTCCTTTTGCTACCTATCAAATCATTGTCTTTTTTTGTTGTAATTTGTGTGTTTGTGTGTGCACTGTGCAGTGTGCACATATGCTTTCATTCTTACTCAGCATACAAAACGATAGTTTCTTAAAATGAAAACTTCTGTGTAACTTGAAGTTTCTAATTGATTTTTTATGTTAATGGGCGATGACGCGCAGCTTGAAGGCAATGATTTGATAGAGAAGAACGATAACACAAACGAAAAAACACAAAATTATTGTACAAATGAACCGACTACTAAGGAAATCGAAATAAAAAGCGAATGAACGAATAAAAAACATACACACTGATTGAGTTCATGGATATGATTTTCCACTGATGATTTCAAATCGTACGATTTTGTTGTTGTTGTTGTTCGTTCGTTCGCTTGCTCATTCGTTCTATTGATTTGACTGTCAACACACAAATATTTCCCATCGAATAATGGCAATAAATGGTTTGCTTGTGCCTTTTGCATAACCTCGAAAACCTCAATCTAAATACTAGTCAATGTAATCGTTATCATTTTCGAAACGAGAATGTACTCGATGCCAATGTTTACATTTTACGCATAACTACGTATCGGTGTTTTGGTTTTCTTTAAGGTAGTGCAGAGTGCATTGAACGTTCAATCTGCCTTCACCAGTGCGCCATGCATCGATGAGCCGAAAGTAAAAATATTATGTGTGTGTGTGTGTAACTTTTGGCCTCATCAAATCTACAGAAAAGTCGAAAATGCATTTGTTTTCTTCTGTTTTTTTTTTTTTGTATTCTTCTTAATTTTTTTCTTTTTTTTTTGATTTGGGGCAGCCAATCTTTGCATTACGCGTAACTTTTTTTTTATTATGTCTGTGACTGCACTCAACACAAAATTCCTTCCACTGATAAACTCGAACAAAAATAGCATAGTTTTTGGTTGCAGAGCTAAAAAAGAAAAATTTGAGACATTCCTGGACTGTCGCACACACTAACCTGTCTGTCGTGTGTGTGTCGGATTTTTTCTTGCTCTCTCCTCTCTATCTTGGTGTGTTTGGTTTGTCATTTCATTTTTTTATCGGCAAATTATCTTCATTTTCCATTTTATTATTATTGAAAACACAGAATGTGCCTATAACAGTGGTTGAGCAATGAGCATTCTTTGGACATTTTATTTGGTTTGTTTTCGTAAGCGACACTACGTAATACATTGTCTCAAAGCGATAACAAAAAAAACGCAACTAACATTGATAATTAGAATTGTTGTTTTTTTCTTTGGATTTGGCTTCGGTTGGCTGGAACTAGAAATAGACACATTTGACAAAAAGGGAGCCCAACAAAATGAATAACCTCACCTCATTGTGAAATAGTCGAAACAAGTGGCAGTTCTTCAACGTAGCACAACATGAAATTTAATAATAAGAAACGAAATACCCGAAGAATAATTATCAAATAAATTTATATGCTTCTTCTTTTTTCGGGATGAGAAGTTTTGTGATGCGTGAAAAGATCAAAAAAAAAAAACAAAAAAATACATTCAATGCGAGTTTAGTTTGAGGCTTGATCAAATAATCAGGTATTTTATTCGTATCAATTCTCGTCATCGGCTGTGCATTCGTTCAGAAGAGAATTTAGTTTTTTCACTCGATCAAATGAAAAGATGAAGAAAACACACACACACACACACCCGAGATAGAGAGAGAGTGAGAGAAATCAATTGGAACCTGTTTAAAAAAAATGTATTTTGAATATAAATGCATTATTAAGTCAAAAATATTCAATGTCAAAAACGAAATGAACTGGGATTATTATGGTAGCATAATGGGATGAATGCGTCTAAGAGTAGATGTGTCCAATTTTCAAGACACAATGAGAAAGAACACGGTGGATCGGGTGGACGGTGCACCAAATAATGTAAATACACAGCCGTAGCCACCTAGCACACAGTGGTCGATGCGTCGTCGTCGTCGTCGTCGTCATCATCATCATATGCGATGTGCGTCCATTCAGAACGAATCTAGATCTGTATAAAATGCGTTTTCGTGTTCACAAAGAGATGCACATAATTAACGAAATGCCAAATATGCATGGGGTCCGTGTCATGTACAATTTAAAATATGGTGTACAGATCAAGTATGAAAACAACAAAATTATTTCCCATTTGAGATCCGCGACTGCATTTTGAAATTGATGATCGTGCATGTGAAACACACAACGAAACATCGAATCATGGGGTGTTGCTGCCTGAATTTAAAAATATATAACTTGAACACCACACAAAAAAATGGGAATAATTCATTTTTCTTGCTTTCTATCGGCTGTGCATCGCCTTATTCGCTCGCGTCGATTCGCTTTTCTCTCTCTCTCTCTCTCTCTCTCTCTCTCTCTCTCTATCTCTCTCTCTCTCTCTCACGCTTTTCTTGGTTACGCGCTCGTTTTCATGTTCTTCAACTTTGTTTGTCATCAATAACGAGTGTTTTATGAGAAACATGAACAGACCAAAAGTAAATACTTGTGCTATGGTCTTTGTATGTGTGTGTGTGTGAATTTGAAAAAAAATTTATTCCCCCTTCATTCATGCACGACTTTTCTATTTTTCATTTTTTTTTTTAAATTATGAGTCTTCAGGCTGCTGAACGGATAGCCGAAATGACCGAGAGAGAAAGAACGAGCAAGAGAGAAAGAAGAAGAAGAAGAAAAGGAATTATAGACCCATATTATTTGTTAAGTCCATCAATATGAACGCACAATTTAATGCCTCAAAACGCATCGAATCCACAAAAGAAAAGATAAAAAAGAATGTACGCTATGTAATTTAATCGCTAACCAAAAAAAAAACTACGTTGAGCATTTTTTTTTATAAAAGTGTGTGTGTGATGCACATGCGAGTGTACCGGTGAAATGGGTTTCATTCTCAGTGCTTACTTCTGATCGTATTAACTTGTGTATTCTTTTTTTTATTCCTTTATTTCAATTTTATTTAGTTTTATGTTTATTAGATAGATGCAATAGATGTTCACGTTATATTTTTTTTTCGTTTTTTTTTTAAATACAAAAAAATACCCCCGAAGAAAGAGAACAAAGGCCGATTGATTCAGACAATTTCATGAGGCAATGAACAGTGTACACACTGCACACTCTTTTCTCGCTCTCTTTCTCTTTCTCTGTATCTATGCTTTTGTTTCTACCGAATTTCATTCTGTCTTCAATTTCATTGTTCAATTTTCCATGTCCAATTCGATTTCATCAACATTCGTTATTTCAATCCTACCATCTCTGTCTATCTCTCTGTCTCATCTTCGCGTTTGCTCCTGCAATCGCCTTTAGGGCTGGACGTCACATTATTTAACAAAGGTTCACCCATTGTTTTGTGCATTCATTTGTCTGTTTGATTGTTCTTTATTTCTGATTTCTTTTTTTCTTGTCGATGCTCACGCTGATATGAGCAAGTCAGTTCGGTTCGTGTTCGGTGCTTTAATTTCGATTTCGTGTTGCATTCTATTCAAGTATCTATTTTCATCCAACATCAATCCTTTCAACAATGTGAAAATCAATCCAAACGATCGCGCATTCCTTCTCTCATTCGGCTCACCTATTCAGTGTCTGGATCACGATTCAAATGAATTATGCGATCAAATTTCGACTTCTGTTTTGGCTCATTGTTTTGTTGATGTGTGAAGGAATGCTTTATTTGACCTAGTCACTCACAGTGACGCAGCGGATTTACACTTGTTCTCAAATTGGTAACAAGCATCTACATAAATCTCAACGAAATACAATCTCCTAAGCTTAAGTATTAAGAATGAAAAAAAAAACAACAAGAACTCTTCACCAATTTTATTTGTCACGAAAAATGTTCGCTTTTTGTGTGTCTGTGTGAAATTCTGCTGACTCTTCCACATGTGTGTATCTAAATACGGCTTATGACCTCTGAATCCAAAAATTTCAATTCAAAATAGGAGAATTTTAATTGGAAACAAAATAGTTGATGTTGTAGCTGTAAAAAAAAACACACAAAAATCCATGAAAAATTACTGTTCAACTATGATACCTGTTTGTCGACTTATTAGTCAATGTCGCATGACATCGTCGTAATTGTACGTAGATCGCGCGTATGATCATTCATTTCGCTTAGTCGCATCATAGAATCGACTATAAATAGTCGACTTAAGATTCTATTCGAGAATTTTTATGAAAAATTTCTATGTTCTTTTTTTATGTAGTGTGAATCTGGCGATTTGCCAGCAACAACATGAAAAACGAACGCACACACGAAACAAAACAACAATGCGTAAAAAACAGCATTTGTTGAATTGTCTTCTGAACCATACGACTTAAGAACTTAAAACATGGATTTTAAATTTTCGGTTGAATTAAAAAGCCGATAAATGAAGATTTTTTTTATATCGATGGAGAAAACGACACGATCATAAAATGACACACATACACACAACACATCTAAATGCATTCAAATCAAAAGCGGGAAAGAATTATTTTTTTAATCGTTCGGATCTTCGGAGGACTAATGATGTGATGCGACCAATCAATGCATTGGATATCCCAATCGGTATTTTCAATGTTGCGTGTAATTAAATTTTATGTTCGAACGCTGTAATATGATTAGGTGAATCATAAAAATGGGGATTGTAATTGGAATGCTATTCATGGGCCATAGAATAACATCACTTGAATCGCTATGTCAATAATAGTTTTTTTTTCTTTCGTGTTTGAATATGAACATGACACAAAATAACGAATGCTGAAAGGTATTTTAACGATTGGTTTCAATCATTTGGAAGGATCACTTTGGAATATGAACTCTTTGGTAAAAATAAGTACCTGTTAATGTTTTTTTGTCATCTGATCTAAAAAAAAACATCGGCTTCAAACATTCTGAAATCTATGAACCGTGAACGATTAATAACCTTGTCAAAAATCCGTTTTCTTCATACAGGTGAAACAAAAAAAGATAAAAATGTTGTACAACCTCCTAAAAATAGCGTCGAATTGAAAATTAGCACTTTCGTTTGACATTCGTTTGATTTTATGCCGAAAATAAAATGCTGACCAAAAATAGAAATTTTGTTGATTGAAACTGCAAGAGGAACAAAAAAAAGAGTGCAGAGGAGAAATAAATAAACACATGATTGAAAAAAGCAAAAAAATCGTTGTACCCAATCAACGTTTTACGAGTTGTTTCGCGTACGTATAAAGCGAGTCATGCATAAAACATTTGGCTAACAAAACCGATAAGATCACGCGTCTGAAACACACACCAAATGAAATACGATTTCAGGGCAATTTAAGATCATTTAGCGTCGTGATTTCACCAAATTGTAGTGTTGATGAGGATGGTTTCAAACGCCCAACCCAAACCTCAAGCCAAGAGAAGAGAAAAGTAAAAAAAAGGCACAACCAAAGAGATTATAAAAAATCATGACGTGATCTTTGAACGGGTGGATAAGAACGAAATATCCACGTTAATCGTCGATCGCAATGTCTTAAACCGTAAAAATGTATTCAAATTCAAAGAATCCGATCGAGTGAGATGGATACGGGGAGGGGGGGGGAGAGTAGAGAGTGTGGAGTGACAGAGATGCAAAATAAAAAACATATAAATGTTTTTTTGGTATGTTTTGTCGTTTGCGATTGATGTTTTGTGTGCACGGCACACAATCGTACTACTATCATTCGCGAGATTCAATGGAAGAGAATGAAAATAAAAGCATCGTCAATAATCCACCTTCATTGATCTTTGGGTATTCTCAGGTATTTGCTATTGTTATTGTTGCTGTTGTTGTCGTCGTCGCATGCAGTTTTTTCTTTATTGTTCTCAAACCCAAAATGTGTTTGTTTGAGTGTGTGCACCTTAATTGCTTGTTGTTGTGCATTCCAGCCGAAATAAATGAAATCAAATGGAGCATACAAATTGAAGATAAAAAACAAGACGATGAGGAAAAGCAATAATCATAGCAATTCGACAAAAAATGAGCCTTAAAATTGTGAAACTGCAAGCGATTGAAACGATTTCGATTGCACATTTCATACACACTAAAGCGACTAATCTGAAACACCAACCACCAAAAAATAACCCAAAAACACACCAACCAATCGTACCAGAAACAACAGCGCACCAGAGATGGAACACCAATAAAAAGCGCACATTGAAGTGCGCACTTCAGCGCATCGCGTACACATTAATTTTGAATTCAGCATCGAACGTCGACTTTATCATTAGTATTCTTTCTTTCTTCCAGCAAATTCATCGATTGTATGTGAATTTTCGCGGAATATTATTAACGCCGAAGTATGTCATATTATTCTCTGTTCTCTTTTTCGTCGTCGTCGTCGTCGTCGTCTTCTTCTTGCTGTCTGTGGCCATTTCTCTTTAGAATGTTTAGTGTCATTTTATGGCATTTCCAGCGTTTTTTTTTCTTCATTCTTATAAATTTATTTGATAATAACATTCAATATGAAAATTAAAAAAAAAAAAATGTTTCAATATGTTGTTCATCCTCTTCTTTTGTTGTCACTGTAAAGTGAAATGTGAAAATACAACCAATTTTTTAAAAAAATGCGACACAAAATCAGAATCTATTGTGTCTACTACAATATTTGGCTGATATTTTGAATATTAAAATTAAAGTAATCGTCCGTGAATATTATTTATGGAGACATTTTATGGATTAAAATATGCTATTAATATATATATATAACTTCGGATTCAAATCACCGAGCAAATAAACAATTCTTTTTCATAATATTCGTTTCCATTTTTGAATTTTTTATTTGTGAACCAAACATGGCGATAGATTTCCATCAAATATGGAAGTTATTATCAATTAGCCATTTTTTTTTCTTTCCAAATGGAAAAAAATTCATACGAAAGCGTTAAGCATTTTGTGTGTGTGTATGTGTGAAACGTGTGCACGCTGCGCTTGTGATCCGTTATTATGGATTTAGTACAGCTGCTCGATTTGAGAATTTATTGCTTGATATATTAATAATTTGTATGATAAAGAGAACTTAATCCCGTTTCAGCTTTTGCATGTTCGATTATTTAGAATTCATCTAAAAATGGCTGTTAATATATACATCAAATGTCACATTCAAATCGAAATCGATTTGATACGCTTCATCACTGTCATGTCTCAAACCAAGTGAGTCATTTTAATGAAATAATCAAAATATTTTCAACGCTTCCTTGTTTAATCGATTTTGTTTGTTTGTTATTGATATGCCCAAAAAGTCGATTTTGCTTTTTTTGGTAGGTTTACTGTTCACCAGGTTCTTAAAAATGATATTTACTGTCATTCTTTTGCATTTCAGACGCCATCATTCGAAATGATCTGTTAAATTGGTCAAAATTTGGCCAAAAAGTAAATAATTTATTTGAAACTGATTCATCACAATAAAATTTATCCACAAATTCCTTGACATTCAATTTCAAATAGCCCAATTTGGTGTCATGAGTTTTAAGAGTGGCACATTCATGAAACACCATTATCATGAACCAAAAAAAAACAAAATCATCACAATTTCAACGATGTGGAAAACACTGGCACTGGCAGTGTCAGTTAAATATGCTTCTTCATCACTGCAGTGTGCACGCCATTAATATTTAGTTTGTGATAATTTGCGACTTTCTTACTTTCGTTCGGTGTTTTTCGGTATTTGACATTCGGTGTGTCTGTCAGTCAATTTAAATTGTGTGCTCTGTTGTATACTGTGCCAAGAGTCACATCTCAACCCGAGATTTGCTTTGTATTCTGTTGTTGTTGTTTTTTTTATTTACTTCCCAACACTCACAATCGACAATTTATGCAAATGATCATTTTTCATTTGCGTATTGATTTCGATGGTGTTGTTGTTTTTCTATCAAATATTTGAGCAATGCGTAGCTCGATTATCATAAATAACGTTTGAGGAATGGCAGTCAGATTCTGTGTGTGTGTTTTTTTTGGCTGCTAAGAGATGTTTTTTTTTTGTATAATAAAAACATATATACACACGCGCTTGAGCGTGCGCGCGCCATCATCTCGACCAAATATCGTGTTACAACTTCCATCATTTCGTTTCATTTCGATTTAATTCTTGTTTTTCGTGTATTTTTTTCCCATTTTTGGGATGTTTAAAAATAATCTCGAAAGCTAAAGAATTCACGTTGGAAATGGAATTAAAAAAAAAAAAACAAAAAAAAAACCAAAAAAAAAATATGAAAACAACAAATTGAAAGAATCCATTTCGGTGTTACACGGTTACGATGGCTGACAAGAGTCGGACACATTTGCTGTGTTAAGCAAGGGATTTTCAAGTTATAAGATCAATGCACAGCAGCCACATTTTTGACATAGATCATAACATTTTCAGAATAAATGCGTTTTGCGATAAAATAACAGTCAGAAAAACCTGAAGATAGCATATTATTCCTCTTGAAATCCGATAATAATGTAATTTAATATTCGGCATATTCGAAAGATATGCTATACAATTCACAAAATATTATGATGATTTTTTTGGTTTGGTTGTTCATGATCTTCTTTCCACTGAAATTTCATGCTGTCTTCGCCTTGATGCTCTCACTCACAAGCGACTAGAAATTGTGAAGATGTATCGCTGGCCCTCGACTCTTTTCAACAACAACAAAAATGCTAAGTATTCTATTGAATAAATCAATTTATCAATCAGTTTTTATCACCGTTGAGCATGTAAAATCAGAGACTCAAAATCAATTAGAAAGAGACGAAACAGAAAAATGGTTGAATCTGATTTCGAAATGTCTATTTAAAACACAAATCACGGTTCGAACGATCGAATGCTTGCTTTGAATTGGTGATTTTGTTGTTTTTGCAAAGAAATTACACGCAAAAAGAAAAGTAAAGTTAAGGAAAAATGAAGAGCGACACGGATGGCATGGCTCGAAGAACCAAATGAGAATATTGATGTAGAGAGAGAAAGAGAGAAATTTGTGCGAATCGAACAGATTAAAGGCGCCAATTTATGCAAAAAACCAAACCAGAGTATCACATTTCAAATTGATATGAATAAATTCCAGCGTAAATTTATTAATTGAATTCAACACAAACATCAATTTGTTATTTATGAATGGTTGAACTTTCACCTGTTAGAAATTTTCGGTTAGAAATCTAAGCTACACAGTAACTGAATCGAGAGACTATATCAAAAAACCATTCATAAACAGGCAGCCATCAAATGGATTCATGGTGATTTTAGTGTCGTCGGTTTATTAATAAACGCGATTTTTAGTATCTTCGGTTGTTATACCTTTCGGTTGTGTTACCTGGAATATATTTAATAACTGACTACTTTAAATCATAAACTCAAATTAAATTCGGCTGCTGCCAATTTGGCAGCAGTTTAAAAAACCCTTTGGCTTTGTACAACATTTCAAAAATTTTCGATGCTAACCGAATTTGTATGAAATGAACAGGTCTCATTCAAATAAGTAGAACATATTTTTTTTTCAACAAGTCTTTTTTTGTGTTTGTTCAATGTGACTGTACTCAAGGAGCTCAATGATTCGAAATGAAAATTAAGTAATCAAATTTTTTTTTGCCCATTTAGAATTTCAATGTTGGCCAAAACTTAGTCTTCCGAATCGGTAATTTTGCGCCAAACATTTGTTTTTGTCTGCATCGTATTGTCGAAGAATGATTGGTCTTGGAGGTTCAAAGTTGCGTGAAGCAAGGAAATCACTTAAAAGTGATTTGCTGGGCCAACCCAATTTCCATTCGAAAAATTAACCCAAAAAAAAAAAAAACGAAAATGCCACACCGAATAGCACAAAATTGTTATGTTGAGTTCACTTACTGTCCGCATACTGTACGGTGATTACCCGTGTGTAATGCCACCAAAGCCACCAAAAGCGGCGTAGTTACAATTACTTTAAGAAAAAAGAAACAACAGAATTCAAATTGACTTTTCGCCCAACGACTTTGAAGACAATAAAAATGATAATAATAAAATGAAACGAGTATATTCATAAATTTTGCGATTATTACATATTAAATAATGAATTGTGGTTCGAAAACAAATCGTTCTGACCTTCAGACGATAATTTAACTCTGAAAATGTGCACAATGCGGCAAAAGGTATGTGGCAAACAATAAAAGTCACAAGAGAACAGATAAATACACACACACACACACGCCAGACGAGAATAAAAAAAAGTTCAAGTGAGAGAAAGAAAGAAAAATAAATCGAATTGTAAGGTGTAATATTTGCCTGTGCATAAACTTGCAAAGTAACCTTGTATGGCATGGAATGGTTCTCTCTGTTTAACTCTCTCTCTATCTCTCTCTGTGTGAATATTGATTTGAGCCTAAGACTCAGCTTAGATGCGTCTAAGCATCGATTACAGTTATATGCGATTGGGAACCACAATTGTCTGATTTACGAACCGAACAAAACGATTGCATCTTCGTTCTTTGTTTTTTTTTTAGTTACGTGTGTGTGTGTAGCGACAATATTAAAATGTATGAGAAAGAGCTATTGATTTAGGTGATCGAAATTATTGAATTTTATTTATTGAAACACACACACATACATTACGTAATGACACTTTTCGTTGTGGTGGCTGCTGCTGATACCTGTGACTGTGATCGCCGATCTGTGCTCAATCATTTGTGGTTTGCGGCGGACATTGCGGAAGAACTTTAGTTGCATTTTATGCAAGTAGAAAAGAGCGTGTGTCGTTTCATTTCATTTCAATTTTTTTTTTGTTTGTTTCATCGCTTGTCTTTTTTTTTCATAAAAACTTCGGGCAAATAACAGGTTTATTTTGGCATGGCTACGTGCAATTCTCTCGTATCGGCAACGAATCGACTAACAACAACAACAACAACAACGACGACGACGACGAAAAAAAAACTTTAAACATGAACAAGACATTTTATTTTTCATCCCATTGGGCCTATCACAATTATCCGGTAGTTTATTTCATAATCGATCCATAACTGAAACGAAAAATGGACAAGAAAATAGAACCGTGCAGCAGCCGAGACAGAGAGAGAGACACACACACAGATCATTGGAATCAGGTTTTTTTTTAAATGTTTTGGCACTCGAAACCTTTTATCGATTCGGAATATGCAATGCGCTCACGCGTGCGCACATCTGCTATGTGCACTTTGCCAACACACAATGAGACCAGGGTGCATGGCCGCACGGTTCGAGTGAATTGGGTGCGCACAAAATGACGATTTCGCGCACAGACACACATTTTGGTGGCTTTTTCGAATCGATGAGCGGATGGGCGCGAGATTTTGCACACACAAAACAAAGATATATTGATTACAACATTTAAACTGGTTTTTTTGTTTTAGTGGCAATCCATTTGCGCGAGAGCCCAAGAGAGCTCTCTCATGTGCGATGGATGGAGAAAATGTGCGTTCCTGTGCACTCTCTACACTCTATGCAATGTGCAATGCTATTGCAATATCGTATACAATTTTCTTTCCGTTTCATGCACAAATGTACAAACACACACCGAAAAACACATTGGCAATCCTATCAACAGCAATTTTTTTTTCGGTCAACAAGAGAACCGTTGCAATGTTCAACGCATATATAACATCATGTGTTTTTAAAATGTGGCCGAATACTACGATCTCATACAATGTGGAAATGATTTGTTTTGATATAGACACTTCAATGATTTCGTCTCGATGGTGTTTTTCGTTGTTCGTCTTCTTTTTCTTCTTTTGAGCCGGTTACCTTCTGTGAAAGTAGAAAATGAAGTCGAGCAGGAAATTAGAAGTGCTTTTTTTGCTCCTAAATTCACCTAGAGCCAGGGCAGAGAGAGAGAGACAAGTCTGAGCGCATGATTGCACTCAAATACGTTGAACATCACACGGAAAAATTCCACTGGGGGCGGGAAAAAAAATATTAAATCGTTCTAATAATTGAAAATGTCAATCGAGTGGTGTGTGCCTCAACCACATACCTCATATAAATTTCTACATAGCTGATGTGTTAGCAAGGTGGAATGAGCAAACGAATTGCGAGCACTCAACACGCAATTAACTAGCTCGTTCATCATAGTTTTGCGAAATGGCCTGATGATGAGCAACAACAAAGAAAAATCGATGTACAACGAAGCTAACGAAGATTCATTGTACCAATTTTGTACTGTGAGACTGTGCGGCGATGTGTCATCGTCGGGCTTTATATTGAGGTATGGGTTTTTGTTGTGGTTCCAAATTTTTCCCAAGTGCATACATCAATTTCAAAACAGTGAATTGAGCAAATCGAGCCGGAATCTTTGGCTGGATATTCTATTGATCAACAACCTTGTTTGTTTCACGCTTCAAATACGTGTGGTTGTAGGTCGGCCCTTTTATTTTCCACATTGCAATTCTATTTGAAGTAGTGAATCACTTCAAGTTATTTCCTAACGGTTAAATATATTCGATCTTTTTTTTGTTTTTTGTTTTTTGTTACTTTGTAAAGTTACCTAAGATTTTTGTTTTGTTTTGCAGCTTGCAAATCAATTTCTTTGCAAGCCATTGGAATTGTGTTGTTTAATGAGAAAAATAGTTAGTTGCCACGATGAGAAATGACTTGAAATTGGATTTTATTATAACATACGAATCGATCTTTTCGAAACGAGAACGTCAAATTCTAGTTGGAATTGGGTAAGTTCTATCTGAAAAATCGTTTGGAACATTTTACTACATCATACTTAAAATTGATCCTATTGCGCATATATGCAATTGAACATATAACACATTGCTTGCAAGTTTTTTGTATGCCATTCATTTCTAGTTTTGTTGTTCTGCAATCGCATTGCAAATAAAATGCGCGCTTGAAAAATTCATTGAGAACGAAAACCAACAATAACAAAAAAAAACAAAAAATTGAGTGTAAACAAGTTAGACACTCAATCGAAATCGTTTTAATCAAAACGAGCGACGGTATTTTTCTAATGTGTTCAATATTCTTCGTTGTCGTGCTAGTTATTATTACCAAATACATATGAAAATGTGCAACGAAATGGTATTCTGTTGAAGTTACTTAATCGGCGAGAGAAGAATTTTCGATTCGACAAGTATGCGAGGTGCTGTTTTGTTAAGATCCGAATGGTCATACACACGAAAATATTTTTCAACAACAAAAAAATAACAAAAACGACAACAAGAACTGAATTAAAAATATGAAGAAAAAAATAAACGATTTGAAAAATTGTGTGATTTGTTGCCGATGCGAGAGCTCTGTACAGAGCTGTAATAGTCGCATTGCGCGTCATATGTGTTAATATGGACGATGGAGAATACAACACACCAAGGTGAAAAGTGTATAATGAAGTATAAGTGGCATTTGGTGCAGTTATCATTAATAATAACAATAATCGCAAGTGCACGGTGGAATACCTTGGAATGGCTGAATAAGTCAACTTGTTTCATTTCATTTTGGGTGTATGTGTATTCGTGCTTTGCTTTTTCAAAAAAAGAAAAAAAAACATATAAATATATAAAAGATTTTGTCGTTTCTTGTTCACGTTGAGACGACGATTCTTGTTGATTATGTGTTGTTGTTGTTGTTGTTGTTGTTGTTGTTTTTACCACATTGTAAAGAGAATTGCAGCAATCGCACTTTCAACGATTCGCTTTATTTTGATTGCTCTTTTCATACCGATGAATGGAAATAGCAACTATATGGTATGATTGTGCGCACATTTTGTCCGCGCGAATCTCATTCATATTGTTCTGAAAATTGTGTAAGCGTTCGCGCATCTTGTTCGATATGTGTCTGTTTGTTTGAAAAAAATGCATTGCATGCAAACGGTCACTACTGACTTTTCAACTTGATTGTATAGAATTTCATTTCAATTTACTTGACTCAGGCTGCTACGTGCTATTGCTGCTCGTATGTGCATCTCTTATTATGGAATTGCCTAAGAAACCGAGGCATCTTTTGAATGAATCAACAAACATTACCAATCCTCCAAATGAGACTGAATGAGCGTTGCTGTTTTTAATTAATTAAATCGCTTTTCGTTTCAATATCAATTGAAAATCCGCACTTCGATCAGACAACAACAGACAAAAAAACAGCAAATCGCAACACAATTCCAAACATTGCATATTGGGTAGTGTATGTTAGTGAGCATAATGATATCTTTATATTGGAATTAATCAATTCAAATTGATATTGAACGCTATTGAATATGTAGCGCCATAAAGAACATAAAAGAACGAATGGATGAAGATTTTGTGTGCACATGAAATGCGAATACAGAAGAAGGTGCACACTACACAATGCAACAAGTAAGCACAAACAGCACTCAGACACGAGAGCACCGTAGTAGAATCGATACATGGCATTGCAACAGCTTCTCACAAATCTATCGGTTTTTTGTTGTGAGACCGATCTTTTTCGGTCTTTTTTATTCCGTGTGACTCGTGTGTTTTCATCGCACACACACATTTTCTGCTGTTGTCGTGACACTATTGTATTTCATTAATGAATTTAATATATATGCACACACCATTCAAGTGGATTTTTATTTGTTATGTCTATTATTGGTGGTGTGTTGTGCTGATTTTTATGATACCTTCTAATCTGCATATTGCTGGCATATTTGCCTTTGATCATCACTTTTCGCAATTTTTCACACATTATTCGATGCGCCATGTGTTTGTGTGTTGTGTGCTGTACAGACTGTACACTGTACAGCATTGTACATGTTGCAATCGAACGAATGCACATCGATTTTCTACTATGTATATAAATTAAACTGCAATACAAAGGGACACACAAAAAATAGAAATGATAAAAGAACTCAACAGCAACAACAACAAGCGGTACAATAAAATATTAAGAAAAAAATAAAACAAAATTAAAAAAAAAAAACACGTTACATTCAAAAGTGTATAAGCATGCAACGAATTAATCGAAACGCTTCATTGCATTCTATTCGATTGCATTTCCAATCGACCGCTTTGACTTTATGCATCATTTGTTCACTTGTGTAGATTATCGGGAACACCGTTGCACATCGGCGTCTTGTTAAGTAAGTGTACATCGATATAAACACAGTATATACGCGTACAATATAAATACATCTATATATATATTTTAAATGTAGATAGAAACACATATGTGGCCTGGCTCACTGGCTGGGGCTATGCAATCAGCAACAGGTATTCCGCCGTGTGCATGCGTTTTCGTTGTTGTTGTTGTTGTTGTTATTTCTTCTTCTTCGACAAGTCAAGTCACATCGAATCACAGAGAAACGCATACCATTCAAATCATACGCATACCAGCAAACGTGACGACTGTCCGTAAGACAGCCGGGTACGTGCATATGCTTAGAGTGGATCAACATTTTTTTCATAACATTACTCCAACAAATTATTCAATAAAAATTCGGGGAAAAATGCACATTTCCATGAAATTCGTCAATATTTTTGGAATTGGCAAATATTTTCGTTTATTTTCTTTGAAACAAAAAAAAAACTGTAAAATTTTCTTGTCGCTTTAACAAAAATAGATAAAGAATCATCAATAGAACTGTCTGGATAATGTTGTGTGTCACAGTATGCAACTTATTGTTTAAATGGCGACACAACTATCATTCAGACATTTAGAAAATAACAAAAATTCATTCCACTCTAGCGCATAGCCTCTAATGCCACATACGGAAAAAAATAAGATAACACGTTGAATAAGACACAAGTGACTTTTCAATATATCGAGAGTAGAAAGAAGCGAAAACTGAGCGAAACGCGATCGGTTTGTAAAGTATATGGTCCGACCGACCGCATTGTACAACATTCCATTGACGTTTGGATTCGGCGATTGTGTATGCTTTTTACATTGCTGCTGCTGCTGCTGGCTGCTGCTGATGATGTTGTTGTTGTTGGCATCGTTGAGCTATGTCTCTCACTCTGCTTGATGTAGCGTACTGATATTTTGTTGTTGCGGCGGCGGCGGCAGTGACGACGACGACTACGACGGCAACGTTAAACGTGGGGTTCGTTCACTGTATACGCACACTGAAATCACAACGTTGAATGTTATGCATTTCAGTTGAGATATGACTTTTCGTATAGTCGGACGTGTCTGACAATCCACACATTTATTTTTTGTTGTTCTATTGTTTATTGTTTATTTCTTTTACAGTTTATAGCTCACTTGTGGTTAGTTTTGCTATCGACCAGTAAATGTAAAGTATTAAAGTGACATTCAATTGAATCTGCCGCAGGTAGATTAACACACTAAAATTATCGGTACAGCGCATACACACACTTCGCAATTTAACAATTGCAAAGAAAAGATTGGGACGAGAGAGTAGACAAAAAAAAACCGACGATAAATTCCGTTGTGTTTAGTGATTCGAATGTGAATGAACAATTTGAATGGGGAATTGATGAAATAAAACACTGAAATTGTACGTTAACGCATTAAAAAAAACCGTTGGAAAATAAATGATTTCAAGACAGAGAATTGGTTGAGTGACAAATCGAACTGATAGACTGAATAATTGAGAGACTGAATTGATTTTGCGAGAGAGAAAAAAAAACGTCGGTGTTTTGTGAAAAAAATTGGCAACAAAAAAACAGTGGCAAATAGAACACGGTACTTTGAGTTTGTCCAAGAAAAAAAAGGAAAAATCAACCAACAAGTTGAAAAAAATTTGATTGTGAAACTGTCACAGGTGGTGATTAGGCGATTGACCGAAGATAGACTGATTAGCCATATTTGGCGCAAACCACCACAATTCAAAAATACTTCAGACTATCTCAAAACAACACGTCAATTGATTGGCCAATTTGTTCAATCACTTGAAGTGTGTGGTACAATACTAAGTGAATCCAGTGGAGTTTTTCAAGTGCAAAACATCAAGATAATCAATTTGACTGAAATTTATAATCAATTTGAAAAACAATTGACAACGATTAATAAGCATTCGACGTAAAATCACAAGAATTTTACAAACGAAGGAAACCAGCGATTGAATATATCCAACCGACGAATATATCAACACGCACTTTTGGCGTGCATTTCGAGCAACATTGCAAATAAAACATATGCCGCTGCACTTGTTTGCATAAAGGTAAATATTTGAGCATATTTTTTTTTGTGTGTAGATTTTTTGACCAAAGCTTTCGAATACTCGGACGAACAACACACACACACAATTTAAAATGTTAAACAAGCACGCATATATGCAAATGGCAAATGATCTAAAAACAGATTTTGCCGCTTAAATCTCTGAGAAATGCGACATTTCAACAAACATGTGACTTTCATGCCGATTTTTTTTGGTTTTGTTTCTTTCGTTCGTGATCTCTTTCGTAAAGTGTTAATGTATTTAGAAGAGAGTTTTTTTTTTAAATTCACGTTGGACACATTTTTGTATGTAGACACAAACCCAAATAAAACAACAACAACCAAAAATTAAAAAAAACGCGCACAAACCAAAACAAAACCGATACTATCACCAACGAGAAATGCCACAAACAGAAAAAGCAAGACACATACCGAAAAAAATGCAACAACAACATCAAAGAAAGTAACGAACGAACAAAACAAAAATGTGTGACAATCTATCGGAGAGAGTAACCGAAACGGATATATCATGAATAAAATGAAAACAACACATATATACAGAGTTATCACATGCAGCAAACTACAAAAACTACAAAAGATATACAAGAAATCAAAATAATAAATTGTGAAAGCGGTTTTTGGTTCTCTCACTCTCTCTCTCTCGCATATGTCAATCTGAACATTCGGTTGATTTTCGTGTTTTCTTTAGTTTTTTTTTTTGTTTTGTTTTACTACTTAGTGGTGACTATTATAACTTATATCGCTATTCAAAGCGATTCATTTAATAGTGAATGCTTGTCGTGACACTCTATTACCAGACCATATTGTTTATGCTATTTTTATTTTGTATTTAGTACCAATGTTGTGTGTGTTTTTTTTTGTTTTTTGGTTATTTGAGTGTGTCTTTCTGTTTCAATAAGGTATTTTTTGATTCGTATGGTGCTGCTGGTGCTGTTGCACCGCATAAAAATGTGTATTCACACAAACACAAACACACACACACATGACATTCCAAGATGCAAAAATCCATTCGATCAGCATAATATTGTCAGTTTTGCGCATTGTTGCTTGATGTGATATGGTTTTTTTTTTGGTAAAAATTCTCTTGCTTCTCTCTTTTAAAATTGGCGGCCACTGTCTGGCCGATTAGTTCATTTTGCGGTACGGTATGAATTCGAACAGATCGCATCATTCGTGTGCGTATCTCACACAAGTACGCGCGCCTCGCACACACACATTACATATGCAATGCGTAACATTCACCATTTATATGGAAATGATAAACGACCGAAATGTAAATATCTCCCTCACTCGCACTTCAAATCGGCCAACCTAGGCCATTCAATTCGTTGACTGAATCAATAATTTTTATTTTTGTGTCTTTCTTGAGAATGGCGTTGAACGAAATGACGTTAACTTACTCACACAAATGCAATCCACGTTGTTTTTTTTGTAAGCCTTGATTTTTCTCGCGTTTGTACCTGCAAATGCAAGTATGTCACCAAATAGTAAACACATTTAACAAATCGTTTGCACACTCACACACACACGAACGAATCATTTTTGTTATGTGTGTGCACACTGCATACACAACCACAATGTGCGAATGCACTCAAGCCTCGATTTTATTTGTCGCGAATTGGTGGCTTGCTTCATCGCCATCGCGGTATTAAGTTGTAACGTTTGTTCAATTTGATTGAATGTTTACATAAACACTTTAGCCTGTAGAATTAAATCGAATACGCATTTAGATGCTTGATTTGTGACATCAGACCTAGCACCAGACACACTAATTTTGCACTATACCGCTATCGATTACGACCTATGGATGAAATGAATTGTCGGTTGTGAGTTTTTTTTTCTTTTCTTTTCTGAAATAAACGCATGAACAATTCGAATTAAATCGACATTTTTGGTAAAGTTTTCGTTTTCATTGAGCACAATTAATTTGATTCGGATTGTAAGCTTGTCGTTTTTTTGTGTGTGTTGATTTTCTAATTAGAGCTAGATTCTTGAAATTCATTCTAATTTTGTTTCTTCATTGATCCTCACCTGTTTCGAACTTGCCCTGACCAAAATATCAATTGATTTGATTTGTACGGAAAAAACAATATTTATTCATTTATTCGATGTGCAACGTGCACGAATCACTTAACTCTGTCGATCGTTTGATGCGCGTTGAAAGAATCATTTGAATGTGTTTGTGCAATCGCTTGGTGCAGTTTTCAATGGCCATAACAAATATTTCTTGGTTGATTTTATTTTCTCTCTCTCTCTCTCTCTCTCTCTCTCGCTGTGTAATTCTGTTTCGCCTCGCCTGGTAAATCGATTTGGTAAATGTACAATCAACACGAGACTCAAAATGATCCAACCGACCACAAACATCGTGTATACGATTAATAACACGATTTACTATTGTATACTTGTGCGCGCATTTGCACTGTTTGCTGAGTGCATATGGATATATCATAATTAATAACAGTCAATAAAAAGAGAACGTTCAAACGAGCGCACTCGTCGGCTAGTATGCGAAACTCGTCGAAGCTCTTTCTCTTTCTACATTTTTATTTCCATTTCATCTTCGGTGTGTGAGCGCACACAGTTGATTGAATTGGCAGACTGTAATAAGTTTATTCCATCAGCAAATGTATATTTAGTCAAATGCAAGAAATCGACAAAGAGATGTGTGCGATAAATAAATGCGAGAGTCACTACAAACATGATTGTGTGTGTTTTTTTTATGTGTTCACCTCGTGTCCGAAGCGAATCGTATTGAACCATTTGGCTTTCTAGCCAATTGTTTCTCTCTTATATCTCTGTCTTGGTTTACAATCATTGCTGATATAGTATGTAATATTCAAAGATCGTTACTATGTTCGTTAATGGTAAATGAAAAAAAAAAAATGAAAATGAATCAGAATCTTTCGGGCAAACGATGTTCAGTTTTACTTCGCGCACATAAATCACTGGCCAATCAATTTTGTCAGGCAAAATAAAAAAAAAATAACGTTTCGTTCGGACGTCAATTTTATGCGATCTTCATAATGTTTATTTAATGAGCCAAGGCTAGACATTTCCCGAACTTTTTTCGTTTCTTACATTGAAAATGGATGGCACATATTTTTTGCTTGTTATAATTTAAATGGTTCAACTATTTTAAATTGAACGGGTTCTGACTCAGAATCAAAACTAGATTTAGACTCTACTACTACTACTAAATAGACTAGTTATGATTATACACACTCAATACCTGTAATTCACGCATCAAACATGTTAATCTTTCAACTTTAACATGATTGAAGATTGCGTTGATATGGAAATGATCAATTTGTTGATCCATTCAAAGTGTCCCGCGTGTGTTCATTAATTAATTTGAAATATTACAATAATTAATGAGTGATAAAATAAAAACAAGGCAACACAACACTGAATAACTTACTAGTGGCCAACTAGTGGGAATTTTCTGAGCTCGAGTAAGAGATACAAAAAAAAAAACTCACTTTTGGGTGCAAAACATTCTTTTTTGTGTGTGTTAAACTACCCATATCTACGCCACAGTTCGAAACAAGAAATCGTTTATTTCAATTCGACTGGCTTGGTTTTTAGTGTTTTGATTCTGACTAAACATTTTCAAGCAAATGTTTTATTCCATTTTATTGATGCCAATGCCTATTTGTGTGTGTGTGTGTGTGATTTCATTCTGATAAATCGTCTTTGTCGAAATTGGTGTTGTTTCTTTCATTTGTGTGAACTTCATCACTCGATGAAAAAGGAACTGTGCGAGTGTGTGATTTTCGAGAGAAGAAAATCCAAGTCATTTTTTATTATTCTTGAAATGTACAGAGGAATAGAGGGAGAGAGAGAGAGAGAGAGAGAAAAAAAAGGAGCATTTATAAAAATGGATTATAAATTATACGCGTATAAAAAAAAGAAGAAGCGAATATTTGTTGTGTTTGAATGGTATGGAATCAGAGTGTGAAGAAAAATAAAACGGGCGCAAAATAGTGGGAGCTAAAAGTTCACATGCACACAACACAAACAATTGGTTAATCGATTGTCGGCCAATGCACACAAATGCACATACTGAGGCGGTGAGGAATAAGAGAATGAAAAATAAAAAAAAAAATCACATAAATAAAATTAAAATTTTCCAGAATTCTCTGGTTTCGATGCCCATGAAATGGGCCTGAACTGAGCATAGCAAAGACATGCCATTGAATGCACTTGCATGCACGTTCATTTGTTATAGAGTTGCAGTCGATGACGGCAACAGCAACAGTTACAGCTTCACATCAAATGAACATACACACACAGAGAGAGAGAAAAAGAGAAACAAACACAAAACGAATCAATGAACAAATCAAAACATCACTGTGCTAGAAGTAGTCAAAACGGACATCAAATGAATGGGAAAAAAGCGCATGGTAGGAAATTGAGTGAAAAGAAGTGACGAAAACAGCAGGTAGAATTTTGTGAATCTCGTTGCTATTCTTAAGCGATGTGTCGACTGTGTTGTGTGTGTTTGTGTGTTTTTTCTTACTTCTCACGCATGTTTTTGTTGTGCACTGGTCTTCATCGGGCTCTCATTTACCCATCATTCGGTAAAATCGGCTCGTCTTTTTAATCATATTTTTGTTCTGTTCAGTTTTTTGTTTTTTTCCCTATCTCTCCCTCTCTTTGTTGTGCACGTTCACACCACTTTCTTTGCCATTTTTTGTTGTTGTTGTTGTTATCTTCTCTTGTCGCTTAACTGATGCTTCATCTTTTTTAAATATTTAATTTGTGAATTTTCTTCTGGCTTTTGTTACGCTCACGTAACTGTTTTCTATTTACCTAAAAGTTCCATAACCGAAATCGATCATCGGGAAACTTCCTACGAAATCACATTTGTTCTGCGAAATACTTTCTCAAAACATCCATCATGTCAATGGAAATAGCATTTTTTTCGCTCTCTTCTCAGTTTGGTTGTTGTTTTTTTTTCTTCTTCTGAGTGGTAATTTCCGTTTCACACAGATTTCATTTGGACAGATAGATAGAAAGATGACGGCATTAAGATCGATGGATGCGTCAACTTAAGCACTAACTGAACTTTAACCGTTCAACGTGTAATAGAAACATATCTTCATGCTGTTTTTTTTTGCTTGCCCACTGGTTAATGACAACACAGCATAACAACAACGAACAAATCAGTTCAGCAAATGACATAAAATTGGTGAGAAAATGAATGTAATGGAATTACCGTTGGAATATTTGGCCAATTCTATTCTTCGCTCGAAAATTTCTTCATTTGTCAGTTTGATCGCATGCAAATTCAACCAGAAGGGCATTAAACGTATCGCCTTAGAACAATAGCCAACAGAACCTGAAGCACAAAATGGACACGCACAAATAATTTATTATTCGTCGGTTCTTTTTTTTCTGGTATTCTTTTCGCTCTTGTGCAAATAAATTGATTATGTCAATATTTCAAAATCATTTTTTTTTTTCAATTTAACAAACCAATCGCCGGGCCAAACACAAAAGGAATATAAAACAATTGTGTTTATATTTCAATAAAATGGCAACAACAACAACCAAATTTATTTGATTATGAGTTTTTGGGTGCAAAATTTAAAGGACCATTTGAGTGGCCACATGAATTCAAATGAAATTAATGCGCAGATTTCTTCTGTTCTAAAATAATCTTACTTTTTAAAATGTTCTGCTTAACGATTCGAAAAATTGTTCTCATTCTGTCGATTGTGTACCATTGTTTCGAGAAAAAAAATTTGCGTTATATATGGATTTGTGGTTTGGCATTGTCAGACCATTGTGTTTTAACCTGAAAATTGCTTAAGCAGCGATTTTGGTTTGAAGCGTTTGCTAAACAATTGCAAAAAAAAATAATTTACACACAGACATAAAAAGAGTCGAGAGAGAGAGAGAGAGAGAGAGAGAGAGAGAGAGAGAGAGAGAGCGAGAGAGAGAAAGAGAGAGAGAGAGCGAGAAAGAGAGAGCGAAAGACAGCAAGTGAGACTCAAGATGCTGATCAGCATCACAACCAGAACAAAGGCAAAATGGCAATAAATCACATTTTATATTGAGCTTTAAAGGAATGTGCAAAATGCTGGATATTTGTGCTAATTACTGCATGGAAATTGAAAATAATGGCTGTAAACAAGCCAAGCCTGAAAATAATAATAACAACAATAATAGAAAACACACACGTAAAATCAATGATCAAGCTCCGAAACAAAGCAAAAAAAAATGTAAAATACTCAAAGAAGCAAGCAAGTAAACAAAATCGACTCTCGAATGCTAATGCTCAGACGTAATTGAATGAATGAGAGCGAAAAAAAAAGAAAAAATGAGAGACAGAACGATCGAAGAGAATGAACTAGCTATTTGCTATTGAAAACCAATGAATACCAATGATGTTCATCGTATGATGCTTCTACACCATCGCCGGATTTCTATCCGGAATTTCGATTTTAATATTTATAAGATGATTCGTATTTGGTATAAATCAGTGCTATAATTATCATCTCACATTCTGCTAAAAGATTTGCAATGCAATGTGTCGCAAAATGAGGAACGACTCGATGCCTGCAATAGGCGTGTGAGCAAGACACACACACACACAAACGTAATGCTATTTCAAGCTACATAATAACACAATGAACACCACAATTCACGAGCAAATAGATATTTTAATTTTAAAAAAATAAAGAAAGAAAACAACAACAACTAAATAATCGGCGAAAAATGTTGATCAAAACGAATTGCGCGCATACATAGAGTGTTGAGATTATTGAAACGCGTTTTGTGCAAATTACCAATGACAATACAAAACTATCACGGGTGAATAATCAATCACAGCAGCACATATATGCGAGAGCGGGCGCGCGTGCGCGCACGGCGCACGACACAAAGCACACAACACGACAAAACTGAAACAAAAGCAATTCCAAGTAATGTTGAATTGTACTTGGAATCGTTTTGAATCGAATATATGTTATATCGTTGCTATATATTTTTGCTTTGTGCGCGATTTCAATTTTTTTTTCTTCTTTCATTCAAAATGGAACTGACGAATCGAATATGTTTAGTGTTAACTCCTTCGTATCAAGGTGACTTCAATTGTTTGCTATTACAATTTTCTGTGTAGATGTGTTGCTGTTGCTGTTGATGATGTGATTTTTTTTTGCTTCAATTTTTTTATTTCATGTCACATACTCGATACAAAGCGACAACAAATTAATTTGAATAATTCTTCATTTTGTCTAAATGAGCATTACGATTGCATTTGGTGTTTGGTTGTTGAAATCGCACGTAAAACAACACACAGACAGAGACAGAGACAGAGACGGACACAGAGACACAGAGTGAGAGAGAAACAAAAAAAAAACCACTTCACCGAGTAAATTGCGTTGTATGCTTAGTTATTATTGTAATTTTTATGGTTTGAATTTTGAAAAAAAATTGCGATTTATGGACGACCCACCATCATTACATCGCTCACTCGATTCAGAGAACACATTCCATTAGAACACAAACACAAAAACGCACGTATGAATAAGTTTATAAACACTGAGAAGAGAAGCGAACAAATACAAAACAACACGATATCGATAATATTGTTAATGTTTGCCAGTTAATTGAATTGCCATTTAAATGCCTGAAATGTGAATGTGTTTGTTTTGTTCATTTATTTTGTTTTTGTTTTTGTTTCCAGGTAAAAGTTGATGTGTTGAGCTTGATAAAAATGAAATGAATATGTGATTGAATGCCTGATGAGAATGACTGATGTGAGCAAAATTTAAAGCACAAATCAATGCTAACTGCACACCAGTCGGCGACTGTTTGGCCCCAAGTGATTTTTGGCTAAGCCCAAATTGCGTAGCTTTGTAGCTTTGGTGATAGTTCATTTGAATTGTTCTTGTTTTTTTTTTGTGTGTTACATGTAGAAAACCGCGTATCAATTTCAGAAAACGGCGTCGAAATCAAACAGAACGGCCCGAAAACGTGGTGGACTGGTTGAAATTGACGCAACAGTTTTCGTAGTATGCGATATTTTCTACATTTTTCATCATATTTTATTTTCTTTCATTTTCTTATATTTCATTCTGGAAATCCGAAAAGAGAAGCAGAAGAAAAAAATTAATTTAATAATTATATCCTCTGCGTATTTTAAGAGTTAAAACATTGTTTTATTTCGTTTCGATTTCAATTTCACTGACGCAAAAAAAAAGATAATTGTTGGATTGATCTATGTGAAATTGCTTTTGGCGGGCGATTCGATTGCACACGCATTTCCGCGGAAAATGTCTTTGTTCTTCCTGTTGTCATTGATTTATCGGTTGCGTTCTCATTTCATGTCGCTCAAAAACCAGACTCCATACACCGCACACAGCGAGCGAACGAAAGAAAGAGATCAACAAAGCAATATGTTTGCTACACATTGCTATACGTGTTCATTTGGCTCTCTTTCACTTTGCATGTGTGTGTGTGTGTGTGAGAGAGAGCTGCTATTGCATGCTCGCTAACATCGTATCGAATTGGAAATTATGTGGCAAACAGGAAGAACTGTTTTCATTTCTTGTGTTACAAAATGGAAATTCACTTACATCTCCATTTGAGAAGCGAATAGAAGAAACACAACAACAACAGAAACCCAACTAGCTACAATTGAGATAAAGACGAGATGAGTGTCTGTGCGCAAAATGTTGAACAGATTGTTGCTGCAGCACAACGAAGCAAAATGAATCGATTCGTTTGCTATTCTACGCTAATATGGCAATTACTACATGGATACACAATTGAATCATGTGAACAGTGATCACATTGATCACACTATTTACCGTGTTCACACTGAAACACATTAAGAATCAAGAAAGAAACATGACATGAAAAAGAGCACACACACACACACCGTCGACATCTCGCCATGGAAATATTGTTTTGATATTAAACGACAACAACACTACATTTTAAATAGCGCACCGCTATATTCTCAACACATTTTGTTGATGTGTTTCTTTTTTAATGCCAAACAGCATCTTCTAACCAGAATGAGCAACACGTGCACTGCATGTTTTTTCCAAATTGTATTCAAATCGACACGATTTATTCGCGATATTTTTTTGGTATTATCTCTCTCTGTTCAATGTGGATAGGCAAGTGTATCATACACTGTGTATGAAGCTGGATTGAATGATTAAGGTATTTAATGCCGGAGAGTTCTTCATTTTTTAATAAAAAGCCGATTAAATGCTTCGTAACGTTTCCGTCGATTGAAACAGATTTTTGTTTGGTGTTTTTTTTTTTTAATTTCGTGTGTGCGAATTTTTTTTTGTGATTTTTTATTATTAAATCGTAAATAATAGTAAAGTGGCTTATTTCCGTTTGAGCGGGATTTTTTTCCGATTAAACAGACTCTGAATTCTATTCAATGGCCATTGATAACAACCAACTTCATTCAATTTTTTTTTCTCTTGTGCTCTGTCTTTCTCTTTCACCATTTTTTTTTTGTCAGCATGAAAAACTTTTTTGCATATTCTATGAACATTTAACTGGTCTAATGTTATGCAAAATTTTTTGTTTGTTTTGTTGTTGTTGTTGTTTTTTTTTCAATTTATCAGAAGAGAATAAATGGTCAAGAAATGAATGTGTATTAGATGGTCGATACTGTCCCGTTTAAGTATCTCATTACAAATGCAATAAAAGAAACAAGCACACAAAAGAAATAAGAAAATAAAAAATACACCCAACTTATAACAATGGTTGGAGTGAACAAGAAATGAAGAGGAAAAAAAGTGAGAGAAAGAAATTTCAAGAATTAAAGCAGCTCTCATGCTGTTTAAAGAGTGTTTAACAGTCAAAAAACGAGCGACGCGTGCGTGGCGTGGAAATACTAAGTCCAGCAACAACAACAACAACAACAACAACAACAACAACAACAACAACAAACTTAGACCAAATATAACCGTCAAATTATAACGGATTTTTATTTTTACCAAGTTGAAAACGACGAACATAAAATCGGCGCTCAACAATAATAACAACAAAAACTATACAATCACGCCTATAATACGTTCATTGAGCTCAATGAGTTCGGTTTATATCGCGACACAACTTTTCCAGACACCATTAACTCCAACAAATAATAATAAAAGCTGAAAAAAGGCTGCTGTGGCGGCGGCGGCGGTGGTGGTGATGATGATGATTAAGCAGAATTAAGAATCAACCTGCCAAAATGGGAAAGAGGAGACACACAAAATAACCGAATAGTGGAGTGTGAACAAGTGTGCGGTTCAGCACACAAATCAGCCGCAATTTTGACAATTTAATAATCGACTTAGGAGATTCTATTTGTTTTCTCTATCGCCGCCATTCGCTTTTGGGTGTCGCTCATCTTCTTCTTTTGGCGTTTTTTGTTTGTTTGTTTGTTTGTTGAAATCACTTCGTGCTCGATCGCTTGCAATTAATAATGAAATTGCCCACGCCACAGCAAAAGAGCAGAGAGAATCTGCATGATGATGCGAGAGCATACTACGCTCATTCGATTAATTCTATTTGGAATAACGACAAAAAAGGTGCCATTTGCCACTTTGCAAGTAAGAGGGAGTGAGAGCGAGAGAGCATGAACGAGAATGCTCAAAACCTGAATTACCATTGAACGTGATTCAAGTGGTTCACAAAAACCATCTAACGATTTAATCAGTTTCTTTGTGCGCCCGCGATTGCGTAAACAAGAACACATTTAAGTGAGATTGAATCGGCAACGTTTTGAGCGCAACAAGTGGTTTGTGTGTGTGTTTGGGCAATTGATTTTACCCGTTTTGTTTTTGGTTTATTAGATCTTTAACGCTTTGTTGAAATAGCAAATTGTGTTGAAAATTGCAATAAATCAACGGTTTGAAATCTTAATGAAAAACAAAACAAAAATCAACACTAAAAATAAAGTGCGGCACATTTTCAACAAATAGTCAGTTAAGCTGAAGCTTGAAGTGATTGCTCTCTCTCTCTCTCTCTCTCCTCTTTCTCTCCCTATCCCACCAGAACCGTTCAGTTTGGCTCATATTTCTTGTTCAGTTCCTCAATGGTTGGTGTGTAACATTCAGAGCAAAGCCGTTTTTCTGCATGGATGCAATCCAATACGAATTGAGCTGAACATGAAATCAATGGAAGTGAACCACAAACGATGATAAATCGTTCGAACGAAAGAGAGAGAGAGAAAATTCATTTGTAATAAATACAATAATCGAAATGCGTTGGCTATTAAAATAACATCAAGAATCTTTCGTTGCAGAATGTCGTGTTCAGCACAATGACCACCCACGAAAAAGAACACACGTTCCATGCAATATTCGAACGTGCTTATTTCACTTCGTAACACATTAACATGTCGCTTGAAATGAGCATCCAATTGTTTTGTTTCTGTATGCTTGCAATCTGAAATGGTTTCACATGTTCAGTTGAGAATTTTGACAGATTGAATTTTTGCGTTACCGTTCGGTTACATGATTTGTTTGTTTGTTGTTGTTGTTTTTTTTCACCTCTTCATCAAATGACAGTCACGCGAATCTCTTGACAAGACAGTACCGTCAAGGGCGTTTTTGACAAGAAATGTCGAGTTTTTAATTCATTTATTTTTCACAATCGTTCTTTGTCGCTCTCTCTCTCTCTCTCTCTCTATCTCTCACTTGACACATACAACAACCAAGTCTCAATAACAACGAATTAACCATTTCTAAGAATTGAACATGCATTCGTGCAAGAAAAAGAGACAAGAATTCAAGTGTAATCATTGCAATGCTCAACCCTTTCACTGCGCCAGCTGTTAACCATTAGAAAATGCGATCGATGCAATTTGTTTGGAAGCTAAAGACGAGATAAAAATAAACGGTGTGCGTTTTGAAGGCAATGCAAAAGCCATTGAATTGCATAGTTGTTTGTTATAACGGTAACATTAATTAACGAAGTCGATGGGGGATTTGTACGGTGTGCTGTTCTTAACGAGTGCCAAGAACAAAAGTACAGAATAGCCTAGTTCAATCAAATGTCTAATTACAAGCAACTCTCGCATGATTCTTCCTCTCCACCGTTTTGCAAATGCAACGCAATTGTAAAATACAAATCTGTAGCCGTAATTAGATTGATCCAAAGTAATTACATAACTTGAAGGAATTTTTGTTGCGTGTGCAAAAAAAATATGTAAAACGAATTAGATTCCGATTTATTACATTAGTGAAGGGAAGTGTGCGCGCAAACATTGGTGAGTGGATTTAATAGTACAACACAAAATGTAATCGATTTCATTTGGCGATTAGAAATGAAAAGCAAATTGATTTACCGCTACCCACCGATTGGCAGTTCAATTCAACAGCAGCAACACACACACATCATTATTATCGCCCATGATGATTATTATGTTTGACCAACAAAACGAGTAAAAGTGATCGTTTTCTCTGAAAAATGCCATCCGCATTTCCAGCGAATGATATCATCTCAATGAATCGTACACACAACAATACACCAATGAAATCGATTTGCATTGTGGATTTTGCCCAAAACAAACACACACACACATATACACACCATGCAATCAATTGTGTACGTGAATAATGAAGATGATGAAGAATAACGCTTTAAAAAAAGTATATAAATAATAATCATAAATAAATATCCACACTCACACTAAATTGAATCACACCATTTTGAATGCAATAAACATATCTGACCCAGATTACCTGCTGCAACAATTTTAAGGTCCAGAGGTATGGCATAGGAAATTGGAGGTTTAGTCATGCAATCCGTATTCAATGAAACAGTTTTTGTTGTTGTTGATGTTATATTCTCACTTCATCTTGGTGCTTTTGAGTGTGCTGTGTGTGTGTATGTGTGAGTAATCGATACATTCGTGACACACTGAAAGGAATGTATTTGCATTATTTGCCTCGCTGATGCAATGGTGCATTTGGCGATGTGGTGGAAAAGATTCGCTTGCGCACGCTCGCACTACTTAAATTGTTGGAATGCTCTAAAATCCAACTACAATGACGGCTCTCAGTGGCTATCTAACATATTTGCACGTAACAAAAAAAAAACACCATCATAACAAATATCGAAAAATACACACACACACATCATACATCCACAATTGATGCTCTGATCATCAAGCGCATCAATGCAAACGGCCCCAACAAAACGGACAAGGCACGTGATGATTATGCACTTTATAATGCACATGAATTTCATGCCTGCAGAATAAAACGAGAACGAATGAATAAAATGGAAAAGAAAACAACAACAACAAAAGCCACCAGTACCAACATCAAAAAGTCTCGACTCATAAATGCAATATTGCATTAAATTATGGCATATATCTCTCGATGTTAACCATCGTCACGACATTTCTAGGCACTCAGCAACTAAAACTGTGCGCTATTCACGATTGCGCATCTTTTGGATTTTTTGGTGTTGAATGAAAAGCGGTTTACCTCCATCCGGTAAATTCTTTTGGGCTCATTTAAAGAGCAAAAAAAACGGGCGATGTTATAACTTCAATTTATATACACAATAAATATATAGCATTCGAGTGATGATTTTATCTGTTTCTTAAACTACATTTATTTAAAAAAAAAAAACCACAAAAAATATGTATGAATATGTTTTTAAACAGGTGTACCAAATATGCAAATGATGACTAAAATGGTGTGCGCACACTGCAATACACAAACACAGTACAAAGTATTGAAAGAATCAATATTCATTGGTTGAGTCATAAAGTGGCGGTTGTGATGCCCGCAGCCACTCCAATTGAAGTCGCAATGCCATGACACTCGCGACACAAAAACCGTGCAATCATTCAGCAAAACAAAAACAAAAAAACGAGATGAAATTTTTTCCAAGGTTGTTTGAGGTCAACCACAGTCTAAAAACATTCTCTGGAATCTGCAATCGCAGTTCGAGAGATGGTGAGAGTGTAAAAACGTATCTTATCACTTTTCATTTGATATTTTAAAATTCAATGATACACACACGATTCGGATGTGTGGGAAATATCGTATGTAATACAAAACGATTGGACCATAAACTGTGACATTTTACGGGCCAATTGAAACACGCACAAAAAAAAACGATGAACGACTGATAAAAATGGTGAGAAGATAGAATGGCGACGCGATAATCGATAACAAACGATCGAAGCAACACACAACACACAAAAAAATCGAAACGAAAGAAAAATTGAGTAGAAAGAAAGAGAAAATGGAAAACGAATCTTCTTTTTTTTTAAATATCGAAGACGAGATTTGATCGATACAAAATTGTATGGCCGCGGCCTGTGTGTGTGTGTTTGGGCGCGCAAAATGTGATCTGAGAGAAGAGCAACATTAACGGCAAAACGAATTATCATATTTTCTCTTTTTTGTGTGTGTGTGTGTTGTGTATGTGCGCGCGCGCGGGTGCGCTGTGTGTTGACGGAAAGGCGATAACACGGGCAATCTTCGGTAAAACGAAATAAACGACAAATAATGATAGTTATTAATGATGATCTTTACCATGTTTCACAGTGCAAATGCGCCGATGCACGATGATGACATCCAATTAAAATCACACACAGACAAACACACAGCCGATAGCAACACACAAAGTGCCGGCACACTCAAGTAAAATGCAAAACCAATTTATGCTGTTCTTTGATATCATATCGAATATCGGTTGAATAAACAGAGAATAAATATGATGCAGCAGCAGCAGCAGCAGCATCGGTTGAAAAAGAAGAGGAGGCAGAGACAGGTCACAAAAAGTAAGAAGGCGAAAAGTGAAATACGCGCAATGTGTGCAATCCAAACACTGCCAAACCGATAACATTAATTTTTCATTAATCTCGGGATCATGTTGTGTGTCGTGCATTTGTGGTTGGGTTTCTGTTTCATTTTCTTTTTGTCAAATGCAATTTTGTTGCTGCTGCAGTTTATGTTGCATGAAATAGAAATAGAGGCGTATGCCAGCAATTATTTGTAACGGTGTTTTTTTTGTGTGTTGGTTTTGTCAGTGAGTGAGAAACAATCTTACGTCACTGTCAGTAAGCTCACAGTCTGTGAGATACACACATACACACATAGCACATCGATTGTGGTTGGACATTGGAATCCGGCTCAACCACACATTTGACATGAGTTATGGCTTAAACTAACATCATTTTTGTACGTGTGTGTCATTTTGTCGATTTACTTGTTGTTGTGCCAAATCTTTGCACATTTAAAAATAACACAAATTTTGCTCGAGTGAATAGGCGAGAGCATGTGCACGATGATCTCCAGCATGCGCTTGAACACCATTTAACATTTAATACAATCAATTCAAATGACATCCAAAGTGATTTTTTTCCCATTCGATCAGAATGGGGAAGATGACATCATTTGGTCGCTTTCAATCGTATCGATGTTCATTGTACGATGAAGTGTTTTTTTTTCTTTTTGCACTGAATGAATCAATCCTCTTAAAAAGGAGACAAAATAGAGGGGAAATAAAAGACAAAGACAACTAGTGTGTGTTTGCTTGTGGCAACCACGAGTCGAAAGTTTTCATTGTCACTATGATTGTTCGCAACGATTTATTTATAATGCTTTGATACATAACATGAATGGTGACGTTGTATGAGGCACAATCAAATAAAAGCCACACCAAGATACTCACGCGAGCGCAAAACGATGTGTTGTACACACACCGAACAAAGTGACAAAACGATTCAAGTGCATATGCCGTGAGGCGAACGAGCCAAGCAAGCCCATTTGCAAGCCGAAAACCTGTTGCCAGTTTCCATTGAAATCAGGCAAATCGTTCTTGTCCCAGTATATTGAATTGCGATTAAATATTTAACGAGTTATTTATCAATTTCAATCGGTTTCTCCTCTTCTTCCTCGCCTTTATATGGCATTTCATTGTCACTTCCGTTACATCTCTCGTGTGTACTATTAGCAGCGCGGCAGCAGCAGCAGCAGCACAAACAGCTCGTATATATGAATGGGCAATTCACCATCTTTAGCCACAAAATCTCCATCTCTTTCATTTATTACTTGCTTGCTTGCCTATTTGCTACAAATGAATAGTGCATATTGAGAGTAGAGAAATGAAATAAAAGATTTCATTCAACAAGCCGTTCTTATATTCAATATCTATATCACATCACAACCATATTTTTTATCTTTCAAGCAATTTTCCTTTGTTGTCAATTGAGAATGCAGCTGAACAGAGAGAAGAAAATGAGACTCAAAAAAAAACACACACGATATAGCAGCAAAGTAACAACGAAACTGAATTCCATATTGACTGACTCAAGGGAATTGGTTCGGTGTCTTTTGTATTTTTTGCCTAGCTCTAGAACACACACACACACACACAAAATACCGAATCATCCATTTTGGATGAACTGCACTTTAGTGACTTGCATTTCTCAGTTGCATCACATTTCGATATAAAATATGAAATAACAACAATAAAAAAACCACCCGAAGAATCGATCGAAATGCATGATTCTCGGCACCGATGTGCTGCATTCGGTGTATTCGGTGAGAAAATCAATTCTATAATTTCAAAAAAAAGAAACAAATCTTGTTTGCGATGCATCAACGTCGCTTGCAATTAAATCCAATAAAAATCAACAATGTTGAAATCCATAATCGAGAGTGCATCATAATTCGTTGTTCAATCGCGCGCGTGTGTGTGCTTTTGTGTATGTGTGAGAGAGTGCTACGATTGCTCAGTAATGCGTTGGCTGGTATTGATGAGAAGGCGAATTAAAAGGCTCCCTGATTATCGTACTTATATCTCTCAATTATGATTACTGCCTTTTAAAGAGCTTAAATTGGAGTTCAGAGAGCAACCTATTCGCTATTTGTTCTACAAAGTTGATGATCTTTCGTCTTCTTTTTCTTCCTTGTTTTTTTCTCTCTCTCTCTCTTCTACACGTTTACATTTAAAGCACAGATATGAAAAAGAGAGAAGAAAAAAAAACCAACCAAATAGCGCAATAAAGTGAAGTGTATCAAGTAAATGCACACCGAGATAGAGAGACAGGCAAAAGAAGCTCATAATAAAGAGATCGGACGATGCAACACGATATATATATCTTGAGAGCTAGAGCTTAACGCTCAATCCATTTTGGGCTTTGTACGCGTGTGTGGCATCATTTATTCATATCAGTTCATCCCATTGATATTTATTGATCGCTTTGCACTACACGGCACTCCAATGAAAATGGTAAACCAAAAACAACAACGGCAACAACATCAGAATCATACCATTTCAGTTGAATTCTTCGGTTTTCTCGGTGCTTTTCAATTAATTCTGTCGGGCCGATTGCAACGTTGTTGCTATATCGCTGCAGCAGCAGCAGCAGCAACGACGGCACAGGCAAACAAACATCCGCATTAAATAGATCGTACGCAACCAGTGCACTCAAGGGAAATAGGTTCGCTAATGCCTTCAATAAACAAATAATGTGAAAAACGCCGTGCAACATTGCATGCAACTAAGAAGAGAGAGAAAGAGAACAACAACAACAACAACAACAAAGGCGATTCTTGAATTGCATATAATGCCTCATGTCACACATCACTGCCTTTACAACATGCTTTAATTACAATTTATTTCGACAAAACTTATTATTTGATCATCGATGTCCTTCGGCTGGATTTTTTGTTGTTGTTGCAACAACAGCAACAGCAATGTGAAGCAAGAGAACAGAAAAAGGATCTAATAAATCGTCGCGCGATGCACATTTTATTTTATAATATCCCAACGGCTGTATTCTCATTGCGATATCAATCAATGATATTTTGCACAGACATATATTTTTCTCTCTCTCTCTTTCTCTCATTTTTCCCTCTTTTATTCGCAAACTTCTAGTTTGATCATATTTTTACTTGTTCGAATTCTGATTCAATGTGATGTGTTAACCGCTCTCTCAAAATCGGATTGCGCAAGTGAATTTTTGTACACAAAAATTGCACATACACAGTGAGAGAGAGAGAGCTGATGCATGTTTCGACTGCCAAGCGAACAGCCATCGCAAACCACAACTTGGCCACAGAATACACGGGAACCCAAAAAAAAAGATCAAACCAAACCAAACCAAACCACCGAGATGTTGTCCATCGATTGTGTGAATGGTACATTTGTATGTGGGGGCAAAAATTGTGATTTGTTTGAAATGCGATTCGAATGTGATTCGTTTTGTCCTGAGATACACACACGTCCAAATAAGGTCGTTGCTAATGGTAAAATGCTGAATTTTCCATAATTATCGGCAAACACGATTTGTGCTGCTGCTGCTGCTACTGCTCGGCCGAATGAAGAGAGACGATAGCAAGGAAGAGAGAGAGAGAGAGAGAGAGAGAGAAAACAACAACGAGCAACAAATTCACCAGCAAAAATAGAAATATCTACGCAAGAAATATCACCAATTTCAAATCGACATATCGAAAGAACCAAAATGGAAACGGCACTTGTTGCCATACTTTGAATATCTAGAAAAACTGGTTTAACATTCATTCACATTTGGCAACACGTTGAGTGTCTCTTTTGGTTTGTTGTTGTGTCTCTTTCGGTCTTTGGCCAGAAATTTTTGTTCGAATTGTTGTTGTTGTTGTTGTTGTTGTTGTTGTTGTTGTTGTTGTTGTCATTTTTATTCAATTGATGAAATATACAAAACATCGTCGTTATACCAAATGATTGTTGAAAAACCATTTCTGTTGATTATACCGAAAGCATGTTCAACAGTTTGATATGTGTGTTGAAAACCAAGACTATATCATCACATAGCAGCATAAATGATTCCAAAATCAACGAATCCGCATTAAACGAGAGAAAACAAATTGCTAGAATAAAGAAAAAAAAACCATTCTCTTTGGCATTTTTCTTCTTCTTTTTCAACTAATTAAGTTTCAAGCCGATTTTTCCCATTGTGAAAAGCAAAAAACAGAGAAAAAAATGTATGAACATCAATTTTCAGGCCTGTCTACCTAATCCGACGACGGATACCACGCATCCATGGGGTTTTTTGTTGTTGTTGTTATGCGCTGTGAAACTTCGCAACTCTTGTTTATTTACTTTCGTCTTCGTTTCTCTCTGATATATCATGTCATTTAAACTCAAAATAATCATTGGCCGTGGTGTAGAATGAATTTGGATCTTCAACCTGACGACATTTTAAATCATTCATTTCGTTCATCGTATTGTTCATTTTCTACATATTTTGATATGAAAACTGAAGGCGCATCCACACACACTCACATACCGCGTTATGTCTCTTTTCTTGTGAGGGCGCACGCGCACGCGATCGCTCTTACAAAACTAGCTGCTCAACTTGTTGCAATTATCGCATAGAACTTCCCATGCATCTGTTTTGAGAATTATTCGCCTTGAACATTTTAATAGAGCAAAAATATATTTGCCCGCAAGGCATCAACGCTATATTTAGTTGGCACAGCCAAATGGTTTGTACGAGTATTTTTTATTTTGTTGAATGAGTGTGAATGTAAAAATGCACTCGAAAAACGTTCGAAAGGAAAAACGATGCAGCGGCAGCAGCAGCAAACAAGCAACAACAACAATAACCAATAACAACGGGCAAAAATGAATATAAATTAGTAAATTTATGGTAAACTACATAAAAGTGTGTTCTTTTGCAATGACCAGAAAAACCATCGTTAGTGCCTTGGTTTAACAAAACCACATTACAAGTGTGCGCTTATTTTTTTCAATAAATTTGTTGCTTCTTTTTGTTTGTCGTTGGTTTTCAATTGTGTTAGTGATTTAGTCGAATTGCTGAAGTAGAATTCATAGTTTCGACCAAACTCCATGAACAATCCAATTCAATAGAGAGCACGAGAAAGAGAAAAAGACACGCGCAAAACTGAAACTAGTCTTGTGTGTTGTTTCATTGTGCTAAAGTGCGTTAAATTGAACGACACACTCCTTATATCAGACAAACCAGAGGTGGACGAACACCGGGCACTGATAGCATACTGACTGGTCAGGCTGCCTGAAAATGACCATCTTCTTGTGATGTTGTATCTTTTAGAGAAAATTGCATAGATAAGAAAAACACATTGCACAATGCAAATTTCCGTTCACATTTGATCGATTCGCCAAGTTTGGAGATTTATTGCGCTCATTGAAGACTCTTTAGTAAAAGAACGGACTGTTTTATAAAGCCATTTTTATCCTGTATGCTAACTGACGAAGAGGTTGTTCGTATCAATTTAAAGCAATATTACCAACCATTTTCGCAGCAATGTCTACCATCATTGCCTTTATAATATGCGCATCGCTCATCGAACAAAAAAAGAGCATAGTTTAATGATAGGTTATTCAGGATAAACAAGATGTGACAACGACTAACTAGCCAAAGAAAGAACTGAGCATGAAAATCGTTCGACGGAAGAAAAAAAAAACAACGAAAACAAAGAGTGCAACGAAAAAGACAACGAGAGCAGAGAGAAGAAGAACAACAACAACAACAAAAACAACTGAAACGTCAAAGTCGACTTGATAATAATCGATTCTGAAGCCATAATAAATAAATTATCAGGCCTCTTGACAATTTCAACATATTCGAAGCGCTTTTCGGTTCATTTTTTTTTCTTTCATTATTTTACATTCATGTTTATTCTGATGGGTATTTTTGGATTGCAGAGGATGTGTGGCTTGGATATGCATTCGCCTGCAATGCATCAATCAATTAATTATTATTTTTGACGAGTGGACACCGTATCGTGTATCGCGCAACAGCCACAACAACAATGTGGATGAGTGTGTGCACCAAAAAAAAAAAAAAAATTATCACACTGTTGCATTTTTCCAGCTGCACGATCCAAAAATATCATATAATTAGCTAGCATCATTTGCAAAATGTTATCATAAAGGAATTAATAATTCAGCGGATTTTCATGCATATCATTTGACAAAGCACGGCTAAAAAGAGCGTATACGATGAGAAAAACAAAATGTGCTAAGATCTTGATAAAGAGTTTGCGCGAACTTCCAATTCACATATATATGAAGTCTGGTGCATGATTTCAAATCCACCATTCACACGCACACACACACACACACACACACACACACATAATTGATGCAAGTGGCTTAAGAAATGAGCTTTTAACATTCACGGAATGCATTTTAAAATATGATTTTTACTTAAAACTGCCAGATTAATATCACTTTGAATATATGCGCCGATGTGTGTGTGTGTTGTGGTCGTTTAAATTCTGGATTTGTTCACGATGAAAAACGATTGTAAATTTACAATAATTTTTTTCTCTGTTTTTTTTTCATCTCTCTCTTTCATTCCGGTGTATACGGGTGTTTTGTGTGTGAATTTCTTAATTTTTACGGCGGCAGTCATTCAGGTTTCTGGCATTCAGAATTGGAATGTAATTTGTTAAAATTCCAATTTCCAACCAGTTCAATTCTGTAACTACTAAAACACAACTCAAGTTCGACAATGATTGCGAAATTGTAGCCGGAGTATTATTGTTTATGCGCCACACCATGAACAATCAAAACAACTTACGAATAATGTAATTGAAACCATTTTTATCATTCTACAAAAAGAATTCATTCGTTATGTTTTATTTCGTCGTCTTTTTTTTTGTTTCCGCCTTTAAACCAGCAAAACCGAATTATATCGGCGAGAAGAAGACGAGAAAAAACAAAACTTGTATGTTCGAGAGCAAATAATCTAATCTCGTCAGAACTTCAATTTGAACATTTCACACATTTTAAACAGTCCCCAAAACTGTATGAATAATTTTTTGGCAACAACAACAACAAAAAAACAGAACAATTATGCCCGAGTTTACATTTACTTTGACGTCATTTGTGTTTGGTTGTAATATTGAAATTCAAACAAACAAACAAAAAAAACTGGACAGTAAATACCAGGAGATCCGTAAGTACTAGAAGGCAGGAAAGAGATGGAAGTACACCAAAAAAATATATATAATTTTTTTACGTGTCAATCCATATAAAGGATTTATTTTTAAAATGAAACATGTCAAAAATGTAAACAAGCGAATGTACACTGTGGCACGCTATGATCGTTTTCATATTGTATACACACATATTCACATTTCAATATCGCACAAATTGGTGCGTTGTGATATCGCCCACTTCTCCAGGCCCAACTCAGCTACAATATCGAATCGAAACAAATGATTTTCAATTCACGCGATCGATGAATATCGCATATTTTTTCACAATCTTACAGCAGCTTATTGAATGTTTCGTGTGTTTTTTTCTGTTCATTCAATCGATAGGTTTTTTTTTGTTCAAATGGCCGAGCCCCTGTGTCAATTGGCAAAAGTTGCAAAAAAATTGAATTTTAAGACGAACAAAAAAAAAAATGATCAAAAAGAAACTGTAAGACGGAAAAAAATACATGGCACAGGTTCCTTCAAGGTATTACGTCATTCAAATAAATGAGAATAATATAAAGAAAATAAATCAAAGCGATCGTCAACAGTTCATGACTTGGTTGGTGATTTTTCTTCGTTTCGCACATGCAAACGAACAACAAAGCCGAATGCGAAATTGAACAAAACGCACTCACAAACCACACTCGCAGCTCAATATTTAAATGGAATGACTAATCGTCATTTCAAAGAGGTAGGCAATCGAATGAAAGAAGTAACACCGAAGCTCAGTGACTGAACGACCAATATGCTTGTATTGGTTTCACTCTTTGTCTCTGGTTTTTTGTTGTTATTGTTGTTGTTATTTCATTTTGCATGCTTACCATTTCGGTAATCAGTATTGTTTGCCGATATGTGTTGCATTTTACAGTTTCTTTTTTCCAATTTTGTTGTCTTTTTTTAACTTTATTCATTCAATTCAAATCACCAACCGCGTGCGCGCATAGTGGTTTAAGTGAAAATAATCATCTGATGTATAGAAAAAGAACTTGTGCAATGCGCGCGTATTTGTTTCACCGCATAAACAAACTATGCACACAAAGAAGCCACACTGGCAATAATCTGAGGCAATTGTGCCACTTGCCTTGCTTAAGCTCAATTGTGTGTGTGCATACGACCACGAACCATTTTTCGTGTATGTGTGTGTGTAGCATTTATGCAGCGTTCCGTAAAAATCTATTGATTTGGATTTTTTGCTGATGATGACATCAAGTTGTAAAAGGTTCATGTTTCTATTTTGAACCGATTTGCAATAGCCACGTCTATTGATGTGGCTAAAGTGAGTTTATTTTTATTTATTAATTAATTGATTGTACTAAAATGGCAATTAAGTTCGTTTCTTTTATTATTATTATTTAGTTGTTGTTGTTGTTGTGGTTGTGTTTTTTTGGTTGTTGAAGAAAGAGAGACGAATAAAAAGGCACGAACAGCGATACTGGTTCGTGCTTTTGCGATAATGAGCTCTTCAACTTTACAGAATGTTTCACAATTTTCTCATCAACGTGATCTGCGCCAATGGAAATTGAAATGACTGACTCCAATGTAGTCATTCTGCCAAGCCTCGTGGGTAGTTGTTGTTTGATTTGTGACTTTGACCGGTATGAGTTCATCGAGTAAATTGACGATACCGTTATTGCATCTTACACGCATTTACAATTGGCGTGAAAAAGAGATCAAAAACCATTTTTGCGGTTGAAAAAAAAGAAACAACATTTAATAAATTACTGCATTAAAGTGAATCTCTTTATTAAAATATATACGCGCTGATCATCTGTGAGTCAGATGTCACATGATGAGTAAAGTTTTGGATAATTATCGCCTTAAAAAATACGGTTTTGAACGGTCAAGTGATAAACAAAATAATATTGCGTTGAAATATCAAAAATAGTGAATAGAATATTGTGGAATATGGTCGTGTTTACATGTTTGTTAATTTGTTTCGTTAAATATTAATGAGACAAGTGGCGTAGTAGCCCAGCGTTGTATGTCGACCTTGTGTCGTGCTTCTGTTGACGCAAATCCAACAAATCAAGTGACACTTTTGGCCACTTATTACCCATTTTATTGGACTAAAGCACCACCACACCACACTTTATTCCCTAATTCAGGTGACAGAAGGTCATTACGAAATCTAACACAACGCATCAAGTGGGCTGTGGACTGTGTGTTACTGTTGTTTATGAGTTTCACTCAATATTTAGACGAATGATTGCTTGTAAATGTTGTGCTCGATCCAAAAATACAAAAAAAACATAAAAATTGTCTATGCAAATTTATCATTCTGATGTTTTTAGATTGACAAATTTTCTACAGCCACTTGAAATTCCAAAACTTTCAAAAATGAGCACGTTTCATTTGCTCGAAAATGTTATCGAATTTTCCCAACAACAACAAAAAAAACAATACGATGGCTGTACTTAGCCATGCCCATAATTGTTGAATGAATGCGTAATGCACAAACCAAAGCCAAACCAGCATAATAATGTTCAAATTTCATTCTTTATTTTGAAATTTACGCTTGACAAGTGTTGCTTTCATATTCAATTAGCAAATAGAATTTGGTTTATTGTTTTGTCTTAAAAAAAGAAAACTTATTATTATGTAGAAGCCAAAATAAACTACATGCTCGGCTGTTGCCAGCTTGAATTTAGAAAAAAACAACAACTACAACACATGATCAATGTGTTAGCACACAAAAACAACATCTGGTCAAATCGTTTACAGTATTTTCTTGTATTGTTGCTTCTTTTGTTTACATTATTCGGTATGCAGATTGCTTGTTCTCGCCCCTTCACTGCATCTGTTTAGCCGTCTAACGAACTAATTGCTAGAGTTTAAACAATAAATGTTATGATTAACTGTCATATTTCTTTGAGAAAGCTCATTGATTGAGAAAAACCTTTGAATGACCATTGACGTGTGCAGTGTGCATGCGATCTACATTGAACGATCAATGATCGGTGACACTTGATCAAATGCAAATCAAAAAATGTATAATGATCTTCTGACGCAGTAACCCTTTCATAAACAACAACATTTTCTTCTGTCTCTCGTCTAAAATAACTGATATTGTCTCGCATATGAACAACAATATTAAACTGAGGAACCAAAAAAAAACGACAAAAAAATCTTGCGCAAACGTGATTTTCTTGTGTGTGAAATAAATCGACTAACAGAACATCCCATATGCGTACATAAAACACTTGTTTAAATAAAATAAAAACGGTAGGCTCTCAGCTGTGCGAGCTGAATGAGCTCGGCTGGTCCCCACACGTTCGTTTTAAAACGGCACGAACAAAAAAATTGCTTTATTTAATATGAACGGAATTGTGTAATATCAAGTCAAAGTCAAGGATTTCTCCCACTTGGTTGTTCATTGCGCACAATTGTGCGTTTTAATTGTTCTTTTTCAATAAAAGTGTCAATTAAATTATTGCTCGCATTTTTATTAGCATTTGACATTTGAAAAAGGGTAAAAGTCGGACCGCTCGAAAACTAATTGTAAGTGTGTGTCTGAGATTGATGAGATAAAAGAATAAAATGTTTAAACAAAAAAAAACAGCAACAACAGAATATTCAATTTTAACGGTAATTTTGATTTTTGGCATCGCCCATAAATAAAATTATCGACCTGTGTGAGCCGAGTGTTTCCGATACACTAAAAACATCGTTTAATGTCATTCGAATGCGTTGAATTTTTTTTTTAAATTTTATTAGGTTGTCGACGCCACGATAAACGGCAACACATCAATTAATCATTCCGGACAATTCCATTACAGTGTGATACGATTACGGTTGATTTTTTGCTTTATTCTTGTTTTTGTACGTATAAGTGAGTGACATTTGTGGGCAATCAAATTGAAATCGGTGTCGTGATCACACGGTAATTCTTATTGTATTGAAAGGTAGTGTTCTGTTTCGGCATATCCAAGTGCCTGTTTCAAAGAAGAAACAGAAAAGAAAAAACAACACACACACAAATCTATTCTATGGAAATGACTTTCTCAATTTGAAACGTATTTGGCATGTACGGTGTGAGTCGTAAAGATTTTTTAGTATTAGTTGAATCATCAAAATGATTGCCGTCACACATATGTTAGTTACTATGGAGATGGACACATTTGTGTTTTATTGCAAACATATAATATCAAGTGGTTTGCAGATTAATTCGAAGCGAATGAGTCAGCTGCCGCAATAGCGGCATATTTTTATCGGTTTTAAGTCATTCACTCGCGACTCGTATCATTCGAAATGAATTTGCAATAATGATTGATCTAATTGCTGCCTCTAATACAATAATAGTTTGCTGTTTTTTTGTTTTTGTGTTTTTTTTTTTGCTGTACATGTGACGCTTTGGTTTGCCATTTTCCCTCTCACTCTCTCTAGCTCATCAGCTCACCACATTTCTCTGTGTATCATCTCAAGCCAAGATTCATGAGTGCTAACATTAGTAGTTATTACGTCGTTACTACATACCTAAAGGAAATGCCGGTAGCAAAATCAGCCGCATCAATTGATCACAACACATTTTTGTTTTGTTTCTACTTCTTCATTGGCAAACATAAATCTCCGTGCAGCATTCCAAACATAAACATTTGGCGTGTCGTGCTTAATGTGCTTGCTTTTTTTCCATCCCGAATTATATACGTTCGGTGCGATTAATATGTTTCGTTTCAAATCGATTTCATTTGTGTAATAAAAATCCAAAATAACCGTCAAATAAAAATGAAACTTAAAAATCACTTTCTTCTCTCTCTACTTTCAGTGCTCAACATTGAACATATCTAAAACACAAAACGGAACATTCAACGGATTTGGAATTGGCAAAAGTTTACGGTTTTCTTCGTTGTTGATGTGCATCGCATTTGCTCGCGTTTGGAACGTGGCTTACGTTTGCAGTGAGACTTTTTAACACCAATAATCAAGGAGCCAAATACAGTTGATGCTGTCTGTTTTTTGTGTGTGTTGCGTTCGTTTTGTTTTATTCACACTAATTTGATGAATGTAAGTGTTTTACTGTGCTCACTCTTTGACATTTGTAAGTTAAGAAATCCAAAAAATAAAAACACGAAATAGAAAATTTATTTGAAAAAGTGGCAAAAAAAGAAAGAGCAAAAAGAGCCAACAGTGCAATGAAAAATGTAATAATAAGGTAACAATTCAAAAAAAAGAAACAAGTAAATTCAGCTCAAGCATCAATGCATTTTGCTGGGCACATTTGTTTGAAATGTAAACGTCAGCACGCATACGGGACACACCGATAACACATAACTTTACAATTGGCTAAGACTAAATATGTACGTGAGCAAATTTATCGATGATTTTATTTTTTTTGTTGCGCGCGCGGCCTGAGCGAGAGTTTTCGATCTAAGCAGCCACAAATAGCAGCAAATGCAACAAAAACACTCAAATTCTCTTTCTCTCTTGCTATCCGCTGTCACTCTCTTTCACCTGACCGCAAACTATCTGGCGAATAGAGCGAAAACTTAATGATCGCTGACTGTTACTCCGGTGAAGCTGTGTACCGCTCAATTTTAGAAATTTTTTTCAATGCTGATGGCAATGCGCGCGCTAAGCCACATATATATATATATATATATATATATAAATATAAAGACGGCCGCCGCCGCCGTCGCCGTGCCACATGCATCAAAGCTCAAATGCTTCTTATACTATTTCATTACGTACTATCAAAATGCCGAACCGCTAATTGTGTGCCCAGGCGAAATGTACGCGTTTCACTGGGTCCGTGCAATTATATCCAATATAAGACGAACGTATTATTTATGCCGTTATGACGAAAGTGTTTATAGTGAAAGATCTACTTCTTCTTGAATGTTTGTTTGTGTGTGTGTGTGTTCGTTTTAATATTGCCGTTTGCCATACACCCGATCACCGCTGGTATTACTTCAAAGGTATGTTCGCTGCATGCCATTTTAATGTCGTTAGAAAATCTACGGCCACTTAGATGGTGAATATCGAGTGGCAACATACTCACTTGCACACACACACACACCGCCTGGCAAATTCGAAAAAGAAAACAGAAAACTAAAATTTTAATCGGTAGAATGGTATGGAATGTGAAATGAAACCGTCCTTTTTTTCTTCTCTTGTTTTTTTTAAAAATATATATGGCCAATCAAACAAGTACCACGTTGTAATGTGCACAATCGGTAAAATTAACTAAGCATCTATGGCAGCCACTTTCATAGACTCTTTACAGCCCCGGTTTAACTTTATAATGAACCGAAGTATTTTGCGGTTTTCATTTCGTTAAGGCTTGAGCCGGGGTAAGTAAGCTGGGCTTCTGTTTCACATAGAGTTGAAGATCTTCTTTGATTTGAGCTCGAGCTTAATCATTTTTAATGAGAGAATCAAAGATCTCAGCCAGATTCTTAATCATTGCCTGCATTCTTTTGAGTTGTGCGTCAGTCTCTCTATCTCTCTCTCGTTTTTTGTTCACTCGATCTCTGTCTTTCGGTGATTGTCCTTTTCGTTTGAGATTCGCGCTTATGTTTGATGATGCGTCCATATTATCCATTCGGGTTTTTTTGTTTTATTAACTCCAAAATTCATTGAAATGAAACAATTAAATACCGTGATGGCATAGCCGCATCTCGAGCTAATGAACAAAGAACAACAACAAAAATGAATAAAAGCAGCAGAAATGTGCGTTGCACTCCATTGAAAATAAAGAAAACAATCAAAATGAAACATTTTGATTTGACCCGATGCCTGTAATCAATCTCAATCATGCGACCAACAACAACAACAAAATCTCGTGCCGACTTGTATTTCGAAAGCAATGAAACGCATTTTCATCTTCATCGCTGTTCTGTTGATTTTTTTTTTTTGTGTGTGTTTCACTTCTTCTCTTGTATTCCGAACATTCGGGTAATAAAATAAAACAAAACAACAACAAAAAACACATCCAACAGTTACGAGCAAACGCAAAATGCACGGAAGAATTATATATTTTGAAGATGCACATCGAAAATCAGAGATCCAGCGATGTGTTAAAATCGTTTTCGTTTTGATATAAGAAATGAAACACAAGAGGAACACACACACCAAAAAAAAAAAAAAAAACAAAAAACAAAACAAAAAAACAACAACCAGAAGAATAACAACACACAAAACACATATAAAACCGGGAAACACAACGAGCATAAAATGCGCGCAATGCGTCGGCAGCGTCAGCATTGCCGATGGAATCATATGCGGTTGCTGAGTGTTCATAAACAATTTGGATTCTCATTTAACGGAAGGTTCCGTTATTACCATGAATTTGTTTATTTTTTGTATGTTTTTGTGTTGTGTGTTCGGTGCTTCTTGATGCATTCTACCGGCTCAACCGATCGACCGACCGACCGACCGAAATGTGATCGTAAATTATCCCAGATTTTCGGTCTTTCCCGCGTTTGTGTGTGTGTGTTTTATTTTACTCGTCTCATTTTAAAACGAGTAGAAAAAATAATTTCAATTTAAAGCGCAACAGCAGTTCAGATGGGCTGACTTTATGCCTTGTAATGATAATGCTTTGATGTGTGAGTTGAGTACCTCGCACTCTCAATTTATAACTGAATGATTTTTGGAATTTTAACAATTCCTCTTTTTGAACTTTCCGCGCGCGCGCAGCAATCAAGTCATAAAATTTGTTGGTGCTGTTTTTTTTTAGTCTTCTTCTCTTGTTTGTGTACGAGTGTTTTTTTTTGTTTGGTTCCTTCTTGTTTTTTTTTTCTCTTTTATTGGCTGATGCATCATATGGATTCAAGAAACCGGGAATTACCTGATCAGATCAAAATTCAGTCTATTGCATCCTCAATTATATTTATTTAGGGTCTGTATAATCTTCCAGACCATGTATTTACAATTTTAATCATTTTTCCCGTCCATGAGTTTTCGTCAATTTGTTTTTTTTTCGCTTTGCGTGATTTATTGCCAGTAATGTGAGGTGTAGATGCAACTTCCATCTACAATTTCATGCACAACGATATGACGACAACGAAACAGAAAAAAAAAATAAAAGAACTAAGACGCAATGTGAAAATTCATGTCAGATTATTTTCATGATCATTTTTTGACGCAAAAAAAATTGAAACCAAAAAGAGGTAACGACAATTGACAATTTTTCCACTGTTTTGTTGGAATTTTATCTGGTTTAATGCGCGACATAAGCGAAAACCGACAGCTCATTACCATCGATGAAAGTACTGACAATTGCAAAATAATACCAACAACAACAACAAAAATGCGCACAGAATCAAGCATCAATAACGGTGTGGCTGAAATCTTAAATCTCGAACGTGCGAGACAAAGTTAGCGATCTATTCGAGAGACAAAAAAAAGCCACCAGCTCAAATCGGAGAAAAATTTACCTTTTCTAGTGTTTTTGTTGTTGTTGGTTTGCGCCGCAGCCTGCACACGCATAACATCACAAAAAAACTGATGTGAATAATAACACATATAATTAAAAGCGACAGCAATAGTAACAACGGCAGCAGCAGCAACAGTCACAATTATCCATTTGCAAGAAAGTTTGTATACACAGTTTTGCTCGTCAAATGTGTCATTTTGTCTATGTCATTTAATTAAGTCGAAGCGATAAGTGTGACTTTTTGGAATGTGTGTACTGTTTTTTTTAATGTGCATTGCGCTCATTCGGTTCGCTTTACATTCATTTTGTTCAGTTCGCAATTACGATTTCGACTACGGTATTTTTCGTTTGTGTTGTTGTGTTTTAATTGTTCCATCGGCTTTCTGCCAAATAGAGGTAATCATTTCATGTGGCAATTATGAGGTGCCGAATTTGCCACTTTCTCTTTATGCTTTCTTTCACCAAGACAGAAAAATTTACTCACTCAGTTTTTTTTTAATACCACACATTTTTTTTTTATTATTTCTGTGTTATGCTTAAATTCCATTATATATAATTTTTTTTTGTTAAATCTTATAATATAAATTTAATTACTGCTCAGTGTAACTAGTATTTGGTGCTGCCTACGAACCTCACCTGGTGAAATGTCTGTAAATGAGACACGGTGACAGTTGTTTATGAATTTAAACAAAAATTGAATGTTGGCCTACAAAATGGCCATAGAATTTCACTTTGAGACTATAATTATTAAGCGATTCAGTCCATATGGCTGGTCCTAGAAAAAAAAGACCTTAAGGCGAGAATATACTCTCTATAGTCTGAAGAATAAAACGATGAACCGTCTGTCCGTTAATTGTCTTGACAAATAACGCTTTCAATTGTTTGTTTCGACAAAAACCAAATTTGCCGTCATTGAAAAATACTTACAATAAAGAAAACCTCCTTTTAAACCGAGACCATCTAATTGAAGAGTGAAAAGAAAAATCCTTAAAATGGTTTTTGTCTTAACGACAAAAAAAACAAATCGAATGAGCTTTTGTCATTGCATTTTGGCATGGCGCTGACTTCCAAATGTTGGATCCACATCTTTGTGTGTGTGTGTGTGTATATCATGTTTTGTGTGTATTTATTTCAACAAAACTGGCTGCATTCAAACGAAACAGAAACAACGGAAGTGCACTCATTCGATTTTATTATGGGAATAAATGCAAAATGATGAACACACTTTTTTCCACAATGGAATGAACCGATTCAGACTATTATATCAGAAAGTGAAAAAAAATACACCAGCGACGGCGACAACGGCAGCAACAGCAACAAACAACCAGTAACATATGCACTCACAACGCACGTACATCGTAATTGAAATGCATATTATCCAATATTCCGTGTTAAGACCTTACTAACTTGATGCATTTTCTCTCCATTCAATCGACTCGTGCTCGATGACTCTCCGTTCTCTCTATTTCCCGGGTGGATATGTTTGTGTTTGTATCTGTAGCGTGGAGCACATTTTTTTTTTAATTTGTGTTAAAGTGCTTATTATTTTTGTATTTGATGTAATTAAGAATTGAGTGTATCAATAATGTATATTATGAATTGAAAATATGAACAAAAATAAAAAAAAATATCGAATGAGGAGCGAACAAAACAACACACACATACACACAAATAATATGTGTATTATGTGCGTGCAAATGTGGCTGGTAAAATACACAGAACAAAGACAAATTGGTGCGAAAAGTCATCGGATTACTTGCATAATGATAATGGCGGCGGCTATGGCAACCCGGCACCGACAATTGTAACGCCAAATGATAGAATGCAATGAGGAATGGGTCAGTGAATCAAACGTAACAATATCGCATATAGCCAGTGGTGATAGATGTGCTCTGTGTGTGTGCTGTGTTTATACCATTGCAAATGACAGCCAACACACGCTGTTTGACCAAGCCAACTTTACGATGATATAGTTATAGGAAGCGGAACAATTTGTGTCATTATCGTTGGAAGAAAAAAACAACGGTTGAAAAGAAAGAGAACAAGTTTAGTATGCAAATGATGGTCATCCGGCATCGTTTCACTTGATACTGCACTTTTCACATTGGTTTTCATATTGTTTGTTTCTTCATAATGTGCCTGATGCTGGTGATCTCGCTGGAGACTAGCTTGCAGTGGTTCAGTGGTACAGACGATGATTGTGCGCCAACCATCACAGAAATTACCGATTGCTTGAAATTTTGCGATTGATATGAGAATAACACAACCAATATCGATATGAATGCAGCATCATCGATGTCAATTTTCTGATGTTTTTTTTTCTTTCAAATTGGTTTACTCCACGTTCACAAATTGTGACGAAGTTTTTACATTTTGTGAGAAAGAATCTCACTTCAGGGCAATCATAGTGCATGGCCATAATAGAGCAGCCTAAAAAACACCACACACACGCACGTACAAATAAATAGCAATTTTGTTTTTAAATATTTCAATTTTCATGCCATCAAAGTACATTGATGCTTCGTTTTCTTGTTAGTTTTTCGGGTGGAAGTTAATTATGTTGGAACAACTTGAAAATCGACCAAATGCTAAATAAATATAGAAGTGTAAACCCAAACTGCATTGTGTGTGTGCTGTGTGATCTGTGTGCATGGTTGTGCATTCACATCAAAATGACTCAAATACGGATGTAGGCGGATTGCTTTCAGTAAACAAAATATCTTGACGACTTTGCCGCAACTCAGCAAGATGAGATTTTTACGATGAATGTGGTAATTAATACTCTATACTTATTTGGTTGTTGTTGTTGTTGTTGTACGGAATCCAATTCAATGCTGCCGCACATCAACTTTCCATCAGAACAGAAAAAAAACAACAACAGCCAGATGAGAAAAACGCACACACACAATTTTGTTTCCAGTTTTTCCCAAGAAATGCTAGTGGCAAATGATGAAGGTGATTACAAATCGTCACGCACACTCTCATACCTCTCGATCGATGTTTACATATTCACACTTAACTGATTAGCCGGTTTTTAAACACTTCTATTTCACAAGAAAAAAGAATGGACTTGGTTACAAAGCTGTCGAAATATAGCTATCAATAAAGAAAAAAAAACGAGTTGATATTTATAGTAATAGGTTAAACATGCTAACTTCATTAAACGTTTAGTCTCTCATACTTGTTATATATATCCAACTCACACACATTTGGCACTAAAGCGATTTTTCTGTTACAAACAAGCAAATAAACCTTTTAAATTGAAACGATATTAAAAAACCGCTCACACACACAAGACATTGATTAGATTGAACTCAAGATCTTGATCACCCTTTTGCAAGAATATTCCCATATGTGGTTTGTGTCTTCATGGAACACAAACAAACAAAATGACTCCAGTTCCATTAAATAACATGCAATTACAACTTCATCATTAAAAATATGACGAAAGACTAGAAATGATTTAAATTATGCAAAATAATGAAGATGAAAAAAACAACAACAACAACAACGCCACAAAAACACTGTTTCATTCAATCGAAATCGGTGAATGAGATAGTGAAACCAAACAAAACCTAATTCATATATCCGATTGCATTTAAACGCACGCTCAAAATACACACGGAGACAGAGAGAGATAGAAAGAGAAACAGAAATGGAAATGGTTCATAAGAGCTCTCTCGAATAGGCCGATAATCTTGTATTGTTTACATAATCAAATATTTGATTCATAACACCGAATCGATCAAAATTCGCTGAGAAAAAAAACCAAACGACTGAGAAAAATACCCGAGTCTGGCCGAGTCAATCGTCGACATTTTTTCAAGCAAAAGTTAAATAAAAAAAAAAAACAAATTTGGTTCGATAATGAACAAATATACATAAAATAATCATATATTTCACAATCAATTATGGCATGGAGTTTGGAACGACAAAAATACAAATTATGGAAAGAAATAAACAGTCAAAACAATGCCTGGAAAAATACTGAGGTCGATGCTTTTTTGGGCATAAATTTATCATTTGATTTGTGATTTCGATTAATTTCAGTTTGGTGAATCTTAAAATAGTTTTGATCATATCAAAAGCAACTTTTTCTTATTGTCACCATAACTTGTATCACTTTTGTTTTAAACTTAAATAGGAAAAGAAAAACTTTTACTTTGATTGATTCCACACACACAAACACACAAATGATGTGAAGATTCTTATGCTAATAGTGGTACAAAGAGCATCGGATAAAATGAGGGAAAAACCAAGAGAATTAGAAACGGAAAATCCAGATCGAATTACATTCAACGCCATGAGATTGCTTGCTGTGACGCTTTTAAGAATGTGTGCAAAGCTGTGTGATAGCATTTGAATTAATTGGAAACTATAGCAACAGCAACAGCACATCGCATATCTGCGATCCAATGTTTCCGTGTGTTTCCAATGATCACAGTCCAGTTTGGTTTTTTTGGTCTTTCGATTTGACAAACCAGAAACGCACTTGGTTGATTGGTCAAGTGGATTGGCAAAACAGTGAATCAAATCACGTAAATAAAGAAGGCACCAACAGTTGAAGACTACCTATTCTAGACGAAACACTGAAACTTGAATGACTCAAGCTGTCTGTTTCGAATCAAATGATTCAAATTAATTTTGCAACCTCACATCAAATTCGGTTGAAAATTCATTTTTTTGTTTACCAAATATAAACACTGTTTAGGTACCCAAAATCGGAAGTGTAAAGAAAAAACAAATATTGATGACAAAATGTTGAGTTTTAAGTCACTGACTCGTCATTTTGAGGAAATGGATCGCGGAACGTTGAAATATGAGGAAAAAAAAAAACAACAACAACAACAACAACAACAACGAGTAAAGTAAACAAACAAACGAAGAAAAAATAAACGGTAGCGCAATAGATCATGCATAGATTTTGGTATGATTCAAACGATTTGCAAGAAATGAGCAAATGAACCATGGTCCGAAGCGTTTGTTATTTGAGCTTGTTCATTCAAGCTTAGATGGAGAGAATATAGCAAGATGGAGACAGTACTTTGTGTGCATGGACCGTGTATGATTTGTTATTTGTTCACTTCAAGTGGCAAAAACTCAATAACAACAATAACAAAAATAAGAGAGAAATTATTGAACGTGAAAAACCTGTATTGCAAATTCTTCGTACTGTCTAATTGCTATCTCATTCTATAGAGAGCAGAGCAAATTTACTAGATGCTGTTGCTGCTGCTGCTGGTGTTACGGCTGCTGATCTCGTGAAATGTATCGTTTGACTGAACTGAATGTGCCAACAGAAATATATCATCTCAAATCGTGCGTCGATCGGTGGCAATTTCAGTTAATATCAATTATGATAAGGAATGATACATTTGTAAGATAGATTTCCAAAGGTACGTGTGCAACGGTCTCGAGCAATTTTAAATGGCTTGTTTGCCATTTGAGACATGTACTTCGGACCTTGTTGACTGACTTTCACTTTTTCTCTCTCTCTCTCTCTCTCTCTCTCTCTCACACACACACACACACTTTTCTCTCTCATTAAAAATGCAACAAAGTTGTTAAGTTCAGTATATGGTGCAATAATCCCCCTCGATTCGGATGCATCCAAAATAGATCGATATCGTTAGATTTCCAAAATTGACATCTCTCAAAAAGATGGCTGTTGCACCATTCAAAGAGCAATGAATCAATGTTCCATTATAGATTAAAGCGATGAACTCAACTTGTGATCCGTGCGATCCACAACAGAATATATACACTCACAAAACAACAACAACAACAACAACAACAACGAAAAAAGCGACAAAATGTCGCAGCTTCTCCAGCCACAGCCATCCAACAAACGAAAAAAAAATAAAAATAAAAAGAAAGATCATCGAATACATTTCATCAGTAGACTATAAATAAATGAGGTGGCGTTGGCTCAAGTCCCTTGTGGTGTTGAGCAACGGGAACATTGAATTGATACTCAACACCTTTCTATAGATCGCCACGTTTTTTAAGTGGTTGTTGTTGTTGTTGTCATCGTGTGACGCTGTTTGTTGCTATTTCTTTCACTCTTTTTTTGGAATCTCCTCAAATGTCAAATCAAGCGCTAATCTTTTCAATTCCATCATCGAAGTGGGTTTTATTTATGTGATAGAGATACAATCACGAACCAAAATTTCAGCGCTAGTTTTTTTTTGTTTTTGTTTCGCTCTCTTATTTGTTCACGAAAATGTTTACACGAAATTTCAGAACTAGTTTGAAATGATTCAAGCTGATTCTATTGTGCTCTCGATTTTGAGTGTGCTTTTGTGTGGATCGGTGTTTAATTTGTCTATTGTGTTTATTGGTTTCAAATTAGTGATGACTATATTCTCTCTGCAAAAGTGCGGATTTATTTGTTGCTTATGACCTGTTCCAAATTAAATGTTGTGGATGATTTTGTTTTTTTTGTTTGTTTAAATATGCCATTCCAGAAGAAATGAAAACGATTCCACACTTCAACTATCATCATGATTTATAAGCATAACACTTGCTTCGATGAATAACAAGTGAAAATAGCACAAACAAAATGCACTAATCCATCTAGTATTTAGTAGAGCGTACGCGTTCAATCATAGAAGAAGAAGAAGAAAAAAACAAGTGATTCAAATTCAACGGAATGATGATTTGTGTGATCCAAATTTGTTTGGTTTCATTCAATTTTGCACATTTTGTTCAACCGTTGAAGAACGCAACGCTGGTAATACGCTGTTTGAGTTCTTTTAGACTCGCTGCTCAACCAAAGCCAGTTGGAATGATGCAAATCAAACAGATTTAGAACATGATGCAACTTTTTTTGTTCCAAACAAAATACACCATTCACATTCACTTAAATATCGCACAACAGCTGAGAAGTGTTGCCGTCACAATTCAAGTGAGATAGAGAAGAACAACAACAACAAAATCATATATAAAGAAGTGATACCCAAACATAATGGCATCAAATAATACGAACGATTTGAAAAAGGGAACTCAATTGCAATTGGCGCTGGGATTTTGTGTGTGTGTGTGTGTGTTTGAGGTTTGGTTTTGTGCAGCACAAACGTATGGGAACTTTCATTCATAATTTACTTGGAATATAATAATATTTTATGCATCTACCTAATTACTCTCATATATCGTGCATTGTTTACATTTACCTGCTTTGCAAAATACTCTAATCGCAATGAATAAATAAAATTTATACACACACACAACGCTTTTGCCAAACCATCATCAAGTCAAGTATTCGCATTTCAAATTTTTCGAGGCAATAGAGTTGCAAATAGGCAAGCGGCTAAAAAAAATGTAGTGCATAACGAAATGAAATTTGAATCGATTCAACATTCCATCATTTCCAAATTGTTGTTGTTGTTGTTGTTGTTGTTGCTTGCATCGAACGATCGCAATAGCAAACGAGTGCCCAAAAATATGAACGAAATTCAAGTGAGTGAGGAATTTAGAGCGCACTGCATCGTTTGCGATTGCGGAAATAGCACCTTGTTTAGCTGGTAGATTTAGCTGATCTGTTGCCGGTGTTCGTATTTGCTGTGCATTTCGGATGCAGATACACAATCTCAACAAAACACCATCTCAACATTAGGACCGGGGTTCGACGGAGCATTATAATTATTGCAGAATTTTTACGTTTTTGCCATATTTGATTTCATGATGATGGATATTTTATGCAGATTCTATGGGCTTTTGACACACAATAGAGATTCTTTTCAGCTCTCTTAATCACTCAATCTGAAAAATGCATTTTCATCAACCATTTCCATTTCATACAACATCAAATGTATAATTTAGATTGTCGGCTGTTGTGTTGCTTTGTGGTTTTTAATTAAATAATTTTTTTTTCTTTTCAAAAATGAAGCACAAAAGTGATTGGTGCTTTTCAAAGCCAACTTTCGCAATGCACGATGACCATTTGCCCGTTTACCCGTCCGTTCTATACAATTATTGTTCATTCTTTCACCAAAACAAACTGAAACGAACAGCCACCAACAACAAATGAGGACTTGAAACCTTAATCGGGATTAGATTTGGAGTTAGCACACTTTCAAAAAATTCAACAATTTTTTTTATGCATTTTCGGATCGCATGTCTGATTTCTGCTTAACCCAAATTTCAATGTCAAATCTCTTTTTGTTGTTGTTGTTGCTTCATCTCACTAGATTTGCGCGAACATCGCATCGTACTTTTTTTTATTTTCTAATCTTCATTGCTGTGTGGCGCTTTTTTTGTTGTTTGTTTGCCTTATGCAGAAATGCTTATGACAATTCATGTATTTTGTGACGTGAACAAAAACCCACGCTGATTAATTTTGATGATTACCAATCACCGCTCGGTCGGACGTCTGCTGCTGTTAAATTTTGCCATTTGCTGGACGATGTGTGTGTGTTTGTCATGGCATCTATTCATTTGGTATTTTTTTTTTTTTGCCGATAAATCAAAATACGACAAAAAATCACATCATAAAAATCGTATTTCAGACTTCATTAGTGTGAAAAGTTTCACCTCATTGATGATAAAGATTTGATTGACCATTTATTGAGGTTATCAGATGTTCTGTTTGAATATTTCTTTTTTTCAAGCTTCCTAAAGAAATTTGAATTGGCGCGAGAAAAAGAAAACAAACAGCGAGAGGAAAATTACCCAATGGAATCAGACAAATTAATTTTGGTATTTCCGTTTCGATTGGAAAGTATTTTTGTTGTTGTTATTGTTGCTAATTTTAGGCAAAATAATAGAAGTTTTCACCGCTTAAACAATCACACGCACACCGCACACAGATTTAACACACACACAAAAATCCAATTGAAGTTTAAAGATCAACATAATGAAACGTTTTCAAATTGAAATACAATCATTAAATTTGCGAATGGAATAAATTCGATTTGCACGATATCAGTGAAATGCTGCAATTGTTGTTGTTGTTGTTGCTGTTCGCATTGAAAATGGCAAAACGATCTCATCATCAAAAATTTGGCGCCGATTGTGTGTGTGTGTGTGTGTGTGTGTGTGTGTGTGTTTATGCATGCGTGAGTGAATGTATATCTCGTGCTCATTTTCTCTGCACAAAGTTCACAAACAACATTCCGAGTGAAATGTATTTTCACTGGTGTTCTTAATGAAATGTAGCTCAATGCAAACGAAGCGGCTATTTTTTGTTTTCGGTTGTGGTTTATGGAGTGTTTGAATGTTGTTGCCAACAGAGATTCGGCCAACAAACGTCATTCTCTTTATCTCGCTGCTTGTAAAGCAGCCGGCAAACAATCGAACAAAACACACAAAACCAACAGAAAAACCATCACGCACTGACGTTTTCTTTAGTCCAAGTGATCGAATGTGTGGAATGTGATGTATGCGGTTAATGAGTGAAATTCTTCTCAATTCGAATGAGTTTTACAGAGATATACGACAAACAACAAATGGCAATATAGTATCAGACGCATCGTGAACGCGCACACAAACACACACACAAAACCATAAATTTAAAAAAAAAAACGAAATTGAACGAAGAGCTACTTCATTCATGTTTGTATGAAATGAAAAGAAAATCAAACGGGCATCAACAATGTTAGTTGAAATCGATCAAATGACTACTTTTTCTTTGCCATTTTGTACAAATCGAGCAATGAGAGAAAAATGCTATCGCGTTCGCAATTTTCTTGTTGTGTGTTTTTGTTCGTGCTTTGTTTTCATTCACCACAAATGGAATTGGCTAAAGAACAGCAAAATCATAAACTAGTGGTAATGTGGTACATTGGTAGAGTACCAATTTAGTACAAAGTGTATAAAAACCATTTGCCACGTCCCCTCACCTGCCCTCTCCCCGAAACGGACCGCATTGATGCCTTGAAGAGCACAATCGAAAATCCAGTAGCCAGTCTTTAGGCGAAATGATCGACGTTCGATCATTTGTGTTTTTCGCGTTTTTTTTCTCTGTATTTTTCACAATTAACATAAATAATATAATAGGTTTGAGTTTAAGCATAAGTTTTCCTTCAAGCAATATGCGTTCATACCTCGCGATGCACAATGTACGAATTTCATGACGCTTTTTCGCGTTTTTTTTTGTTGTTGTTGTTGGGATTTTTTTGTTACTTGCCGCTTTTACTTGACGAACAAAGGTTGCGCGCTCGGCTCCATTCTATGCGAATTATGTTTAGCGGTTTTTCGTTGTTGTTGTTGTTGTTGAGATATGGACTTTGAATTAGTTTCTCTTTCTTTTCGTGTTTAAGAGATAGAAATAGTGTTGTTCGGTCAGCGTCAGTCACTCAATTGGCTCAATTGCGCATTTAGATCAATGAATTTGTACAATGCTCCTGCAATTGATTCCACCATTCACAATATTTCGACATTCAAATAACGTTTTGTCACAAGAATTATAAACCACATATTTAATTGTGGTCTTTTGTTTTCTGTTTTTTTTTTTGCTGTTCGTCGTCGTTTTTGTCGTTGTGAGTGTGTCTGCTGTTTTTTTTTTAAATTGCGGAACGCCATTCGAAAATGTTATATTTCGGTCAAATGAATGGTTATGCTGTAGTCGGTGGATTTTGGTTGTTGTATGTGTGTATTCTGTTTCAGTGGTTCAAATAATAAAAACGGCATTCATTTCTGCATAACTTTGCAAATTCGAATTCCAAAAACGCATGCCATTTTTAATCGTTCGCTCACTTATTTCGACATAAATATTTACAAAGAATCTTCGGCGCTCTCTCTTTCTCTCTCTCTCTCTTTGTCTCTCTCTCTCTCTCTCTCTCTCCATCTCCATCAAAATCATTGAATGTAATACACACACGGAGATATAGTCTGTTAGTAGCAATGTCACATGAAACCGGTTTCAAATGATCGTCTGATGTCTTAAAGATATGATTAACAACCGCTGAGCAAGCGCTCAAGCGCACACCAAACCAACCAAAGAGTGTGCCGGAATGAATGGCAAATACACCAACAATAATAAACAACAGAAACAATTATTTCGGTAATTCGGGTTCGGTGTATCGATCGCGACCGGAGAGCGCGCGCAAAAAAAAGACAAAGATAAACAACGAAAAGCGACCACAAAGCGAAAGTGTTTGTTTTCAGATTCGCTTTGTGTGGTATATTACACGATGTTTAACTCAATAAAATTGGGACACTGTTTATATGGCAGCGAATAAAAATAACAACAACACAACATTGTACGGGGAACAACAGCGAATAAATAATAAGTAAAAAAAAGACATTGCATTTAACTAAGATGTTTCGATGTTATTGTTCACAATATCGGTGAGTTTTCTCTTTGTCTCAATCAAAAAAGTCAGTGACATTGTGTGAGTTATGCTTTGGACAGCGAAAGTGTTCATAGCTAGAGAATCTGATAAACCAGAAACCAAAACACATACATAAACACACAAATGTGGACAGCTAACAATCGAAGCATCGAAAATATGCAGACGTGCTGGTTAAAATGGCTGAAGATCACAATGTGACACCAATTGATTACGATTGGCAGGTGAGGTTACACCGCGATCACATCAACATTTACTGATTAACGAAATGTGTATTTTCGGCCGCAGGTTTATTTTTTTCCATTTTATCAATGAATTTTCAAATGCCATCAGAAGAACGGCCATTCGGTTGGATTGTTGAATGCAATCACATTTCAAGGACTCAACCAGAGAAAAAATCAAAAAAATTGAAATTTCAAACGATTTCACAATACAGTTAATCTCTTTTTTAATTTTGACGAATTCTCGATTTCATTTGCGAATTGCTTCGTCTCGCCAAAATAGGAGAAACAAAAAAACAAAATACAAATGCAATAGCTCATTTCGCCTGTCTATTATGTGTGCACATTTAGATGAACGCGGCCGATTCCGCGGATTGTTGTTGCTAGTTTTGTTGTTGTTGTTGCTGTTGTTGTTGTTGTATGTCTCTCAGTTTATTGCTCCAACGCTATGATCCGTCCACTTAATTGAAAAACTCTTCGAAACTAATCGCCAGAGCTTAACAAGATCGTCTTACAGCCATTTACGGTGTGCCAAATAACAAATGATCATCACTTTCCGTTTCATTGAGTGACTCAGTCGAAAAATTGTTATGGCTCGTGTGTAAAGGCATCGATACAAGACCAATTTGGTTGCTGGATGTTGTTGTTGTTGTTGATGTCTTGTTCGAACAAATCGAATGTGAAAGCATGTTAAACAGGAGATCATCGATTTCCATTATGTGATATAATCAATGAACCATTCAATCCGAAAATTATTTACGAAATCTACAATAAACATCTCGTGTTTTTGTGGGTTTGTGCGAAAAAATCCATTATGTTTTGTTGTTGTTGTTGTCTGCGTCTGTACGTTCATTTGGTTGCAGTTTGTGAGCATTTGTTCAGTTGTTTGGCACACATGGAAAAAAATATTAAGCGTTTAGTAAAATAGAAATTGCTTAAGCGATCTATAAAAAAAAGAAACAGAAAAAATAATACCAGAAATGAAATGCGCGAAAACGTTCATTAAACACGCCTATAACATGAATATCAGTTAGCAAGAGTAAACAGAGCAAGTCGGCAATCGTTCGGTATTTACATGAGGTAAAGCTCATTTTGTGTGTGTGTTTTTTTGTCTGTTGCGTCTCTGTGTGCTTTTTTATTCTACTTTGAAATATTAAAGTATAAGTTTGTATAAAATTGGAAAACGGAAATTACAAACAATTCTAGAATTATGCGTTTGCAAACAATTTGCAGTGTGTGTGTCTGTGTGTCTTTGTATATTGGTTGAGTTAAATTTATTCTCAAAATCAACGAGTACATAAATAGAAAAGATGTGAACAATTTTTGTTTTCATGTCATTTTACAGGCACAGAATGCCACACCACTTTGTGGGAGAGAGAATGTTTCTAGATCCAGACAAATGAGAAAATAGCGCATTTAATATCCGAAAATTTCCCTCATCTGCAAAACCATTCTTTGTTTTTTTTTCTTTTTGCATTCAATATTAACATAATTCAGGTATTTTGTTGTTGTTTTTGTTTTGTTAAAATCTGCATTGAAGAAAGAATCCGAAGAGAGAGAGAGAGAGAGAGAGAGAGAGAGAGAGAGAGAGAGAGAGGAAGAAACCACCATATTTAAGCGCTATTGTTATGAATTTAATTCACACAGAGACCAACAATTGACGGTTAAAACAAACAAAACCAACTAACCAAGTGTAGAATTTACAATTGTTTAGCACAATGCTTACAATCTTGAGATAGGCTGAACTATGATCACTGTGTGTGCTGCTGTTACTGCTGTTGATTTTGCTTAAAAAGGTCTCTTGCCACGACAAAAAAACAACATCAACAACAAACAGACACTGGGCCATGAATAGAAGTAAATGAGTTACAGTGAAAGACAGTGAGAGCGATAGAGAGCGATAGAGAGAGAGAGCGACCGAACGAACGAACAAATGTAAAAAAAATGAGCCGGTTAAAGAATAAACAGTAGATGAGCGGTGCTCAGCAATTATTTCAATGTTAATGTCATGTCTGTCGTCGACGCAGATGAAAAATCCAACCACTTCAATTTGTTGGACGGTTCTGTGTGTGTGTGTGTGTGTGTGTGTGTGTGTGTCTTGTTGCTGTTGTTGATTTAACAAAAAATGCATAGGAATTAGCTTTCGAATGGAAAAGGTCACCGCATTTTGCCGGTCCACAGATAGTGAGATAGAGAGCAATCGCCTAGAAGCGTGTTTTCGTTCATACACAATGGTCCGAATCGACCCATTCAAGTTTAATTGGAAAATGGTTTGAAATATAAAATACACCATGAATATATAATAATGAAGTATCGAGATGAAAGCCAACAAATCAACCAAACCAACAACAACAACAACAACAACAAAAGGCACCACTGCAATTCAAACGCAGACATAGACAGAAAGCAACAGAAAAAAAACACGAAAGAACAGCACGTAATTGAATTTAATCACACAACCTCTCGAATTGAGGGTATTTTTTTTTTTAAATATATTTTGTTTATTTCGAAACAATTTCTATTTTTGCTTGGACTTTCACACATTTTAATGCAATCCACAAAGAGTTTTGGTGATTTATATATATATATATTTGTTGTTGTTGTTAAAAGAATCGGTTTTGGAAAATGACTGGCAATGCTTTTGTATAAATGGTTTTTGAAAAAAACAACGAAACAAGAAACATTTCATTTTGAATGAGGGCAATAATCGAAATCGATCTGTATTTTTATGTGTTATTTTATTCTCTTTCTCACCTTTATTGGGTTATGAAGATTGAGAGAGAGAGATAGAGAGAAAAAAGTGCCCATTACTATTGGTCAATTACCAGCAATATCACACATCAATAGATATATATTTAAATGTTATTTATTACCATTATTTCATTTGAATATAATAATTGGCAATAATTGGTTGGCCTGTTGCGAATTTCAGAGGCGTTAGTGTGTACCTGCATCGGCACTTTGGCATACCTGATCGGCCACTTCCTCATTGTCGCCGCGGTGTTTTGGTATTTTGTCATTTTGCAGTCTTTTATCATATGATATTCAACCGATCAAAATGAATGCCGAGAATTTTGCAATTATCTAAAAATTTTCTCTCTCCCTCTTTCTTTGTTTATCGGCTCATTATCAAGCTGGGGAAAATCGTTTTTTTTTTACAAATGTTCAGGCCAAATGCCTTGAACGTACACCCGAGCTGCGTGTGCCTAGCAAGCACTGCTTACTTACTGCTACAGTCATCAATGCACAATTTCAAAATCAAAATAAAAAAAAATGCAATGTTTAAACGTAAATAATACCAAATTAGATATAATACGAGAGAGTTAAAAAAGAATATAAATAAAAGGCGGAAAAATATCAACAAAAATGTCGTCAAAGTTGTAAATTAGCTGCGCAAAAATAACCAAAGAACTAACAAAATATATACGTTTGTGGTGTATGCGTGTATTTTTTGTGTGTGCTATTTTATTTGTTATTCCATCAGGTCGTAATTTTTGCTCTCTGCGCATTTTGTTTACAACCTCTTTAAGAATCACAGGTTTTTGCTGCTTTAAAATCTATCGATTGCGAAATAACGAAATAAACATTCACGTTCTAACACACAATTTATTAAGTAAAATGAGACACGGTCTTGAGCACCGCGCAAACGCAATAAATAATTGGATAAATTTAGTAAATATGCTCATTGATTAAAGCCACTTTATTCGTGATCGTTTCGTGTATTCGCTAATTCTGTCGTTGCTCGGCCGTATTTATTCATTTTTTTTATTCATCGTCTGTTTTTTCACATGTTTATATGAAAAACAAATAGAAGCGACCGTAGGTGCGACCATTTTACATCATGTTAGAATTGTTGTTTGCCTTTTCTCTCTCGATCTCTCAAATATCCACGTTATTTTTGTGTGTGTGTTTTTTTCTGACTGAAATTCTTTTTTTATTTTTATTCTTGCCTTTGCCACTTGGTCTTTGGTTGGCGCATCAACCATCTTTCTTGAAACTTATATTTTGCACGCGTAATTTTATTTACTTTTTTATTTTTCACAATTTGTTTTCTGCGCATTTTTTTTTTAGATCGTCGCAACGCGTCAACATCGTTAATACGATTCTGAATAAGAATGTAAATACGAATGCGAACGCGATGTATGCAAATAAGTAAACATAACCATTCACTTGGCAACTGTTGCTTTTCTCATTATCTCTTCAATGTTCTCTTCAATTTTTTTTTGTTTCGCCCTGTGGCATGTGTCCGCTAGTTTTTGAATTATAAACATTTAACCATTTACCAACCGAGTAAATTTTCCACAATGCGAAATTGATAAATTGAAGATGCGACTTTAAAAAAAACACACAACAAACACTTACGATCAATTCGCAAAGCCAAGGTGACGACCAACAAAACAAACCTAACTAGATAAATAAAAAAAACGAGATGAAATGAACACACACACAAATAAAAAACTAGAATTTCAAACACCAAATGTGTGAGCGCGCCTTTTTTTCTGTCATCGTTTATTTTTGCCATCAAAACAAACGAAGCTGTCAACATACATTAAAAAAAAAACAAAGAAGAATAGACTTAAGTCAGCAAAAACCTACTTGAAATTTGTGTGTGTGTGTGTGTGTGTGTGCTGCGACGTAATGACAAAAACAATGGATGATGCTATGTCATATGATAGACAAATCAATAAAATTTATATGTGTATGCATTTTGATTCGATTGACTTTGATCGCATTTGATGTGGTTTGTTGGTTTTGTCGAACTTGAAAATGTGTTATCATCTGATTCATTTCGATATGATTCGATGCATATATGCGCGCACGTGTATTTTCAGCATTTTTAAGCCCATTGGCTCGTTAAATTGGTCAATAAAATCAATTTATCGTACATTTAAAAACCAACACACACAGAGAGAGAAACCGAACCAGAAAAACAAAATCGGTTTTATTTTATCGTCTAAACTAGTTTTTTCAGTTATGGAATTGAACACTTGACCCCGTATTCGAAGGCATTTAATATGCGGCTTATTTTACAGCGGCCCCAAAAGCATTCCATTCTAGAAAAACTAGGTGATAAATTTTCGGTGAAAAGGCAATTTCTTATCTCATATCATGATCGACATATTTCAATTTGTTGTTGCTTTTTTTGTATTTGTCGTGAAATTTGTGGAATGAATGGAAACAACGAGAATGACTTGTATCAACTGGCTGAAATCAAATAAAATTGGATTAAACAGCCAGACAAATCGATGGAGAGAGAGAGAGAGAAAGAGAGAGAGAGAGAGAGAGAGAGAGAACACCACCGTCGTCTAACTGCATTTTTGACAAATCATTACTGCTGTTGATTCTAGACATTGATGAATATTATTGATTTTTCCGACATGAATATCGGCTTTGAATTTGTTGATAATCGCACTGCGATCATTGTAACATTCAATTGGAATGAACAGTGGAAATGGATTGCATTTGCCGCATTTTCACTGAGCACACACCACATCCATGCACAACACACACACACACAGCACACACAGCACACACATGCACGCACATTCTCATGGATTCCTCGATCCAAGATCACGGCGCAGAAATATATATATATATATATATATATATATATATATATATATATATATGAATAGCGCGCATGCCGTGCAAAGAGGAAAAATGTATGTAAGAAATTCATGCATCGATGACCTTGCTGCGTAATATTCTTTTGCCGCATTCCATTCACTTACATTTCGCTGTTTGATCTGTTTGAATAAATCGCACGGCATGCGGTTATTAAGGTATATTCAAACCAAAAACTGTGTGTGCGTTTGTATATGAAAAGCTCTCCCAATACTCTTTGCTTCTTCATTTTCTCTCTCGCTCTCTCGCCATCTAGCTCAACTGCCTCTCACATATTGATACTTTGCAAAATGAATAGCACCAAACAGTTGATATGCAATCCCATTTAGTGCGGAAATTCGACAGCATAGCGTTCATTATATTGGCCAATCAGGCATGCGTTTGATGTGTGCTAGAGTGCGCGATCGCGATCACAATTCACAAACAACAAACTGTTTATTATGAACGTTTAATAGCTTAGGTCGATGTCTATGCCTGAGCTGGCAATATACAACGGAACACATTCAAAAAAAAAAAAAAAAAAAAATACTTGACTCGGATTCGCGCTGAGCAGCAACTCATTTCATACATATTTATCAAAGTGGAATATTTTGCTGCGTGAGCCGATATATCGGATAGAAAATTTGTTGTTGTGGCATTTTATTTCGTTTAGTATTTCACGTTTTCATTGAAATTTTCTCTTGGTCATTTGTTGGTTGGCTGTGTTTGATTGTAATGAAATGACAAAAGACAAAAGCCATACGACCGGTTACGGTTCTCGTGGTGTAATGGAAATTCCAAATAGCCAATTAACAATAGGGGCATGGTGTGCTGCTGCTATGCACAAGTGGTAAGGTAGAAAAAAAAATCGAAAATAATCGTAGAAATCTTGACAACGGTATTCTATTGAAATGCGTTTTGCTCTCACTTCTACCGCAATCGCAACCAATGTGCGATTATATGTGCAGTGCGCGGCGTATTTTCAAGCCCTTTTGGATGGACAAAGTATTCGTTCGTTGTGCATTTTTTTTGTTTCATTCTCTTCCTGCTCCGATTAAATTCAATCTTACCATATAAGTAATTTTTTTTGTTGTTTTTGCTCTCGGTGCTGTTCAAATCGTTTATAAATTGCCACATGATCGAGACAATGTGACCATTTTTGCAAAATCCGAATTGTTCCCACTTAATTAACCTTTACACAATTTTATTGTGTACAATGACGACGATAACGAACTATAACCATTTTATTCCCGAAATGTGTGTATGTTTCACAATGTCAACCAATATGTGTGCGCATTAGTTTTAGCGCTAACACTTTTAGCTGTCAGCGGTTAGCTGGCGAGCTGCATTTTTTATTGTCCGTTAATCGGGATAAAAATGGGCGAGTAACAACCAAACAGACAAAAAAACAAAAGAAGAAATTAATCGTTGAAAAGAGAAAAAAAAATCAAAATAATAATAATAAATAAATAAAGTCCATCGGTATGCCGAATGCTTCATGAATACATAATTGCAAACGTGATTCTACAATCTACATGCCGCTTTCACCATTATGAGAAAACCAGCACTTTTGTTTCTCACTCTCTGGAATTGGCCATACACTCATTTTCGATTCTATCTTTATATCTGAAGCGTTGCTTTGGCCCACAAAAACAAAAAACCGACAAAAAAAAAACAAATACACACACTGATTTTAAGTATATAATCGCAAACGCAATCGACGTCAAGAATGTTCAGTACACGACTATTTACACATTCAGACGTCACAGCATTGAACCTGCTGCGATTTCTTATCGGTTCAACAAACAGTTTTCTTATTTTGTGTGTGCGTGTGTGTGTTTTGTTCATTTAATAATATTAATTTTGCATCAGCACATTTTGTGTACACAAAAAATTCCCCAATTATTATTCATAATAAAAAAAAAAACAGTCTAAATAAATCGGAATTTCATTGAACAGTTTGTAACCTCAACTATAAGATAAAAAAAAATTGTATTTTAAACGAAACAACCTGAAAGAAAAAGAAACAAAATAAATTCATGCGAATCAAATGCGAGTAAGTGACCGCGATAGAAGCAAATGTATTTTTATGGGCTAGTTAGTAATGAAACAGCCAAAAATCATATCAAACACACATATTCAACGTGTGTGAGTGTTAACCGTTCACTCCTGCGCTCGTTTAGCTCATTTGCCGTGGCCACTTTTGCGGTTGTGACTCTTGACTGTTCTCATCATTTTTATGATTCATCACTCTCGTTAAGCTTAGTTGTTGTGTTTACCTTTTCCTTTTTGGCAGTGTATGTGTGTATTATTATTGTTCGATTTAGTTTCTGAAGACACCTTGAATTTTTGGTTGTCAGTTTGAAGGTTTCGTCTCGTCAACGATTAAAATGTGATGCTCTCTCGAAGATAAAACAAATGCTTTGCGATGTTGCTGCTTTTTTTACACTTCTTCGATTTATTTAGGTGATGAGATGCAAATGCGCCAAAAATTAACAAAAAAAAACAACAACAACATTTACATTTAATTGGAAAATCATTTAATCCGAAATCCGTATAGCGTTGGGATATGTTGGTCAAAGTGACCAGAAACTTAACCTACTTCTCCAATTAAACTGATTGGTTTGATGATCAACTTTTCTTTAGTTTCTCATATCTCTGTGAGTATTTTTATTCATCTTTCTCTCTCTCTCTCTCTCTTCTTCTTTTGCAGATTCACGGTTGGAAATTGAGATGCGTTTAGAGCTGATGTGAGTTCGAAACCGAAAACAAAAGAGGCAAGGCAACACAACGAACGTAAATGAAATTTGACGATGTTGTTCGTGATTCAAAATTGAAAATCGAGGCGAACAGAACAGCCGTTCTTGAAATTGACAATAAAAACAAAAAAATTCACACCACACAATAGCCCCGCGTCCCAGGAGAGCGCGCGCGCGCCTGCGTGTTCCAGAAACAAACGAGACCAATAAAAAAAAACAAAAAACCGAAACCAACCCATTAAAAGGCCATTTCGATTTTCGGAATCAGTTAGACCGAAGAGAAAACGCACAGCAAATATGTTGGATCCCGATTTGGATGAATATTTGACGGAGTATCGATTACAAGCGCCAGCAGAACCAATCAGCCATTATGAAGGTATGCGCATCAAACTTTAATTGTTCGATCATCATTTCGTTCGATGAAAATGATAGCTGTCTCATTCGATCGCTCAATTTAGCGGACTGATTGAATCGTCGTTGCAATTATCCCAACTATAAACCAAAAAAAAATGGCATTTGTACCGATTTTGCACATTTGCACAGTCCTTCAACCGATGACAGAGTACAAAAAAAAAATCACGGCAAACATATCAAGTGTTGAACATATCCAATCTTTGAACCGAAGGCCGATCATTTGTTTGCATACGCAAATCACCTGAAATCACCTGCATCGCATCAGGTTGTTTGCATATTTGCTCGTAATTATCACCTTTACGATGATTATATTTGCCCATAAAAAGCAATGTACATTTAATGCGATTTGTTCGTTTGTGTATCAAATCGGCTGATGTTCTTAACAAACCATTTAGAGTGCGCGCTCTCTTTGTCTTTGCTGCTCATAATGGTGTTATCGTCACGCGCATATTTGCAATTTATTTTCTCTAATTTTCTCTATTTCTTATTCATCACACACACACGGCACGGATTTGCTGTGGTTTTCGTTGTTGTTGTTTTTTCTGTTCTTCATCCGAGTGCAAACAACTCGAGGATTTACCTGGCGCTCCAATCAATTTATTATTTATCATATCGCTCTACTTGCGCTAAATCGACACCAAAACGAATAAATCGGCAAAACTGTTGGACAAATTAACCCAGTTTTGCAGTAAATAACCACAAAAAAACCATTTTTTTTCTTCAAAACTATGCTATTGCATTCAAATCAACGACGGTGTCAATAATTCTGCACACACATGATTCAAAAATATATGCGAAATTTGCAATATATGCAATCAAACGGGTTGCTTTTTTTGTTGTTGGATTTGGTTGAAAATTCTGTGCGCACATTTGACGGGCTGAATTCTAACTATGTTTTCTGTTTTTTTTTTTAATTTGAAAAAATCGATAAATAATTCCAAATGAGTAGCTACAATATTCGACTAGATCAATAAATTATTACCGACTACTGGAGTGAAATATGATTGGGAAAATAAAAAGAAACACTCACATACTCGCATTGCAAAATCGGCCACTGACAAAACAAAAACACCACCGATTTTGCTTGCCGTTTTTTTATTCTGTGAAATAGACGAAACAACGAATCAATTTGGGCCGTCTTAAATCAAAGGTTTAAAATTACAGGCGAAAAATGGTACCAAAAAAAAACAAAAATTGAATTTCACTGCGAGTTTTGCCGAGAATTTTTCGTTTTTATTTGCAATATGTATCCATTGGAGTCAATGAATATATTAACAAATGTTCGATCGGCAGTTCGGTCGGAACCACAATTGTGCGACTAGTGGCCTTTCATTTCTTTTGTTCACATAATTTGATTTGGTTTGTTTTATTAACTACGGTTATTGTTGTTGTTGTTGTTGTTGTTGTTTGGCCGTTTGTCGGTGCTTTGTGCAAGTGTTTATTGAATTTAGGCCTCGATCCGTTGGAATCAATTATTTCCATGAGCTTTGCGGTAAAATATGTGTGTATGTGTGTGTGTCGGGCAGCAGACAGAGAGAGAGAGTGAGAGAGTGAGAGACATTTTGCTATAATTTATCATCGTGGTTAAGTTGGTCCACATGTTCTGCAAACTGCACACAATAGACGCATTCGAGCGTCACTTTCATTGGATTTCAAAATCACCTTTGACGGTATTGCTGTTACTGTTGCTGTTGCTGTTGCTGCTATGGCAAAATGTTACTTTTTTCTATGTATATTTGATAAAATCGAAGCCATTTCATTTCTTAAGCGGAACCTGAACGGTTGCAGTTGTGAATCGCCTTGAGCAATTTCTTGGTGTATAAAAATATAATCATAGCCTTTTGTTAGGTACCAAGTCTGCGCTAAATTACGCTAGATCACCTTTGACACTCCTACCAATGGCTTGTTCATGCATAGATGAACACTTTTCGGTGATGGCGATGAATCGCCGTTTCTTTTTGTGCATTTCGAATGAGCATGTTTGTTGTTTTTGTTGTTGTAGTTATCTTTAGTTATATTCTATTATTGTTTTTTGTTGTTTCTCTTCCAAAACCATGACCAATAAATGTTCAATTAATTTTCATTTACAGATGGTGAATTGGAAGCTGAATGGTTGGTTGCTGCGGGCTTTCCACAATTAACGAAGGCTTTTCAGGAGGTATTTGTTTTATTACATTTTGTGTTTGTGTGTTAAAGTGTGTTGTTTTATTAATTCCCATTTTTATTGCGCGTTTGTTGTTTTAATTTCTTGCTAATTTCAAGTATTCTGCAGTTGTTCAGAGTCAAATTCATTTCCCATTGTGTGTGTGTGTGTGTGTGTGTGTGTGTGTTTCGTTCAAAGTGTGTCGAGGGCATTCAATCATAAATTGAAATGCTACCTAATGGAATCAGCTCAACACACGAAAATTCGAAATTAAATAAATGAAAACATATAAGCATGAAATTGACATTAGCATTAAATGAGAATATGCAACAAAAATTCACTTGATTACATCCAATTTAGAATTATTATTTATTTTTATCGATGGGGTGTTGCTATCAATAAATTAACGAATATTAATGAATGAAAAATACATATCAATAAATTGTGTGTGCGTTTTGTTGTTGTTTTTGTTTGCTCCAGGGCCGAGAATTGCCAACCAACGAATTAAAATCGAGCATAGCTGGCTTACCCCGATCACATGCTGAGGCGGTTAAACAACGAGTGAAGGCACTTAATCGTACGGTACGTGGACGAGCCCGTTCACGTCATTCACGTAAACCAGACATTCGTGATGTGTTTCGTGATGTAGACACCTCAAGTACTGGCACACGATCGCGCAGTGCAACACCCGATTCACTAGACTCTTTACCAGCTGATGCTGATCACTGGAACAGCCATCAAATGTACGTATATTTTATATTACATCATTCAATTTTAATCTTCACCGAAATTCAATTTATTTCATGATATGGATTTTGTAATGAAACTCTTTTGTTTTTTTTCTCTCTCTCTCTCTAACTCTCTCTCTCTCTCTCTCTCTCTCTCTCTCTCTCTCTCTCTCTATCTTAAAATAATCCAAACATTTCAGACCAAGCTTTGTATCGATTTTCGATAATCCAACTGCGGCCATTACAAATGCACGAATTAAACAAAATTTACGACGAACACCAAGCGAACCATTGCGTGTGAGCGCTGATCTATTTCGAGGTTCACACATTCGATGTGACATTCCATTTTATACAGCTGATGGCATTGAACTGTTGGGATTCCAGCGTCTGGGAACAATACATTTGCCACGAATTCGATCGGGCTCAGACCCTTCATGTTCACTAGGGTAAGGTTTTTTTTATTTTGCTTTACGACACTGTGTCGTTGACACACTACGACTGAAATTTGGATTGAGAAAAACAAAAATCCATTGTGAACAAGTTACTTTAATTAATTGTACAATTTACGAGTTTGGACATGAAATTGATTAATAACCATTTACCATTTTGTTTTTGTTTTTAATTTCTAAATTAGACGCCGTTCAACGCATATGACCAACTCACACAGTCACAGCAATTTATATAACAGCAATTCACCGGATAATACATCATCATCATCGCAACCATCCACACCTGAGCATAGCCCATCGAATTCACCATTGCGTCATTCGTTGTTGAGCAGTGCAGCCACATCCACACCATGTCATCACCATTTACATCAATCTAGTCCAGAACCAGTGCGAAGCATTCGCAATTTATCGGAGCCAGTTAGTTTTGAGAATTTATGCCGTGATAATGGTATCGATCAAACGGATTGGTGTGAACCCGAGTATACGGAATGCGGTTGTGATATTGCCCAATTAAATGAAAATGAATTGAAAAAATTGCAACCATTGCTGTGGCTTGAATTGGCAACGATATTTGATCGTCATAATGTTGCCTTTGACAAACGCAAACCATTCAAACGAAAACGAAAAGAAGAGGGCAATGTGTTTGGTGTTTCATTGAATGCATTGATTCGACGTGATCAACAGGTTACGGGCGAAGATTCAACATTGGTTCCACTGCTTTTGCAAGGGATTTTAGGTAATTTAAATTCGCACGACACACAAATTTAAATGAGAATCTCATCATGAATTCGAATTTCGCGAAAATTTCAATTGTCTAATTATTGGATTCTAATTTTTTTTTCGATTTTGCAGAGAATTTACGTGCTCGTGGTACCCAAGAAGAAGGTATTTTACGTGTGGCTGGCAATAAACAAAAAACCGAAATGCTTTACAATGAGCTTGAACAAAACTTTTATGCAAAACATGAAAAAGTCAGCGGCATCCTGAAAAAAGCTGGCGTTCATGATTTAAGTGCGTTACTTAAACGATGGCTACGCGAATTGCCAACACCATTGCTTGCTAATGATTTAGTACATTTATTTTATCAAACAGCAGGTTCGTTCAATTGTTTCACAAGCTTCTCAAGTTTTAAAAAGCAGCCAAGCATCGATCGTGTGAATTAAACTTCAATGTTTTTCATTTTCTATTCCATTCCATTCTACATAGATATTCCGGTGCCCGATCAATTCAAAGCAATGTCGATCCTGTGTCTGCTGTTACCACATGAAAATCGAAGTACACTGCGTGCGTTCCTACAATTTTTGAAATGTGTAATCGACAATCAGCAATACAATAAAATGTCCAAACATAATGTGGCCACAATTATTGCACCATCATTGTTTTCACCGAGGTGATTTTCCGTTTGAATTTGACTTTGAATTTCCCCAACAAAAAAAAAATGCAATTGTTCTAATAAAATGTTTTGTTTTCCCCCATTCGCTTCAGATATGTTCATCCGGCTGATAAGAATGATATCGCTGCTCAGGTGCGAATGGCAGCCCAATGCTGTAAATTAACCGACGCAATGATAACACGATGTGATCATTTATGGACGGTGCCGCAACGATTAATCGAACAAGCACGTCAAATGAATACAAAAAATGGTGCTGGCAAACGTCAGGCACGAAAAATGAAAAATCCCATATCAATGATTGGAAATAGTGGCGGTGCTGGAAACCAGAATGCTCGTAATGCTAATCATGTACATAGAATTGTCATTTAAGTGAATTGAAAACTGTAGAAATTTGATAATATTTTGATTTTAAGGTTAGAATTAATCGATCGAGTGTGTGACAATTCAAAATACAAAAATTGTCGAGAAAAATGCACAAACAATTCAACGGGATTTGCAATAAGAGAAAATGCATGAAAAATGGAAATGGAATGATTTCGTTAACGTTAAATTTGTTGATCGAATCAATTCTTGATGTGTGTGCTCCGCACACCGGGGAGGGGGAAAATCCATTTTCTTCTTTTAATTCAGCTGTTCTGTACACATTGTATCAGATCAGACATTTTCAGAAAATTGAGATTGATTGATTTAGATAAAAACTGTAGCATTTTTGGAACATGGATGGAAAAGCTCAGATCAGCTAACATCGTGGACTATATGTGATGGTTCAGCAGCCAAAAACCATAGCCATAGACTAAATAAATCATGAAAAAAAAGAAACAAAACAATTAATGCTTTTAAAGAAATCATTGTTCAAATATAAATGCCAGTTTTTTGTGTGTGTATTGTTAACATAAAATGGAAATCAAAATTGAACACCAAGATGAGCAAATAAATGTAGAATGAACTATAATTCGAAAAATTCGTAAAAATTGTAATGTTATGAAAAAGCATGAGGAAAATAACGTTCAGTTTGAAATTTGCAGTATTGATGATTGTGCTAATTTGTATCAGTGTTGTTTCAGGATAATTTATCTAGATAACATAATGAGATATCAGATAGATAGTTGCATTTTTCTTGCAGATCGAAAAAGTCAGATAATTTTGAGATAATAAATACTATCCATGTATACGTGGGTTCAAAATATTCGAAATGACATCTAGAATGAAAAATTGTGAAAATGTTAATTCGAATGTTTATAAAAAAAAAGCCCAAAAAATCCGCATCGTTGGTTGGTATTGCGTTTTCACTCGATTTCTAATTTAAACGTTTATTTTGCATTTTTGTTTTAATAACAAACGCTGCCTTATGAACGACCCTTTTGAAAGTTAATCGCGAAAATTACACCAAACTAAATGGAATTCACAGTTCAATTTAGTTATAATTCAAATCAGAAAATTTTCTATGCTCAGCCCAGTCAACGACCAACTCAATTCAGTTCAAAAGTTTGATAAACATGTGCTATCTTATTTTATCTCACAAGTCAGATAAAATTATCTAAATTGAAATAGATAAGATTATCTGAAATTTATCAAGATACTTTTCAATATTTACTTAATTATCTCATCTTTATCTAGATAACGATGAAATCAAGAAGGAACAACACTGATTTGTATTTTACTAAACAATTGGAAAAGATCGAATTTTATTAACTATTAGAATGAATTACCGAGACAAGGTGTTCACAATGATGCTACGCTTCAATTAGTTCCTGTTTTTTGTTTGGTGTTTTGGCTCTGACAAACATAATTAGATTCATTATGTTCCTATAATGACTATAATTTTGCTCTGGTTTCAAATATCCAATTTAAAACAAAAACAAAAAAAAATATTAATAAAATAACGAAGATAAAAAAAACGATTGATTAAAATTTTGTTTATAAGTTAGATTAGTAAACAAGTATTGTTGCAATGCAACGATTCCATGTTTTAATCAAATTAATATTGTTTTTTTTTGTTTTGAATTTATTCACAATGTGTATTATGATGGGAATTATACCTAAAATATTGAGATTTTTTTTCTATTAAAAAAAAAATGCTTTAAGTTCGTGAAGCATCTTCGACAACGAATATGTTTTTCACAATCAACTATGAAATGAGTGAAAATTATTGGTCAAATTGGTCATCAACAATTTTAAATACGATTTTTTTTTTGAAATATTTTGATTTTAATATGGAATTGATTGTAAAATATAATCGAATTGTGCAATTTGATTGAAATTAATACAAATATCATGAAGAATCATTTGATTCTACTCATCACAATAGATTAATAAATTCCATGGTTTCGTTTAAAAATAGAAAAAAAATTGCAACAAAAAATGGTCTTCGATATCAAATTATTGAATTTGTTCAGAATAATCATCAACAAACAAAAAATTAAATATTTTATAACAAATTCAAACAAACATTGAATATTATCACGAAATTTCTTAAAAAGCTCAACATTTCATACCACAAATCATTTGCCGAACCAAATTGCAACGGTTTTATTTTGATCATAAAATAATATTTTAAACTTGACTTTGGTGCACGAACAACAACAAAAAAATACATTATTATTATATAAAACACATTTCATTAGATATTTCTTCTCTAACATATCAACATGATAAAAAATGTCACAATTATTAGATTCACTTCTAAGCAATTAAACCAAATTTGAGTTAGGCGTTTAACTTTAAGAATTATCAAAATTAGTTATGGTATTTTTTAGCTGATAGCCTTTTTTTCGGTGAATATATTATTATATTTGTTTTAAAATTATACTAAATTTTTTTTCTTTGAGTAAAATTGATATGGAATTGTGAAGCTCAAAATCGAAATTCTATTTGTGTTTTATTCATCATTTGTACAAGTTTTACAGGAATATATTACGCTTTTATTATTTATTATTTATTTATTCGTTTCAATCAATATCCTACCATAGATGGCCGACAGTAGCAATCAATACAATTTCAAAATGCTTGGAAAAGAGTGGATACGCCTCATTAAAAACTAAGATCTTTTCACAATATCAAATGTTACAAAGCGTAACAAAGCGTCAATACAAACAATAAAATATCAAATTAACAAAATATTAAATTACATTAAATTAAATTAGATTCTTAACTTTTTAAACAATCGAAAAAGCAAAATATCAAAATATTGAGTTGTAAAACAGGAACTTTCAATCGTCATCAAATATTTAGTTATGAATCGAATTGAACAGTCATTTGGCTTCTCGCTCCTCAAACAGTTTTGGCGTGGTCCTGACTCTCTCTTTAAAAAAATTGTTTAACAACATTTCAACAAAGAAATCAATTGTTCATACATACGTTGACCTAGAATGGTGATTTCGTTTTAAGTCTTATTTGATCCAAGGATAGTAAACCATAGGGGTTAGACACATGTCCTAAAACGCTATTCCGCACTATTCCTGTTAATCCACGAATCCATGAATTATATTGATAAAAGAACAAACTCGAAGAAAGCAGACGCCGAAAATAACAACAATAACATGCTGACGCATTAAACTAAAAACGCTATTTCCACTATTCCTAATCCGCGTGTCTCTCCCCTCGAGTAAACCTTTAAAAGTAAAGAAACCACCAAATAAAACACATTCTTTAACCCAGCCTACAGAGGTCACCGAATCCAGTGTCTGGTAGTTCTTTGACCTTATTTACAAATTCGCAGGGCATACTATCCAATAAATTTATCAGCTTGAATATTTTTATTAAATAAATTTATTAGATAAATTTGATGCGTCCACCGTATCGATGCCACGCTCCAAAAGAAAAACAATGGATTCCATTGATAGTCACACTGAATGTTTGAGTTACACGAGACATCCAACAAAACTCAAGTTAAAACTAAAGTTAACATCCAAAATTCTACTTCGGTCCAAATTTCTACTTCGACCCAAACATTCAGTGTGACTATCAATGGAATCCATTGTTTTTCTTTTGGAGCGTCGCATCGATACGGTGGACGCATCAAATTTATCTAATAAATTTATTTAATAAAAATATTCAAGCTGATAAATTTATTGGATAGTATGCCCTGCAAATTCGAATGATGGTAGCGTAGCGTCAATGATAGCTGCGTGATTAAATGCTCTACATGCTGTATTGAATGGAGATTGGAAAATGCAGTGCGTGGTCGGTCTTATGAAATGTAATTTTGATCAATTCGGGTCGTCGAATAGATCTCCTTTCCCAATTAATGTCCATTTCATTCTTCAGGAATAAATATGACCGATGCATTCTACTTCGCACTAACGATTCCAGATCAAATTTCGAACATCTTTCTGAATATGGTGCTAGCATATAGCTGTTTCCATGTCGATTTGAATAGTCTTTGTTCAGAAAGTTTATTGCTTGTTTTTGAACACTTTCGATTGAATTTCTTTTAACTAAGTCGTGTGGAGACTATATCACACTTGCAAATTGAAGGTTTGAACGAACCAGTGACGTATAAAGTAATTTAGATGTGTTTGTATCGATTTTTTTTTCTCAATAATTTGACGTTACTCATTTTTATGCATTTTATTTGCGGCCTTTTTATTGAAAAATAGAACTTTACCTTAAAACTACCTAAACCCAAAGCGGTGAAGCGACATACAAATGCGCTAGGGCACAAAGTAAGCTACGCCATATGATTTGCATAGCGTAGCTGGGGCACAGAGTCTCATCGTTGCACCGCTTTGCCTAAACCTTAAAAAACGATATGGCCAAATACATTCGAACTGCATTTTTTTCATTACAACAATATCCGAGGGATTAATTCTAACTGTATATGAAAAAGGAGCTGAGAATGCGTGAGAGTCATTAGAGTTGTTAATGACCTGGATCATACGTTGACCTGGATCTTACGATGGTAATAATACAACAATCTCTTGGTATATTTTTTGGTAAATACCGTTTTGTGACAATAACCAAAACAATACCGAGGGAAACAAGCGGAGCCAAAAGGTAGAAATGCACCAATTCCTTTACATTTTGTATACAATGAACGAAAAAGTCCAGAGCGACAGTCAACATAAGTTTCTACCATGGACAGTCATAGGATTGAAAAGTCGATCACCTACAACACATTTCAAAATTGTTCGATACAAATATGAAACTAAATATATTTCGAATTTGGTATACACGAAAAGGAATTCCATTTCTGAATATTAATACCTTTAAACACATCACATTAATAAGTCTAAACTAAACATAATTTACAAATACCATTCGTATCAAAATATGACGTTAACAAAAACGTATACATTCGGTTTTTCATTGGATTTTTGTTTTCTTTTTCAATGTAAAAAATGGCTCTTCCAAGAGCTTTGAAAAGATTCTAATTTCATATTCAACACATAAGCCATTTGTTTTTATATTAAATAAAAAATCAACACCCATTTTCAAGTATAAGTGTAATCTTGCTTTTTTTATAGTATCAAATTCTTCGATTGTAACCTAAAAACAAAGGAACATGTTTTTTTTTTGCATTGATATCAAGATTGAAATAATTTATTTTAAACATTTTATATTGATATGAAATAGTCACATTTAATGCCACCATTTCAATTGAATTGATTTCCGAATTAATAAAAAATATCGTCATTGTATACATAGTTCCCGTCATATCCGCTAAAAACAACGAAAATTCCATTCAATTCGATTTTTTTTTTTTTTGAATAGCTTACTTAAGACACTGTAACATTGTGATCGAAATTCAATTAATTTTTATCAATCAATCTACAATATACTAAAACGATAAATTGAAGGACGCATTACAATTTCAGTTTATGACTTTGATGCAAATCAAAAACATTAAATAAAACACCAATAAAACTTCACTCTAATAAAGCTATTTCAAATGTGTCTCATATCAATTTAAAATAAAAACCAATATCGAAAGCTGGCAATTTTAATTACAAAAAATAATTGAATGAAACTGTCCAAGTTAAAACCGTTGAAGTCAAAGACGTGCTGTCGTTAATGCCGCAGTAACGTTCATCATATTCAAAAATTGTCAATGAAAATTCAATTTAAACAAACAAAACCAACAACAACAACAAAAAATGCGCCAATTAATGGCATATTTGTTCGTCGTTGAAAATTCAAGCACGAAAAATGTATTTAGCGACAGTCTCATGTTTGTGTGTTCAGTGATTAAGTTGCCAGAGCATGAGAGCAACCTGTGTATTGTTGAATGTGCCATATTTGCCTATGCCAAAACTATCGCCCGATCGCACCAGATCACCGAAACCAACCCAATCGCAACTCCAACTTCGATATCATTTAAATTATTCATCGCAATTTATCGCTTGTCTTAAATCCAATGCCATTCAAGTCATAAATTCGAATATAAAAACAAAAAATAAAGGTATTCCAGTTTCCAGCAAAATCAAATAAATTGTATCGAATTTGTTGAGCATTTGGTGGTTTGACTCATTGGCACTTTCAGATTGAATTCGGAGTGTGTAGGGAAAACCGATTGAAATTCCGATGGAATGAACCACGTACAAAGTGGAGCGTGAGCATAAGTTACCAAGAGTAAGCGAAGGAGCCCCAGCACACAAACCAATTCATTGAATCGGTCACAAGAATTTTTTTCAGAATTGTAATTTACAATGCGAGAGAATAACAAATAATAATGCCAACAAAAACAACAACAGCAAAAACGAAACAAACGAAAAATTGAGAGAGAGAGAGAGAGAGAGAGAGAGAGCGAGAGAGAGCGAGAGAAAAAGCTATGAGCGCAATAAATTCGCTACTTGCAGGAACAAACCGTATGACAAATTAAAAGAGCTTTTTGGTTGGGCAGCACACAAAAATGGTGGCTCTCAATCATTCATTTCTAATGTAATGCAATGTGCATTGGGCCATTCAGGCCATTGGCCATTGCCATCACTAGAGCGATAGAGTAGAGGTGTGAAGGAACAAAAGAGCCACACACAGCAAACAGAAAATCACTCTGCATCGCCATGACACCAGAGAAATACTCAAATAAAAATTAACGAGGCTATTTCGTTACATGTAATGGGCATATCAAAGCGTACGTTAATATCACAATATAAATTTTTCGTTAGTTTTTGGTCGTTTTTTATTGAGATTTTTTTGGTTTTTGTTTTTTGGTTTCTGTCGTGTTATTTCGTTAATTTTTTCCTGTTGCACGGCAAAAATAATTTGAATGCTTCCATTCGATTTTTTTTCCTGTGTCGGTGTTTTTACTCTCTTGTGCTGCATACACAGGACCGAAAAACATCGTGCAGCATAGCGAATGCGTTGGCTGTGTGGGCTGGACAAAGAAAATAAGTGCAAAAAAGAAAGAAAGCCCACAAAAGGAGAGCGGGTGAAGAGAAGAGAACAAATTTAAAAAAAAAAAAAAAATAGAGAGAAGTCGAATAGAAAAAAAATGTTAAGCTCAGTATTAATTGCCGTATACAACTTATACGCGGCCGGACAATAGCAATTGGCATGTAATTTGATTTCATATATAGCTGTTGTTTAAACTCACTTGAGGCCCGCTTACGACACTTGCGACTTGCATATTTTCGCGGTCTATGCTGTTCTCTTGTATGTTGGCTTGCTCATGCATGGTTTTTTTTTGGTTTTGTTTCTATTTTTTTTCCATATTTATTGAATATTTTCGTGCAAGCGCACACCAAACATTCTTGTGCAATTGTAGGCGCACACCAAAACCAAACCGTTGTACATATATATATTTTGTTTTTGTTTGCTTCTCTTTCTCTCTTTGATTTCGATCCACAAGATCCCGTCGATGCATTGTACACAATTGTGGATGGTATCATTTTTAATCATCCAGTTGGAAAATAATAAAAATGGTGTATCGAAACCGTTTGCTATGGATTATGTTTTGAATTTTACCGTGGTTCGATGTGTGTTATTTGTTTTGTTCATTGTTGCTTGTTTGTGTTTTGTTATTTTTGTTCAATTCGATGCGAAGTATGTGAATATATCTCTATGTTGAGCAAATGACTGCTCCCATATGTCACTTTCTTGTCGACAAAACGATCAATAAGAATACATTCTATTAGCGAATGTATTGTTTAATTTCAAAGAGAGCAACAACAACAGAAAACACAGCACACACAACAACCAACAACAACGTATCGTATCAAATATATATTAACTCTCGACTCGCCAAGACTATATCGATTGGTTGAGGCACTTAATGAAAACCTCGAAGCCGAGTGCGCAAGCGCATGGAGTCGCACACTCACGCGCATATTACACTCGGAATATGCCGAAAACTATGCACGGTTCATAACATGCATCGCAAATGGAATCAGTTCTCGATATCGAACCAGTTTTTTTTTAAATTTATTTTTTATTTTTTTTATTCTCTTTCTCTCTCTAATCGAAATAAAACCTTTACCAAATGCTCATACACCAGCACCAGATCTTTCAAACACTCAAACAGTGTGCATTACTTGAAACACACAAGAATACATTATACTTTCACGAGACATATAAAAGCATTTGCCACCAAAACTGACCATTGTACCCACACGTTTCATTTTTTGTTTTGTTTCGCGTTTCTCAATCAAATCAATTCTCGACTCTGCACACACAAAATCACGGTATTTTTTTTTTTTTTTTTATAAAATTACTGTTTCGATTAGTCAAAAGCGCTTTTACGTATAGATGAAAATGTTATAATGCGAACACAACGGTGTGAAAGGAAAGAACATAACGGGAGAAGAAAACAAAGCGCACACACACACACACACACACACACACACAAAACCGAAAGACAATAGTATCTTTAAATTGATTTACAAGGTGCTACAGAGTTTGATTGGCTGTTAATAATGGCCGATATCAATTTGATGGCGAAAATGCGGTGGTGTCTGTTTTTTTTTCTTTTTTAAATAATAATCGTTAAACTCTGATAAATGATTAGCTGAAAATGTCATCATGAAAGCAGTGATACCGAATGGCTTATTCTCATTTTCAGAGTGAAAAAAAATATATTTTGGAAAAATTGCGTTTCCTTTGGAAAAAAATTATGGTCAATTAAAGCATTTTTCTAATGAATATTTATAGAAAAACGATTAGATATTGGGCAAGGTGGCGAATTGGTATATGTGCACAATTGGATTGCGGCAATTCCATTCTTTCTAATTGCTATACTTTTAAATAACCCACCTCCAAATGTTACCCTGTTAAACGTTTATTCAATATGGTAAATCCGTGTGGTATGAAATGAAACGAAGAGAAAAAAAAACAACAACAACAACAACGCAGAATTATGAATGATCATGAACATATCATTTAACCAATCAACTAAATCGTTTTGAGTGTTTAATTTTTGAGAAATCAAAAAAAAATTATTCTTTTTGAAATTGACAACGATTGTTGACAGCGGCACGGAAATTGAAAACTCGGCATATGCGAACACACGCGCGAGTGAGTGCATGTGCTCAATGGCTCACCGATATGACGCCGCTCAGAAACCCGTCGAATTTGCTAATTTTTATGTCTTGATCGTTTGTTTTGAGTTTATAGAGTTGGCCGCAAAAACGAAAAATGCATGCACACTTTCGTTATATGGCAATTCTAAGCTGTCAAGAGTGGGCTTACTTGTGTGTGTGTGAGCGCGCGCAATGCATTCAATTGTAATTTGGTGGTGTTTAATGACGTAAGTGTTAGCTGCCATTTAATCAATAGCCAAAGACGATTGATGACGGTAAACGTCAATTACGGCATGCCGATCAAACGTTTTGATGAATCTTATTAAAACAATTTCATTTACAAATGACCACAGCTCCATAGCACGCACTCACCACCACATTTTTGTGTATGTGTTTGTGTCAGCAATCGCTTTTTAATTTGCAGCTTGACCGCTGCCAGAGACCACGTACGAAACAATTGTTTCAAATACAATTCACCAAATCAACGCCAGTTAAGCATGCAACAGAAAAGAACAATTAATAGAATATCGCTGAATTTAATTTAAAAAACGAAAAAATAGGAAAAATATAAAAATAAAGCCAAAAAGAAAAAAAACACTCGTCAATTCTTTTTCTTGTCGATTTATTACGTGAATTGTACCGGATCGAGAGAGCTGAAGCCTGATCTGTTGAATCGGTTCACACAATGTGCAAACGATTTAATAATAAAACTTGTATTTCAATTTGAAAGTGATACACATTTAAAATTCAAGGACTCTGAAGAGAAAGGACATAAATATGCGGCTTACGAGAGAACATGTTTTCATTTGATTAGTGTGCTGTATATTTTAAGCGCTGGCCTGACTGACTGACGTTGCATGAGGCATTTAACCGATGGCGTGACCACTTTCATTCTCTACCCCGATTGTGCCAACGTTCTTGATCACTCGCAGTGGCATGAGTTGTTTTGGGCGATCTTAAATATAACGTTTCAATCGAAACAGACACATCAGGAAGACGACATTGCGTATGGCGAGTGTGACTTTTTTTCTCTCTCCTTCGAGTGTTATGCCACATCGATACTAGTCTCAAAACATTGTTGGCCTGGGCAGATCAATGGCACGCGATTTGTGTTGGCGTTAACGGTTATGGGAAATTAATTCACCATCAATGTTGTTAATGTTTGCGTGTACAACACATTTGTCGCTTTTGTTAGACCGAGATTTTGTTATGAAAAATCAACATCGAAACAATGTGCTGTGTATAACATTGGAATTTTTAAATCAATTGAATCGAAAATTATGTGCCATTGAAAATTGATGATCACATTTTAATGCAAAATCTAAGACATTTAAACATTTCATGGTTCAGGTAATGATGGTATTGAATAATCTAAATGAACCATTTGTTCAAACAAATTGAATCGGTATCAATCGATCAAATGAATTGGTAGACATAAAAGACGAATCTTCCTGACTTCCTGATTCAAAGCAGCAGTTTTTTTCATTTTTTAATTTTCTTTGCACTTAACGAGCTCATTCAGCAAATCATTTATTTATGCATTAAACGCGCTGTCGAAAAGAATGTCGAAGCAATTCGCAACGTCACTCGACTATTATACTATGTGCCTGTATCGGAGCTCGCAACAAACCAAAAACACTCGCAAACAACACTCCATGTCGGAATTTGTCAGAAATGTTGAAATATTGGTTCTAAATATCAACCCCACGAGTTGATTGCTATTGAAATTCCATATAATTGAATGCGTATAGCGTGAACTTTTATCTCTTTTCTTTACCATTTTCGAGGTCGATTGGAATTCGGTATACACAAGCGCACGCGGCGGCACACCGTGACACACGCGTGCACCGAACACATTATTCGCACTTTTTCTTTTTCCTGTTTTAAATTTTGACATTGAAATTACTTAAAACCAGATTACTTGATACACATATTATTTGTATGCCTTTTTTTGTTTCTCTCTCTCTCTCTCTCTCTCTCTCTCTCTCTCTCTCTCTCTCTCAGCATGCCATTTGGGCATGTGCAATTTTAACAACTGTTGAAAATCCAAAACGAAATGCCACCACAAAAACGGTGGTTGACGAAAAAAGTAAAGAGGAAGTAAAACAACAAAATTTAACAACAACAATTGGTTGTTTGACAGAAGATCCAAATAAATCAGGTTACAGTAATCACTCAAGTGTAACTCTTCATTCATTTTACCTGAGTTAAGGCTTAGGATTTTTCGATATGTTAAATGTAAATAAACCAATTCAATCGATCACATCGATGCATTCGCCCCAAAAATACCGATACAATAAATTTAGAATGCCATTCGAATTGGAAAAAAAATTGTATTCGTAGCGATCGAGTTTTAAAAATAAAAATAATAGGTATAATAATGCACAAAACCACGTCGATGAAATACGACCATACATCGGCCGGAGCAATTAAAAAAAGAAAAAAAAATGTTGCACACAAAACCGACCACTTTACCAATATTGAAATGCTTAATGAGATCATAATAATTAACCAGTTAGCACAATATCGCAAACAACACCGTCGTCCTATGTATAATAGACTATGTGCAATAGATTCGATAGTAAGCCGCCTTCTATACTGAGAAAATTGCAATAAATTCGCTTGATTTTTCCACATTGATTCAATATCAGCGGAACAATATCGCTTAATCACTTGGCTTTGGACTAGTTTTGTTGGTTATTGTTGTTGTTGCTTTATTCGCTTGTCGTCATTTTAATTCATCGAATGGCGAGCATTCGATTTGCTCAAACATGCGAATATATTCTGGCTGCTCGGTCTCGACACTTTTTCCTGATACATTGGATTCATTTCAATTGAAATACTCAGGACAACTTTGTGCACCAGGCCAAATTCAAACCGAAAAACTGGAACTCAAACGTTCATTCATAATTTTTGTGTGTGTTATGGCATGAGGAAATCATATACAAATTATATAATAATTCAGGTGGCAGTGAATTTCTTCGGTTTATCATTTTTTTGTTTTCCTTTTCGAAATTACCATTTCAATCGGATCATTTTTTGAGCTATTTTTTTTGATCAATTTCTGGTTTTGATGAACACATTTTTCTTTTTCATTCTCTCGCTTTTTTCTGTTTTTTTTTCTTTTTTTTAACTAACAAGCGCAATTGAAAATAATTAATGTAACTGATTTCATTTATTAAAAAATAAAGAACCATTTATTTGGATTATGTAATACGTGTTTTTTGCGTTTGAACACAGCGGTTTCGAATATATTTCAGATGAATGAACTGAAAAAAATCTGTTTGAATCTTAAAAATGACATCAATACAGTTAATTAGGTGCAAAACTACTGAAGTACACAGCTAGAGGAAGTGCTAAATGAAAAAAGGTGCAATTAAAAACTGTCAATGGCATTTCTTATTGCTAACACAACTTACTTCACATACATTTTATGAAAAAAACTTTAGCTACAAAATGAAAAATCAACGAATACTTGGATTTAAATGATTTTGTAGCATAGTCAAAAGAAAGTTCGCTTTAAGAAACGAGTTTAAATCTTTACCGACCAGGGCTTTATTTCACCCAAAAAAAAAATGCTCATGTGAAAATATTCTCACTTGCCAGCATCAATGAAGAAGAGTTACTGAAGTTGTGTTCTTCTCGAAATACTTCAATTTTATAAAATCATCCGATTGTTTGTTCCTCGAACAAAATTTCGTGAAATGTTCCTCTATCTTGGAGGATCATTTGCATTTTAATTGAAATCGCATAAAAGTACGCGCGATGAGATTGATACTAAACGCTTTTCCGAAAACCATCGAATCGTCTACGCTTCCAAACTGTCGGGCCATAAATATTCCGTTCGATATATGAGAATTAGACCGAAACGATGGTGTCCAATTGTAATATACTAACGATTCCAAAATATTCAACCAAACTAATTTGCAAAATTCGTGTAAGACTTTGCAATTGTTTGAAAGTATTATTTTCGTTGTTTGTTGTTGTTGTTGTATGTGTTCAAGTCAATTAAGACTTTTGGGCAAGTGTTAAATGTAAAATATGTTTAGTTTTTACGGTGCAACAAACTTTTTCCAAAGCAAATCATATTTATGTTTTGAGTTGCTGGCATTATTTTGATTTTTTTTTTTTGTGTTTGTAGCGAATTTTGTTTTTTTTCCAACTGATTTATCAACTAATGAAGAATCGTTTGCAAATTCGATTGAACATGAAATGAATTTATTTGCTGTCTGTATGACGAGTTCATTCCCACTTATCGAATGAAAATGCGATAGAAAATATATTGAATTCGGTTCGATTGCTGAAAATGCTCTTCAATTTCATGCGAAACTTTCAAATTAAAAATGCTCTTCAAAAGAAACAAAAAACAAACAACGAACAAATGAATTTGAATCGTGGTGCTATTAACCGCCGCACATGAGAAATGAAGTGTTGTAGAATTGCTATCCGAGTTTAAATGAAGCAGTAAAGTATTGATTGAAACGTTTGAAATACGTCTAAATGCGATCAATTCGCAATCGGATAGTAATTTGCTGCAATTGTCTTTTCAACTACGTTTTAACGTTTTTTTTTTTTTTAAATAAATTTTTGTTGTTATTATTCTGCTGGACTTGCAATAAAGCACAAGCCCAGAGTTGCACTCACAGACTCACACAGAATTCGAACGGTTCTAATAAGCCACCAAAATGTTGATGGCAACAAACGCCCTTTTTTGTCCATTTCATTCTAATGCTGTGTTTGTTGACTTTCGCTAATTTTTCGTCATGTTTTTTTTGTTCCGTTATTTTGTAAATGGTCAATCATTGGAATGTTAATTCGCAACAAATAATGGCAACAACAACAACAAAAATGTATGTCATTGACAATACAATTGGCTGTGCTTCTGTCACGAGCTAAACAAATTGGTCACCTAATCGATAAGAAGCAATAAGAATAAGCCTAAGGTAAAATACACATGGGTGCGATTTAAATATGACGATAAAATAAAAGCAATAAATACACAATGCGATCTTAATGTCTGAAAATTAATGGATGTGAGTAAGCGCCAATATATGTGGCCAATATGTGCTGCAATTGAAAATTGATTCTTGCAATCTCTATATTTACAACAACAACCAAAACTGAACAACAATAACAACAAAAACGAAATAGCAATGGCAAAAATCGTATTGAAATCAGAGAAATATGAAAAATTGAGAATTTACTCACTTTTCCGGACCAATGATCAAGGGCAACGTGTTTTATGTGTGTGTGTATTGCGCTGGCATATCTGTATCTATCTCTGTGCATTTCAATCTCTCAATCTCTTTCGCTTTCATTGGATAACGACATGGTCGAAAGAGAAAAACATCAACACGACAATGGCGCTTATTGCAACGCATTTTCAATAATCGGTGTATTTCTTAAGTGAATTGATGCAAAACCAACCAGGTTGAAATGAAAATGATCTTTGGAAATAAGACCTTAGAATGGTTAAAAAAAAATCATATATGCTCCGTTCTTGGGAAAGCCGACCCATTCATTTCTCACTCTGTGAAACTGTCAACAAAAATATACTCGAATACACGAAACGATGTGCTGAAAATGTTACTGATTAAAAAAAAAAAAAAAACGAAAAAAGAAAAAAACTGCCTCCATACTGACCCAAAGCATATCGAATCCATAAATACACTTTATTTTCTTGAACTATATACACATATTATGGCATATGTAGTCGGTTGGTTGTTGTCTCTGTTTGGAACCACATTGGAAATATTAAATTGCGGAAAAATCGTTAAGCTGTTTGAGCGGTGCAACGAAACGATGGCAAAACCAGCTGTGTGCTGGCTTGTGGCATGAAACGGCCTGGACGAAAGAAAGGGAAAGCATTCAACTGGTCGCACAACAACAACAATAACAGCACAGCACACAGCACAGCACAACACCCAGCAACAACAAATTCAACGCCAAATAAGTGTGAAAGCACATTAAAAATTGTTTCGAGTACTATGCAAAAATCAAGTCGAAGCCGATATTACGGTACACGGTAACAACACAAGAGACACAATGACAATGGTTGCATGCCGGGGGTATATGCGAAACGTAATGTGGTTTATGGGCCGATGTATGAGTGGATGGCAAAAGGTGCAGTGTTTGGTATTTAAGCCGTTGAAGTCACCTCAATTGAATCAGTATAACAATTCATTCCGAATCGGTAAAATATTGGAAGTTTTGTGTGTAGCACGCAATCAATATTTAAAAAAAAGTTTATATTTTTTTTGTAAACAACACACGCATTCGTGATATATAGTTTTTTGTTTGATACAAAATAGATATACACATAATAGTCCAATATGAATTCGAAAGTGGTAAGAAAAATCATCAAACAATCGATATCATAAGAAAAGCAATTGTATTTTGGACTAAACGAGATAAAATTTGAACAAAAAAAATGACAAAGCGATCACAAACCAAATAAAAAAAAAATATTGTGTGAAAATTATTTCAAGAAAATTGTGATGAAAATTTTGTCAGCATTTGCAATTGCGTTTGAAATCGAAATCAAGAGAATCATATTTTCAAACAATAAAAACTCGACGATTGGCATACAATCATTCCAATTGTTTCAAGCAGTGAATTAAAAAACATACGTGTTGACTCTCAACATTGTTGAGGTTTTTCAATTAAATTCCAGTTCACAATTTGCACAAATCGGCGGCACGCAAGGCAATTTGATGTGGCAAAAATTTAACTGATTGTTTTTCTTGTTTGTTTGTTTGTTATTGCTGTTGTTGTAGATCTGCTTCTTCGTGCTCATCGCCGCTGTTCATTCAGCACCACAACACGAGGCAGCCGCCCGTTATCCAGCAGGAGTTAACCCTGCATTGTGCCCAGGTAAATTCATTTGTTCGATACATATAAATTTGTTTGTTAAGAACAAAATGTGTCTCAAAACTGACCATTCTCCGAATTCATCGACAAGTTCATCGTTTGTAAGCGCATTTTTTTTCGTTTGCATAAAAATGCGGAAATAGTGAAATTCGGAAAACTTTCGACATTTGACCGTTTTAACGAGACATTTTAGATATTAATTTCAATTTTATTAAAAGTCGAGTTGTTGTTTTTTTGTTTCTTTTTAATAAAATTCAATTTTGTGTAATTTACAAAAAGGATTCCCAATCTGTGACAATGCATTGTTGCACGGTACTGCACCAGTACCAGCAGCTCCATACCAAGGTGCTCCAGCCTGGAACGGTGCCCCAACATGGAATGGTGCCCCAGCTCATTCATACGCTTACCAATCTGCACCAGCCGCCTACAACAATGGCCAATGGAATCCAAGCTATGATGAACCATCAGTGCACGACTTCTCCACCAATGACATCAACGGAGCTGGTGGTGACAAGTACGTAACATAAAACGGAATCACAATTCCAACAAAATTTGCAATTCATTTTGTTTTTAATTAAAATGGACAATAATTATGAATTGTTTTCTTTCTATTTAACTCACAGATATCCAGCTGGCGTGAACCCAGGTAAAAATAATATCACCAATTCATCATAAAAACTAAAATACATCATACAATTCGTTCATAAAATTGATAATTTTCCATTTGTTTTTTTTTCAGCCGCTTGTCCAAACTACCCATACTGTGACACTGGTGCCGGTGCATACCATGTACCAGCAGCAGCCCCATTGCCTGGATATACCTCACGACAATACCCAGCCGGTATCTCAGCCGCTGCTTGCCCAAATTATCCATACTGCGGCTAAGTTATTAGTTCAAGACCCGAACATTTCTATGTTCAAAAATAGTTCTTAACCGTTTCTTTCGCATCTCTCTATTTCATTTGTTTTTTTTTTGCTGTTTACTTCCTTCCTACACTTCCGAATTTCTGACATTCTCTATCAATGTCTTCTTGTCACTAACATAAAATCTATTCTTATATGTGTCTATGTGTTTCTTATCAATAGTTTTTTTTTTGTATACATTGTTCTTATTTTGCATATCGACACAACGAATTTAAAAACAACACACTCCTTTTCACCACAAAATTCCAAATTTGTTTTTTCATGACAACGACTATAACTTAGACGATCAGCTACATGGAGATTTCATTGAAGCTAAGCAAAACAAAAAAAGTGTGTGCACACAAAATACGTTTTTGAATTTAGATAAAAAAAGAAAAACATCAATGGCAAAATACTCAAGGAATTATATACTCAAAATGAAGAAAAAAAAAATCAATTCAAATTATCTCTTACGCTCAATTAAATTTTAAGGACAATCAAAAGTGATTTTGGGACGACTTTTGCTACACGCCACCCTAATGTGTTCTACCTGTTTTCTATTTCCGATGGCTTATCTTACATATTCATATATCTGTTCGATAACTCATATCTCATCAGCTCTTTTCCCTTTCTTCTTAGCCTCTGAGCCACAGAGTGACTTACAACACACTCCATGTGTGTTTTCCACTCTCTATTTTTGTTTTTTTTTTTATTTTCTCGCACAATCTTTTACATTCTCTCACTTTTTCTGTGTGTTCATGTGCATGTACGAGATTTTTTTTTCTCCTCCCCGACTATCACGACCTGTACTGTTTCCACCTCATATGTAACTAACAACACAAATATCAAGTACTCTGAATTTTTCTGTAAATGCTCAACAACATATTTTATAAGCAAAAAAAACCAATAACAGCTACAACAAGATGAAAAAAAAATAACAACAAAAATATCGGCCAAATTTCACTTGGTTTTTCCCCTGTAAAATTTGATTTATCATCTAGATAAAATAGATTAGAACAATTTTTGAGCTTAGAATAAACATTGAAACAAACAAAAATTGAAACGAAATGTGTGTGTATCATTCCTATTTATTGTATAAACTAGCGTGCGCCTATCAATGTTATAGCCAAATAATCATCACTTTATTGGAATTTTAAGTTGCCACATCGAACGAGTCAGTTGCTGCAATGAAACCAAAATGAATCTACAATGAAAAAACCTCTTGACGGATGCCATCAAAAACAAAACAATTATTTGTTTTTTCTTTCGTTGTTGTTTTGTTTTAAAATACCAATTTACTAAAATGAAGCAACAGTGGAATCTTGATAGATTTTTCAAATTGATGAAATCAAAACAAAAGTAAATCGCAAAAAACTTCGATGTTGTCCAAAAATAGTGCAAAGAATTGTTTTTCTTGAATAATTCAAAAGCAAACAATTCAACTTTGGTTTGTGAATAAAATAATATAATTTATGCGAAAGATCATACAGGAAAATCATATTGACGTCAAAAGCCATAAAAGAAAATAAATGGTAACATGCAATGATGTGTGTGTGTGTGTGGTGCAAGAAAGAAGCAATGTAAGGCAAAGCGCAAAAAAAAACGAGCAGAAATTTTCATGTAATTATTGGAGCTATGATTGCATCAGTTTCTATTAAGGAAAACAAATGATGGCAAAAATGCTGCACATAAGTAAAATCCGCACACACTTGATCAGCCTCGGAGAGAAAGAGAGAGGGAGAGAGCGAACGAAAGAAAGAGAAAAAAAAACGAAATACGAAGTGAAACTGTGTGTTAGATAAAAGAAGTCAGGCCACAAAAGAAGAAAAAAAAGTAAGGCGTGCGCGCGCCCGCCTGAGCTAGCGCACAGCTACGGCATCTGTAGCGCTGATAAGCGGCCACATTACAAATAAAATGCGGTATTGAGCGATCAGTGCATAATATTTCACATTGCCTTGTTTATTTCGTTTATTTTGTTTTTTTTTTCTTTCATTTCATTATGTATGCCTTTAGAACAGCTTCGCTTAAATATGTGAGTTACCAAATCGACAGTACACTATATGTTAAAATCAGTATTGCGGTTCTGCGTGTTTTTGATTTTTTTTTTCTATTTTCCATTTTACTTTTGTTTCTTTTCTTTTCATTTCATTTCTTTTGTTGTTGGTTGAAGCATTGTACAAGCAACCAAATAAAAAGTGATCTACATGCATGGCATTCATTGATTCTAGTATTCAATAAATTCCGAAATGCATTTTATTGAATGGTTTATTTTTTTCACGTGTCATGTGTCGCATTGTGCGCACAGTGGTTTATATTGTTCAATTTTTCTGCTTCGCAAAATGAGATATTTAACAAATCTGTTTTCAATTTCCTTTTTTTTTCAATTCTCTCGGTCATTACATAAAAATGACACTGTTTCACTGCGGTGTGCAATTTGACAGCGGTGGTTGTGTGTTGTCCAATATTTTCCATTTCGTTTTACACACCAAGGCAATCTCAGTGCGTGGCCACTTTTCATAAACTGATTCATATTAAAAATGCCGATTTTCTACAAAGGGGCCTACAAAAATTGCTGCAAATCATTTTGCTCATTGGTGCGCCTAAATGAAATTCACTCTTAAAAGCCATTTAAATTACTGTGATCGCTTCTTTTGTAACATCTTCGACATGGATTCGGGGCATAAATGCCAATTTTTTTTCTTATGATTTATAGGACTTCATCGGTCGTCATCTTGTTTGAATCGTGAAAACATTCGTTATTCATTTGCTTAATTTAAGCGCCAATTTTTCACATCGATTTTTCCATCGACAATTCAAATTCACCACAAGATTCTCTGAACATGCACCAAGCTATTGAGCTTATTAAAGAAACACACACATTTGAAATTTTCTAGAGTCAAAAATAATTTTAACAAAAAAAAACCTCCACACGACAACAAGACATTTCAAATGTTTGGAGTTTTGAGTTGTGAGCGCATGAAAAGAAATGTCTTATTTGACATTTACCTGATTACATTTACGGTCGACTCGATTCTTGAGCATGATTGACTCTTGGTTTTTGGCATCGATGGAAAATAAAAAAACAGTACATAGAAAAATTGGTGCCTGTCATCAATAGCAACAGCATCGTTGGTGGTTGAATAACGCGGCTAACGACCGTCGAATGAATTTCATTTTAATGGCTTGAATCATGCGAATGAACACATGAACCGACAATTTACTAATCATTTAATTTATCGTTCCTTGTTTCCAATTTATTCCCATCGATTTGCGCTGTTTGCAATGCGCGCACACACACACACACACAATTTTCGCGTGAATGTTTTTATGATTTTCCATTGTAAATAACAAAGCCTGTTAGATACATATGAAACGATGGTATATTAGATGTTTTGTGCTGATCTTGAGTATACACACACATGAAATTCGCTTGATAGTCGCGCTCGTGACAATGATTGATTTGGACATGTGATACTAATTTGGCTGAAAATTCAACGCTCTTGCATATTTTTCATCCGCTCGGTTATGAAATCATCTAATGCACATACAATGTTCGCAAATCAGCGAATACCTACGGTACGATTTTAAAATAACAACTTTGAACTGGGTTAATTTATAAAATTTGTGTCAAAATGTCCAATTTTTGTTTTTATATTTCGGGCATCACATTTTGACTCAGAATCTGCTTTTTTGTGTGGTATTTTCAATGAAAAATACTGATTCAATTCAATTGTACATACAAAAAGCAAGACATTCGAACAAAGATGACATGCATGAACAGTGAAGAGTTTTCACAAAAGACTTATGCTTGAATTTTTCATTTTATTTTTCATCAAATTTTACTAAACACATTATCCTCTCCATAGTCAAATTGAGTTTGATTTCTTGTGGAGTTGTCATTTGTACAGTAACTATTCGGACAAGGCCTTGTTCGTTCGCCTGATAACCGATTACGGACGGACGAACAACTCGGACAAGCTTTTGAACGGACTTTTTTCGTTATTCGAACAATTTTTCTTGCTGTTGTCAAAAAATTCTGTCCGAATGACAATTAGATGATTTCTAGAGGCATCAATTTCTTGATTCGTATAATTATTTAACATAGACCCAATTTCCCATAGTAAAACTATGTTAAAGAACAGTGTTTCAAAGTTATATCATTTTTGGTCTGTCACTTCGTTTCTATGTAATTTGAAGTCTCATTTCCACTGAGGCTCAGTGACAGTCCAACGTGATAGTATGTTCTTTAAACAACAAATTAAAGTTATGATTTTTGTATTGGGAAGAAAGAGAGAAAAAATGTATGAAAGAATACCAACAACAATGTCCTTATCAGCAACTGCTATATTAGCTCTGATTAAGTCAGAACGTGCCAATAATCAGAAAAAGCATTTTGAAATGTTTTATGCATGCAAGTAGATGAATAGTGTACAAATCAATAACTTTCAAAGCATAAATCCACTCCGATTGACTAACATTGATCAATATATTTTCAGTTGATACCGAAACAAATCTGGTGTCATAAGGTCACATGTTGAACGAAATTGTCATGCCATGAAATATTATGTACTGATCAACATATCAAAAAAAAAAAATACAATATCATGTTACAGTTTCACAATATCATTTTTACTGAATATTATATTCAGCTATGTATAATAACCGTAGCTATTTGACTGTTCGTCGAAACGTTCGTCTCAAAACTAATTAATAATTAAAGTCGATTTTCAATCATGTATTTTTGTATGAATGTCGGTCAAAAATGTATTTATTTTTTTCTTTTCTTTTCCCTTCGAATATTAATCGGCGAAGGTATGTTCATTTCAGATTTAAAAAAAAAATACATCAATTGTGATCCGAAAAAGGGAAATTCAATTGTTTCCGACATTTTTGTTGTTGAGATTGTTCCATTTGTTTGCAGTAAGAAAATAAAAATAAAATTCAACTAAAAAGTGCTCTACGCCAATAAATGCTCTATAACAAAAAGACAACTAAAACTATCGTATCGTTCTTCAATGAAGAATCTTCATATGCAGGAAGTGTGCATGAAACGGCACTTATTAGTGTTACAATGAGCTAAACCAATTTAGAATAGTAGCATGGTTTTGCCAAAGTCACCATATATTTAGTAAGTGTACAATGTACACGTGTACTTCATTGTTTGCTTTGGCAAGTAATTAAAATTCAACCATCGATGTGTATCTGTGGATGGTTTTTTCTCTTCCGAGTGCTGTAATTATTCGCCAAACAAACGGAGATATTGTAAATGCTTAAACTTAAAACACTTCAATGCTGGGTTAATTACGTCGTTTTTTTGGATCACACGGCGAATAATGATGTAAACGGCAAACATGCACACCAAAATCAAACATTTCAGAAGCAATTTGGTATGTTCGTTTTTACTTTAATTTATTTAAATTCTATGATATCAAAGGTAATAAATGCTAACATAAATGGTTAGACAAAAAAAAAATGAACTAGGTCGAGAGAGCTCAGAGAGTTTTGTCGATACGGAAAGTTTCATTTTCTGCAATTTGATGCTTTTGATTGATTCGTTACAGTGTGGACGCTTGGGTGCGTCTTTCAAAATTTACAAACATTAAAAACCAATGAATAAAATATTTGATTTTATTGAATAATTTTGGGCTATTAAATTTTTTGTCTGGTCGAGATATGTCAAGCTGAGATTAAAAAAAAAAAAAAAAACAAACCTTCAGAAATTTCGATTTCCATTAGTTTTTTTTCCCCATTGTTTTTGATAATTTCGTATGGAAATGGCATTGGAAATTGAAAATTGTTGTCGAAGCGAGAAGCGATTGCCATTAAGCGATTATCGTCAAAATCATTTCGATTTTGATTCACTGTCGAGTAATTATCGTGCGCAACGTCGTCGCATTAGAGAGCTAGAGAGAACGGGAAAGAAAGAGCAGTTAATAATTCATGTGAGTCGTTTGCGTGGATCTATTAAATCATTGTCTATGGTCTACAGGAATTGCTTACAAGCGAAACAAAAACCCATACGTATACAGAACGTGCACATTTGGCGTAGAAACGGTGAATCTTATTTGCACGCTTTGATTGTTCTTGATCTTTCGGCGCATTTTCATTGAGCGATGGCGATCGGTGTGCGGATGAAACACACCAGAAGCAAACATACAAATAGCAAACACAAAATAGCGACAGCATCACCGCATCCAAACAGAAGCAAAAATTTTCCATATTGTCTTCGTTGCGGTGCATGAACACCCACAACAACAAACACCAACAACAACAACAAAATAATGTAAAATGAAGCAATAATAATATAATAAGAATGTCTTGCAGTCGGTATGACGAGCGCTCACGATTTAGAGCTTGCCTATCTCTGTCTATCTTCTCTGAATGCTTTTTGATCAAAATAAAAACAAAGCAACAACAACAAAAAACCACACACACACACACACACACACACACACAATGCACAGTAGTTTGTTTGTAACGGAACACAGACATACACAATCGGGAGAGTGAGAGAGGGATAGAAAACAGATAAATAACCCATAGAGATTTATGCGAAGCTCCCATTTCAGAAACACCCGAAAGCGAATCCAACAAGAGAGACAACAACAACAACAAAACACAACACACAACAAATAAAAAACGAAAACGCAAAAAAATGTACGCGTTCGCTATGTGTATGGTTGAAGAGCAATTGAGGCTCAAGGGGCCAAAAATTTGAATCATCAAATCATTTTTCTTTCAGTCTGCCGATCGATGTATACGCATTCAGTGGAGTTTTTTTTTCCGAAACGGCATCACAGCAACCGAATACAACCCGAAAAATTACATACTCCGCGCAACAATAGCATTGTTGATTACACCAATTCACCGAATCATATTCAAATCAATGTTCGCAACCGATAGAGTTCAGTTTCAACTTTTCGCTTTCAACTTTCAACTCTTTTACGCAATTTTTCACATGTGAGAAAACATTTACAAAACCAACGACTTTACGCTTAAAACGTTCAATGCATAATTTGTGACGTCTCTTTTTGATTACAAAAAAAACCTACCAAAATTTGTCGTAGTTCAAGCAAAAAAAAAAACAAACAAACAAACGAACGCATTAATCAAATTATATGTGCAAGGAAATAGTGGTTGAATATAGTGGTTGTGACGTGAGCGAGAAAAAAAGAAACCGACAACGGCACCGAAGCAAAGAGAGTAAAATTGACAACAGTGAAGTTCATGTTGCTTAACATTGGCAATAGAAAGTATCGAAGCAGTCGAAAAATACACATACGCGTAACGCAACACCCAGCCAACATTGGCCAAATTAAAATAAATTTTCGGTTTTTCATCAAATCACTTGCTATTGTATTGAAGATTACAGTGAACAGCCGCTGGTGCGTTTTCTCGTGCAGCTGCTATTGTTATTGCGAAAAGAAAGTGAAAATTTGGTGTGTGTGTTTTTTTTTAATCCAACGCACAAATGTGTGGTGTCAATTTGCAACAGTGTCGATTAGTTCTTCATCGCATTTTGCAATGATAGGTCGACAAATGCCATGATATTTTTTTCATGCGTTTGAAATATGTGATACAAATAGAAAAACACTATACAAAGACATTTCGATACCAAATAAAAAACAAAACGGATTTGTAAATAGAATAAGTGATTCCTCAGCGGCTGGTGGTTCAAGTACAAAAAAAAAAAAATTTATAATGAACAGTGTCATATTTATAGGTATCATAGTATTAAGTATTAGATGTGCACAGTCCGATAATGGATCATCCCTTGGATTCGATTCGATGGACAAATATCAGGTTCAGGTTAGTTCAATTTCTCTCTTTCACGCAGTATTTTATGAAGTTTGATTCATTTTTTTTGTTGTATTGAAAGTTGTTAAAAAACACCATCACGACCTTAATGGTCGGTTGCTGCGTAGTAAATGCAATTTCTCTCGCTCCCTCTTACTAATGACTAACATTTCGTTGCTATGAGCCACATTTTCAATTGAAACGCTCAACATTTCGAATTCAATTTAAATATTCACAACAATTTCGATTGTTTTCCACGCTTTTTTTCTCTCTCTTTCTCTAAATTAAACATTTTTGCGGAACATAAACGTTATTTTTTAATTGAGATCTTAGTTCTTGACTCCAAGTTGGAATGTCCAACAAGACAAGTATAAAAGACCGCAAAAATCGTTAACATTACCAATTAAAACGTTCCGTTGGTCATGCAATTCCATTCGAATGCTTATTACTATATTTTGATCGCACCTTTCAAAATTCCAATTGAAAGTCTCTATTTTCATCGCACAATTGAAAAGAAAAAATCATACTCCATATGATTTAATGTCAGCAATTTTTTCTCCATCAGAGATTGAGCTCTTTCATTTAAGTGCTTGTTGAAGTGAACGTTGTTATTGTTGTTATTATTATTGTTGAAATGTGGAGCCCTATTGAAATGTAAGCACGTTTTTTTATCTCTCTCTCTCTCTCTCTCTCATATGATCATTAATTGTGATTCGATTTCAAGCAGATCAACAGTTAGCTATAAACGATGTATAGAAACTGCTATAATCAATTGGAAAAAAAATTTCAAACATAAATCTATATACAAAACATTTGATTGAATCAAAATGTAAGCTGATTTGATGACAGTTGATTTTTTTTGCGCGCGCGTGAGACATCATATAATGATGGGATGGTCTCTTTTGTATCTTTGAAATGAAACGAAAGAGAAGAAAAAAAAACACATTCGATAAAAAAGCACACAGCATATTTACGATCGGAAATAAATATAGAAAAAAATCGAATGAATTCGGTACATCAACCGAAATAAAGAAAAGAAAATAGTTCCACATGGATGCACTTTTATGGCGTAGGAGGCAAATGAAGTTCAATTTCATATTGATGCAAATACGATTTTTTTTTCTCGACTCTGGGTCTCGTCCACATATATGCTCATTTCGAGTTTTTGTTTTGTCACATGTGTGCCATATTTTGGTTGGTGTTTTCTTTTATCTGTTTGAAATTGAACAATGTATAAATAAAAACACTCGATGACAAATTGTGTTCGTCAAAGATGCGTAAAAGAGATCAAACTCGTTTAATATATTTTTTTTTTTTAAATTCGTTATGCCATTAGTTTGTGGCAATTTCAATTACGAATGCCAATGTTACTGTCTGGATATGTTGAAATGCCATGAGATCGAGTTATTGAAATGAATCGATTTTGGTTTCACAATTTCCGGTTGAATTCAAGTGAATTTGTCGCAGTTTCAAACAATTGAACAGTTTATTTTTCCCTTGTAAAAAAGCATTGTCTGCCAGTTTGTCAATCTGCCAGAATGACAGTGACTTAGATCATTTTAACATCTTTTTCGCATATAAAATCTTAAATTACTGAATTTTCGACAGTGACTAACCGATTAAAGTATTTAGAGATTTCTGTACAAAACGGAAATGACTGTCTAAAGAATGTTGAAAATTCAATCGTAAGAACTTGGGTTGTCAATCAATTTTTTTTTCTCTTGGTTACTTTTAACATGTTTTTTTTTATCTTCATTTTGAATAATTTTCTTCTCTCGCTTTCGCAGACATTTAATCCGCAACAACCTGCGGTGGAAAATATGGACGATGTGCTAAATTTTCTCAAGGAATTCAATATTGAAGCGGCTGAAATGTGCAATCGGGTGGCAAACAATGAGTGGAAATATGCAACAAATGCCAGTGAATATAACAAGCGTCGTGTTAAAGAGCAACAATCCGTTGCTACAAAATTTGAATGCTTGAGTTGGCGACGTGCAATCGCATTTTTAAATTATCCCATCACAAATACCAATGTGAAACGGCAATTGCAACGAATAATTAAACAGGGAAAATGTGGTTTGAACGATGAAAAATATGGCGAAATTTTAAATCTGATACAACATATGACAGACAATTATAAGCATGCAAGAGTGTGTCCATATCGTGGCACTCAAAGTGAAGTTGTAAATCAATCGGTGCAAATGAATGAAAATATTGGAATTATACCGATCAAACAGAATGATTCGATATTTTCATCACCGGCGGAAAACTATGTAACACACACATATACCGGTTATTGTGATCTCAGTATTGATAATGATATACCGCATATTATGGAGCAAAGCCGAAACGAAGCGGAATTAAAGTATATTTGGACGGCATGGCATGAAAAAACCGGACCACCGAATCGCAATAATTTTATGCGTTACATTGATTTAGCGAATCAAGCGGCCGCTGCACATGGTTTTTCGGATGCTGGCGAACAGATGCGAGCCCAATATGAAGATCCAGAAATGTATTTCACCGTACAGGATCTCTGGGCCCAAATTCAACCGCTCTATAAACAATTGTTTACATTTGTACGCAAAGGATTAATTCGACAATATGGCGAAAAAGTTGTGAGACCTGACGGTCCAATACCAGCACATTTGTTCGGTGATTATCACAAATTCCTAAATATTATATAATTACAGCCAAATTAAAAAAAAATGATATCCAAACATTGAAATATTTACTTTAGGTAATATGTGGGCACAAAATTGGAAACATATTATGGACATTGTTAAGCATCGATATTCAGAAACACCTGATGTGACTGCTGAAATGGTACGCCAGGGATATTCACCGCTTCGTGTTTTTCAGAAAGCCGAAGAATTTTTCACTTCACTTGGTATGGCGCCAATGTCACCGGAATTTTGGCGCAATTCAATTTTGCAACAATCGAGCAGTGACAGATCGCCCAAATGCACCGCATCTGCATGGGATTTTTGTAATAATTTCGATTTCCGTGTGAAACAGTGCACGGAAATCACACTGGAGGACTTCATCAACACACATTACGAAATTTGTCATGTTCAATATTACATGTTGTATGCAAATCAACCGTTTGTTTATCGTGAAGGTCCAAATCCAGCCTTCCATGAAGCTATTGGTAAGAGACTGAGTTTGTAACACTTTGGAGACGACCACTGTGATTATTGGTCTCATTGCTACAACTGAATTGTAAATTCTCTAATATTAATTTCGATGTATTTTATTTTGTTATTCAGCACATGCAATAGGTCTAGCCGTTGGTGGACCAGTTCATTTGCAACGTATTAGCCTAATGAACACACCAATTCAAACAGCAAACGGAAACTCCGTCATAAATATTGAATATTTGCTGGCATTAGCTTTGGAAAAACTACCATTTCTAGCATTTAGTTTGGCAGTTGAAAAGTGGCGATGGCATGTGTTCGAAAAAGGACCAACCGGAATGAATTCACGATGGTGGGAGCTGAGATTACGTTATCAGGGTATTGTTCCAGCAAATGCACGTCACACCGACGATTTTGATGCCGGCTCAAAATATCATATAATCGCCGATCAGGATTATATCAAATATTTTGTGGGTACCATTTTGGAATTTCAAATTTTTGCGGAACTTTGTGAAACGGTTAATCATTCGGGACCATTGCATACGTGTGATTTTTATCGATCGCGAGAAGCTGGACGCATTTTAAGGTCTGCCTTTAAATTATTTCCTTTTTTTTTGTTTTTTGTTTTTTGAAAATTATTTTAAATTGAAACAAAACGATCTGTTAGCATGTATTTCAATGGTTCTTTAATCTAAATTTCATATATATTTTTGTTTAGTGAGGTGATGCAACATGGAGCGTCCCTATCATCATCTCAGCTGTTGAAAATATTGACACGAGGAAAAATGAATCGGCTGTCAGCCGAACCACTGCTTGAATTCTTTAATCCACTAAAAGCTTGGCTGGAGCAACAGAACCGTAACGATATCATCGGTTGGAATTCAAATATGGACGATGTGGGCCTGTTCAAACCAATCAATGGCGCTTCAATTGATCACAATCGAATATCGTTCACACATTTATCGATTTTCACAATCACTTTTTCGTTTTATTTGTTCTAAATTACATGTACAATAAATTGATTTTTTTTAATTCGATTTTCTTAAATTTTAAATGATTCTTCTCGTATTTTAGAACGTTGCTGTCGAGCAAGTTGACACGCTTTATCGGCTGCTTTGATTGCTAGCCTGTTCGCTTGATATATTCCATTCACAGCGATATCATTTGGTACAAATTTCATTCGCAATACCAAATCTTGTCGCAATCGAAGCAATCGATTAATTTCCATGCTGGTTTCCAAATCTTTATTCAATTTACCCGTGTGCACACTACGAAATGAATTCTCACTCATATTTCGTAGACTTTGATTGATAAATGTTATCATTGTAAGCTCATCTACACAGATGCAAAGCTTTTTTATTAAGTTTTCCGGCAAATGTTGAAATACTTTCATAAATGCATACATTTTTGCAGAATTCATGCTCTGTCGACGCTCGATTGGTCCGTGCATATTTCTGTAATGAAAAAAAAGCACATAAATCGAATTTGAATATTTATTTGTGAAAAAATTCGACAAGACTGTATGGAAGCCAAAATGGTTATTATTCCGATTAAAAAAACAGTTAATGTGCCAATAAAATAGGTGCAATCATTCACTGTTTGTTATTCCATCTAAAATACCAAATTGTCTCTTTGGTCATAATTGTACAATATCAATGATTTATGATAAAAGAATGAACAAATGAAGGTCATTGACACAATTTGATTGTTCAAAAAATGTGCTTACAGTGGATGATTATCGCCATAGTAAACGGCGAATCCAGCTTTTGCATCAAGATTTCGAGGATGTATGTATCCATGAATATACACTTGAACGAAACCATCTTTACATTCTAGAAATTCATAATCACCATATTTAACTAGTTTGTAGTACGATGGTAGAAACGTTTCAATATCATATAATGATCGAATACATTCAATGGCTGGGAATGGAGGTAATTTTTGTTTTCGTAAACCAAGTTGTGATCGCTAAAATTGAAACAAAAAAAAACACGCTAAAATAAATATCAAATGAACGTGCAATGGATTAATAGTTAGCTACCTCATCAGATGCGTATGCGGCTCTCAAAATTGGGTTTGTGTCGGTCAATAGTCTACTTACAACTGGAATCTGATTGCGAAGCAATGTTTGTGTATTTATTTGTGTCGAGCTGAAAATTCATTTTAAAATGAATCGATCAAATTGTTTTTTAAAATACTGATCATTGTTCAGTTAACAAATTACAGTTATTCATTCCAGAGCATCTCGTACACAATAAAAAACTGTTTGTTAATATCCGTGACAAATATGCATTTTACTGGACCCCACTATTGCTCGCTAGTTTCCAATTAGATAGAACAGTCCAGAATGAAATACTCACCATTTTGTGATAGTTGCAAAAGATCTGCGGCATAAATTAAGTGCCATTGTGTATGATTTTGACTATAATCGAAGTAATTCCCAAATATTTCGTTTTCAATCGAAACGTATCCATAAACATTCGATACTAACTTCAACAAAACCTAAATGTGTGTAAATTGTCAGGTTATGTCAAACAACGAAATGTCAAAGAACTATAAGACGTTCAATTAATAGCCCGTTCACATTGGAATGAGGAGACGGATGAATGATGCAATGCCGACCAATTATGATTTAATTCGCTAAAATTTAATTCATTTTGTGGAAGTGGTTAAATTGTTTGCTATCGTGCATTTTCTCAGTTTTTCGACTTGTTTTGTTCGAGAGAGATTTCATTTCAAAAATTTAAACGTTCATTCAAAGTTTATCACACACTATGAAAAAAACGGTTGTTTACATTTATTACGAATACAATGGCGCTTCAATTGGGATTTTCACAATCACTATTTCATTTTATTTGCGCTTAAATTATGTGAAAAAAAATGGATTTTTTTTTAAATTTTAAATTATTCTTCTTGTATTTTAGAACGTTGCTGTCGAGCGAGTTGACGCAATTCTTCGGCTGCTTTGATTGCTAGCTGTGTCGCTTGATACATTTCATTTACACCGATATCATTTGGTACATATTTAATTCGCAATACCAAATCTTGTCGCAATCGAAGCAATCGATTAATTTCCATGCTGGTTTCCAAATCTTTATTCAATTTACCCGTGTGCACACTACGAAATGAATTCTCACTCATATTTCGTAGACTTTGATTGATGAATGTTATCATTGCAAGCTCATCCACACAGATGCACAGCTTTTTTATCAAGTTTTCCGGCAATTGTTGAAATACTTTCATAAATGCATACATTTTTGCAGAATTGAGACTCTGTCGACGCTCGATTGGTCCGTGCAAATTTCTATGAAGGAAATTCATTTGTAAACATTAATTAAGACTCATTAATTGGAAATTGGAAATGTTTTTCTTTTCAATGATATATTCGATAACATTTCTTACAGTGGATGATTTTTTCCAAAGTAAACGGCGAATGCTGGTATTGAATCAAGTTTTTGACCTCTATATCCTTGCGCATATACTTGTACAAAACCGTCTTTGGATTCAATAAACTCATAATCTCCATATTTAACTAGTTTGTAGTTTTGTGGTAGAAATGATTGAACATCATCTAAGCTTCGAATACATTCAATGGTTGGATATGGAGGTAATTTTTGTTTTCGTAAACCAAGTTTTGGTCGCTAAAATTGAAACAAAAAAAACACGCAAAAATAAATATCAAATGAACGTGCAATGGATTAATAGTAAGCTACCTCATCAGATGCGTATGCGGCTCTTAAAATTGGGTTTGTTTCGGTCAATAGTCTGCTTACAACTGGAGTCTGATTGCGAAGCAATGTTTGTGTATTTATTTGCGTCGAGCTGAAAATTCATTTTAAAATGAATCGATCAAATTGTTTTTTAAAATGCTGATCATTGTTCAGTTAACAAATTACAGTTATTCATTTCAGACGATCTCGTACACAATAAAAACTGTTTGTTAATATCCGTGACAAATATGTATGCATTTTACTAGACTCCAGTATTGCTCGCTAGTTTCCAATCAGATAGAACAGTCCAGAATGGAATACTCACCATTTTTTGATAGTTGCAAGAGATCTGCGGCATAAATTAAGTGCCATTGTGTATGATTTTGACTATAATCGAAGTAATTCCCAAATATTTCGTTTTCAATCGAAACGTATCCATAAACATTCGATACTAACTTGAACAAAAACTACATGTGTGTAAATTGTCAGGTTATGTCAAACAACGAAATGTCAAAGGCATGTGAAGACGTTCACATTAATAGCGCGTTCACATTAGAATGATGAGATTGGAGGTTATGCGATGCCGAAAATTGGCAAACATTCGTTGAAACGCTTCAAAATCAATTTTTGAAGCTATGATTCGACAAGTAGATAACCATTTACTCATAAACGTCATCAATACCACATTATGATTCAAAATAGAATGAAATAAGAAATTGGCACAAGAAAGCGGCACAATCCAGCCAGATTGGATATTATTACTAAAACGTCAATTGAAATGCAAACAAAATATTGCTCAAAACGACAACTGTATTGAAAGTGAATGTGTAAACGTCAGTGCATAAAATTAATCGAAATACTGAATAAGAAAGAGAGAAAAAAAACAGCGACGAATACAACCGCGACGACAGTCGAATGAAAGGCAAACATTGGTAAAACTAGCGCCCACCAAATCAATTCCATGTACAAGAAGCTACATTTTTCAACAGCAACAACAACAACAACAAAAAACGATTAGTTTGATTTGAACAAATCCACTACAACAACAACAACAAAATAAGCAACAAGAGAAGAGTACAGAAATACTTTCAAGTGATTTTGGTATGCTGTGATTCGATGATTCAACGAAAGTGAGCTAAGAAAAACAAGCCGAATAAGTCGCATATTCGTCAGTGATTTGTGAGTATCGATGGCAAAACGATTTTTTTTTGTTTCAAATTGTATCTGGCAAAATTTGCCAAATGTCCAGCCATTGAAATTGTGTTTGAAAGGAGCCCGAAAATGATTTATTAATCGCAAGAATCGTATAGTAGTGTGAATTGATAGCATCCCAAGTGGTTTGGAAAGCAATTTAGAATGTCATCGCAATCGGCTGTTAGATTACAAAGCAAATTTTAGTGCAACCAATTGCGGTTGCAAATGAACGGAACAGTTTTTTTGTTCGTTTTGCTATCAACTGGAGCTACTGTAGTTTTGTGTAGTAATTTTTATTCATTTCGTGAAAGTGACTGATTTTTTTTTTTTTTTTTTTATAAATTTCTTCATTTCGCCGACTTGTTTTTGTTCGTGTGAAGTTAAGAGTTCATTTGAAAAGCGCAAAAGTTCATTCGATGTTTATTATACACTACCAAACAACACCAAAAGAAAACACGATTCGTCACGATTTAATACGAATTTGGTATGAAACGTTGATACTTGTGAGCTTGTGACAGTGTGTGCTATATTTTTTTGTTTTTGTTTTTTTTTAATTGTCCAGTGTAAAGTGGTTAGTTAAGGTGTTTGATTGTTGACCAGCCAGTCTAACATCGACATTCTTTCAAAACATAACCGTTTGCTGCCAATGTCGCCACACTCATTAATTATTCATTGCTTTGGAACAGAAATACAAAATGAACAGTAAAACAAAAAAAAAACATATCTATAATTTGAGGCACATAGAAAGACAGCAAAAAGAATCGCAAAATCCGTATCAATTATTGTGCGAACATGATTGAACCGAACAAAATGAAAATGTGCATTCAACCGTTTCTAAAGATAATGTTTGGATTTGTGTACTTAATAATCATTTGAAATGCTATGCTTTTCCATGTCTTGTTCTGCGTGTGAGTGATTGAGTTTGATCACCCATCAACACCTATCACACGGTTACAAAACGAAACAAATCCAAAGTAGTTGCCAGAAATAGCCAATTGACATTGATACGTCGAACAATTTACATATGACATGAAATTTGAATAAATGCAAAGCAACAAACAAAATGAAATACAATGTTTATTCTTTTAAATAAATCGCAAATAATTTGATATCCTCGAGTGTTTTGTTGCAATGGTTTTGATTTGACGGCAAAAAGTGATAATCTGCAGTTTTTGTTGTGCGTTCGATTTGAGTGAAATGGAATTGAAGCCTTCAATTTGAAGGTGATCATTCATCATAGGATCTTTATCCAAGAGTCTCGGACCAAGACAATGTCAATTTTCAAAAAAAAAAAAAACTGGTATTATTTTGGCACAAGTTTCGTTTATCAAGTCATGTAATTATGCAAAACATCACAATGAAGTTCCTCTTCGCGCGCTGACATTCTATATTTATAATTATGGCTCACACAAACGCAACAAGCGGTCAAATAGAAGAGAGATACATTTGGCTTTTTGGCGCGCCAATGAAAATATGAATGCTGAAAATTCTAACTACGTAAACGCACCGACCACCAAAAATATCGGCGTCAGAATTTTATAAATAAAATTCGTTAATCGTCACTTGTGTGGCGCTTTAAAATGGCATTTTTTTGTTTTCAAAGATCTTCGTGCGCAATTTATTTAATGTTTTTTTTTTTAATTTCGATTTTATCCGGCGATCTTCATTAAACTAATTTCTCTTTGATTTCGTAAAAGAAGCAGACAAGACTGTATTTGCGAGCTTGATTTCTTTGGATTCTTCTTCGGTGCAATCGAACGAGTTTTATGAATCAAATGTATATACAAGATAAGGTGACGACGCACATTAAATCATCATTTGACATCTGACATTTTAGCGGCACTCAAAACACACACACACACGGTTGCTGTGTGTAGATTCAGTACAACATCCCGGACGCCATTATCGGCCCCCCTAAAAAAAACCAGTGATTTCAATTATATTAAGATAAACAACAGCCCAACTTATCAAAATGGGTATCATATTAGCCAAATTTAGAGTAAGTAATTAAAAACCAATTGATATTTTCGTTTTTCCAAATTTTCATAAAATACGTCATTCGTCAGTTTTCATTCAGTTGTTTTGCTCATCGAAAAAGAAAAATTATGTAAAACGGTTATTTTTACATCTTTTGCAATATTCACACTCGATTCATTTATGTTTTCATGTTGTGTATGCGTGTGTAGTTTGTTTGAATTTTTCTTTCTTTCGTTGCGTCGCTTTCGACTTTTTTTAATTAAAAACATTTACTATTAAAAGCTGGTGCTGTGCGATTTGAATGCACTGGCTGTGTGAAATGTGTTGAATTCGCAAACGCATTCATTGGAAAACATTAAATGATAAAAGCAAAAACACTCACAGACGTTTTTATCTTTTGTTTTCGAACGATTTTCCATATGATTTCTTAATGTGGATTTTATTTCTATTTCATATCGTATTGTATTTCGCTTTCTTACTTTGGTTTTAATAGAAAGTGAACACACGATTTATCGATATTTTATGTATTTCTTTTTTTTTATATCTATTTCATTGGTATTTCGATTGTAGAAAGAAAAAACCACATACGAACGACTGGAGGAGCTAGAGACTAAAATCAAAGACATTGAAAATTTTTCGATTAGCACACAAGCACGACAGAAGCGTTTCGTTGGCAATTTTCTAGTATTTTCAGTTGGATTGTATGTCATTGCGTCGATTGTATTTTATTTTGCATTTTTCCCATCGACATGGTCCAAACGGATCATATACTCGACACCGTTACTTATATTCCCCATTTTGTGAGTACCGTTATGCCGCCTGCCAAATGCAAATGCTTCCAAATTTCACATTTATTTTGAATATATTTTTGTTTTTTTTACACTTTGCAGAATCATACTGTTGAAACGATTGGTGGCATGGTTTTTCCAACGAAAGATCAATCGAAATGCCGAAAAAATGAAAACGCTACGCGCTGAAAAGAAGAAAATCATTGAACAGGTCATGGACAAAGAGACTTATAAAGTCGCATGTGAAATTTTGAATCGTTTCGGTGATGCATCGACACGTTCACAACATCAACCTGTTGCTACTGGTATGCGCTCATCGCTCCAAATTCAAAATACAATTCCATTTGAAATGTCTAACACTTGAATTACTATTGTTTTTTTGTTTTGTTTCTGATGCAGCAATCCAATCGCCCAATCAAAGTTTAATCGGATCGAATTTAACGACACCACAGAAACAACCAATAAAGTCTGGAATAACACCACAAAATCAACCAAGACAAGCAATAATGCCAGTGCCAACAGCTCGTACACCGATTAATGTACGAAGTATGCTGCCATCATCAACACTTACACCATCATATGGCCAATATAGGCTCGCCTCGCCCGCACCCACACCAGTTATTGGTAAGCACTGATCGCAACATTCACTCACGTGACGAGAGTCACGTCGAAATAGCGTGTAGCCATTGGGCATTGTTCTTTAATTTTCCGAAATGTTCTGTTTTTCTTCGGCAGCGAGACAACAATATGGCACACCATTTCCAATCATTAACCAAAGCCAAAAGGGTCTATTTGAAAAGGTTGTTGACTATTTGATAAACGATGGGCCAAGCAGCCGATATGGAATGATTTGCAAAGAATGCTATGGTCACAACGGTAAATATAAAATAAATAGTGAATTTAGAGGAAAAAAAAACCAATCAACAAATATCTGATTTTGAATTCGTAGGAATGGTGTCGCATGAGGAATATGAATATTCAGCATTTAAGTGCGCTTTTTGTAAAGCTTTAAATCCAGCAAAGAAAATCCGACCGATAGCGCCACGACTGGTTTTACCCGAGAAACCAACGACTGGTGAGACTAGTAATAAGCCTCAGCCAAGTCAATCACAGCAGCCAAGCTCATCTGCGCCGGTTACGGACAAAGATTCAGGTACAAAATAATCATTCTCATTAATTCCCACAGCACATTTTTATTGCCTATGCTAGGCATGAATGAAATGAATTTGACCAACAAAAAAAAAACATTTAACGATATTTTTATATAGGCTCTGAATCGGATGCAGTGGCCAACGAGCTTCGAAAACGAAAAGAAAAACCAACGGTAGAAACTGATGTGAAACCAGTCGAAACAATAACAGAACCAACAGCAACAGCAGCAGCAGCATGTGAAGAGCCGCCAAGCGACAACACCAATGACGATAAGGGCACGGAACCCAGTGAAACTGTTAAAACTCATACTGATAAGAAAAATGAATAATTTATTGAAACACCTTTTCTTGGCAAAAACAGAAAAATTCGTTTGTATCCTTATCATTTCTATTCTTATCACTCAATTAATAACGAACTGAGCAAATGTTCTGATTTTCCTAAATAATTTCTCCGTTTTTTTTTTTTCATCTCGAAACAATCTCACCATGCGACGCTCGATTTTAAATGGATGGTTTCCAATTTCTCTCATTTTTTTTTAGTGTTTTTGCATGAAATCGATTATAAAATTTATTGTGCAAAACATAAACATAAAGACGAATTTGCGTTTAATTCATTACAATGTTAGAGATCAACTTTAGTTTTAACTAAAGAGACGGTAAGATGTTTGAATTCGTTTTTTTTTCTGTAAAAAAGAAATAAACAAAACAAAACAAAACTGCACAACGATATTTTGATAGCGATGATTTAGTGTTGCATAGCAACTGTTATTTGTGTCGTGTTGCATTTTACGATTAATGTGGTACTACAATTCAGTAGAAATTTGGAAGATCAATCATATGAAACGACATCTCATTCTCATTCAATCGATGTGTCATTCTTTGGAAAATCCCAAAATTGAAAACATACCATTATTCGTATGCCTGCAATTTGCAATTCGTTAAATTTTTTTACAATTTATTCATCGCTATCGAAATGTTTTTGATGCGCTAATTCGATCATCTTGCCGACATTTTAAATATTTATTAAATTTTGAGAAACACTGGCGAATCAAACTCTGTATTGTGGGGAAAAAGATTACATCCCAACTTTTGTAAAAGAAATGAAAAACAAAAAACAAAAAATAAATAAAAAAAAACAAAATAAAAGCACCAGCAAATAGCTCAAGTGGTTTTATTTCACACTGCTTTGCGACTTCTTTTAGTAATATTGAAAAAGAAGAAGAAGAAGAAGAAGAAGAAGAAGAATGGAAACAAGTTCGTCAAACGCTAAACTTACCTTGAGGCCTGTGCAATTCAAAGGATTTAATGAAAATCAAGTGATTTTCTCTTCCTGATTAAAACATCGATTTCATTTAAAAATAAAATTACATCATTTATATTTCCTAATAGTTTTTTTTTGTTTGTTTGTTTCATTTATCTCGGTTAGTTTAATATAAAAATTCCTGTATAATTTTTATTGTTCAATTGCTTATGAGTCTTGACGAAAAAAAAAATTACCGAATCGAATGTAACAGTTAAAAAAAATCATGTGGTTTTTACTCATTTGCTCAGTCACGCTCATGCACGCATCCATATTCACTCATTTAAATAAATATAATTACACTAAACTTTAAAAAAAAAAAATAGCTGGAAAAAGGGGGAATTTGGATGATCTCAAAAGTCTGGATCATAATCTCGATTATACCGTCGATTATTGTAGGTATATAAACCCATCGCATTCTGATGGGCTTGCTGATGATGGTTCGAATACGATGGATGGTACTGCGGATGGAAATTGTCCAAATATGCATCATTTTGCGGTGAATACGCATACGATTTCTGTGAATAGTGTGGTTTTGACAGATTTTGATCGAAATAATAGTCGGCGCTTGCTTGGTACTTCTGTTGCGTACGCCAACTGTCAAATCGTTCATCTCGATCGCTGCTCGAGTTTGCAAAGCGCTAAAAAAAAATCCAAAAAGCATTTTGATTTTTTACACAATTATTTATAAACTCGTCAAACCAGTGATTAGATAAGACAACTTAAGTCTGGTTTCTGTCTTTTTAAGTTTAGTTTACAACATTTCCTTGGGCACTCAACACACGTTACACATACCTTAGGTTTGAAATCTGGTTTTACATCGTCCCATGTATCTTCAATGTATAATTCTTCATTGCCATAGTTTTCAAAGCCACCCATGTGGTTTTTATTCAATTCGTTTAGCATATCGGCGGTGAGTGGAACCGGTGCCTTCTTCTTTGACCGTTTTTGACGATTCATCAACTAATTTTTGTGATGCGATAATGATTTTTCGATTATTATCAATCGGGTTTTAATGTAAATATTTCACTTTTTTTCGTTTTGTTTTTGTTGAAATAGAACCATTTTGACTTACCACTGCTGCGCCAAATATAACCACAAATAGCAGAGATCCGGCACCAATAACAATAACAGCAATCGCCCATTGGGGAATGATGGAATTTTGTTCAATTTCATTTTGAGTTGTTGGGATTATAGGCCGTTTTGGAATTACTATAAAATATAAAACACGGCAAATATTTGTTGAAATATGTTTTTTCTAAAATGTTGATGTTTAACATCATAACAAAGTGTAACAAACAGATGTGGGCATTTGGTCTTACCGATGAAATCGGTTGCGAGCGGATCCAATATGAAATCACCCATCAAGTAATTACTTCTGGCTGGTTTGGTGGTGTCAGGGAAATCGGCCACAATTTGCTCCATATTCGACGATGCATTATTTTTCAATGGAACAACAGTCATTGGCACCTCGGTTAGCGCACTGTGAAACATTTGTTTGATTTCTTGGGTATTTATATCACGCGATACATCGGCCAGCTCAACAAAATAATCAACCAGAACACTTCCCTGACTGAAGCTATCAATGCGAATCTTTTTATACCATTTCTTTAGACGATCGGCTTTATTATACACGTCATTTAACTGCAATCGCGGTTATCAAATACCAATAGAAAATGCAATCAATATTTACTTTTCAAGTAAAATTTGGGTAACTTTTGTAACCAATTTAATGGAAAATTCGTTGGTTCTGAATTGATTCTCACCTGGATCTCAACCTCCTTGGCTAAATTCTTCCATTCAACGGTGTTATGATCCAGAAGTTCTGGTTTCCATTTCACACCATCGACAATTTTAATTGTACCAGCCAAATCGCAACTACCATGACATAGCCCAGGTTGTGTTGGCCGAACAGTGGTTGTAGTTGTGGTGGTTGTAACAACTGTTGTTGATGTGCTTGATGATGTTTTGCCCAAAATTTCGGATATATCAATTGATTCAACGCCTTGTTGTTGCAGCAGCCGTTCGATACTTAGCGGTGTAGTTGAAACGGTTGGCCATCCAGTAAATTCGGTTGTGGCTCTGCAGATGAATGGAAACAAGTGTTTAATGACCAAATATTGTATTCATCTTTCAAAAAGAAAAAAAAATTTGTTAATAAAATGATTAATAATTACCTCGTGGGCAATCCTTTGCGAATCGTAATTCCTGGTGGCGGTGGACCTTCCGCATGCAATGGTTTTGGTGTTGTTAATCGTGCCGGTCGTTTTCCAATACCTTTCGGGAAAACTAATTTGAAGCTTGAATTTGAGCCCGTACCACTTGCAGCTGGCTTATCATTGGCATCGGTTTTTGGCTCTTTTGGTGTTGAGTCATCTGATGCTGTTACATTGGCCTTAAATCCCGGCGGCAATAAACTACTAATATCCACATTGAATGACAATTTATTCAAAACACTATCGTCGCTACCACTGTCCGATTCGGTGTCCACTTTTGTTTGTGGCTTTTCGGTTGTTGTGGATTTTGGTAATCGATAACCAGGCGGTAAAAATTTGCTAATGTCATCCATTGTTGTTTTGGGTAGAGATCTTGCGGTTGTTGCACTTTCTTTTGTCAATTTAAAGCCGGGCGGTAGAAATTTGCTAATATCTTCGGTTACAGTGCTGAGCCGAATTGGTGGTTTTGTTGTTGCCGGTGTGGACGATAGTTTGAAATCTTTTGGTAAAAGCGCTTCAATATTGTCGTCGAATTTAATTTTTGACAATAGATCTGATTCATTCACAACTTTTGTGAAATCCATTGCTTTTGGTTTACTTTCGGTTGATGGTTTGCTTGTGGTGCTTGGTTTAAAATCTTTTGGCAATAAACTATCGATGGAAATCTCATGGAATTGTATTTGTTTGCCACCAATTTCGAGAATGGCTTCTTTTGCCGCACTGCCAACTTTTTTACTGTCTTTAGCGGTCGTACTTTTCTCGGTTGTTGCAGGAAGCTCATATTTTGGTGTTGTTGATGATGTTGTTATTGTTGTTTCTTTGAAACTGTGTGCACGATATTTGAAACCGGGCGGTAATAAACTGGCCAATTCATCACTCTCATCAAGATTTGGTGTTTTTTTTGTGGTGGTGGTCGTTTTTCGGGTTGGTGTTTTTGTTGTACGTGGTGAAAATTTACGTATCACAACGGGCACACTTTTGGTTGTAACTTCTGGTTTTGGTTCATTTAATTCATGTAAATGTGCTAATTTTTCGCTAATCGATGATAATTTATGACCTTTCGATACTACATTTTCGGGACGTGTTGTTTCAGAGTCATTTCTTGGACGCGGCACATTTTCCTCAGATGTTTCTTCTGATTCGATTTCAGCTGAATCTTCTTCGGCTGAATTGTCTTCCTTTATTTTTGGCAATTCTTGTTCATGTGATTTCACCAAATCATCATCATCTTTGCGCTCCTCATCGACATTACTATGATCATTGTTATAGTCACTGTCTTTGTCTTTCTTTGCCTCTTTTGCGCCCAATAGTTGTGTTTTTTCTTCTTGTTCCACTTGAGGGAATGTTAAATATCTAGCACCAGATATGCTTCGGCTGGTTTGAACGGAAGCCACAACATAGCCTTCGGTTGAATCAACGGTATTTTCGGCCGTTTCCGTTGTGCTCACCGATGATGTTTCGACCGGTTCAATGCTAGCTTCAATTTGTTCAGTACTTGAACTTGTGCTTGAGCTCATGCTTGTGCTTGTGCTCGATTTTGTTTCTGACCTTGCTGTGACATCTGACTCTGGCAATTCATCAGTCGTTTCGGGTTCATCACGTTTGTCAACATTTAATGTGGTATGTTCATGGTCTTCAATTGACGGTTTTGGTGAGGTTTTTATCTCAATCTTTGATTCGGTTGTTCCATCCTCATAATCAACATACTCATATTCATATTCAACATTTGGATCCTCTGTAACGGGCTTCACTTGTGGTGTGGTTGATGCAATTTTTGGCAGCTCAACCGCTTTTTTCGTTGTTGTTGGCTCGTCCATTTTTTCTGTTTCTTCTTCCGGCAGTGCATCAATAACATCTTCAGCATTGTCCTTATCTTGTTCATCTACAACACTAATATTGCTGGACAAATCGTTTGGTTCTTGATTTTCAAAATCATTTTGTTTAATATTCGGTACTGGTTTGCCCGGTAAAAAGAAATTCGATGTTAAAATCACCGGTTTATTTTCATCTTTCGGTTTAATTGTCGTTTTAACCTCAACTTGACCTGGATTCTCTTCAATTTCATCATCTTCATAGAAAAACTCTTCATCATCAGCCGTTTCAACGGATGGTTGCTTTTCAACGATTGTTTGCTTTTGGGGTGGTTTCGATATGATTCCTTGATTTAATGGAATTGCGGGCGCTCGTACCGTTTCACCGGATGATTCACGGAATTTTTCTCGTGCTTGTTGCAATAACTGAAGTTGATGTTCTCTACTCGATACCTGTGTTGCAAATTAAAAAACAACAAAAAAAAACAAAGAAAAAAAATTATACACATTTCTTACATCAATGAGTTTTTTTTTCTCGTTAGCATACTAAATGAACTTTCTGGTCGAAAGACGACCGTTAGAAGCGTTTATTCAAGAGCAACGAATTCATTGAAACAAACGAAAAAATCGCGTTACTGTTTATTTTTCTTCTTCTTCTTTCTTTCAAAAGCATAAATTAAAAACAAAAAATACCTCTTTGCTGGTGTTGGCTCCATCGCGATTTGCACTACCATTGTGTGTTACATTGATGCGTTTTACCGCTTGCTGTTGATTTTCACGGCTTGTGTACGTTGGTTGTCGCAAAAATTTATTAATGCGAACGCTGGTGTTTTGTTCGCGTGATGTTCCAAATCTTGAGGAAATTGGTATACGATTTTGACGTTGATCGAATGCATTTGAAGGATTCGAATCACTTGATATGATTGGTGTTGCTGTGGTTGGCGGTGGTGGTGTTGTTAATTGTAGCGTTGCTCGATTGCTGGTCGGCTGTTTGGTTGTGCTCAATGGATGGAAACGATTTCGTGTATTCGGAAAACGATTTTCATTGCTATTGCTGCTATTTTCTTGACTAGTTACAGATTCATTTGACTTTCTTACACTATTTCTAATTGAATTGTTATTACTATTTCGGTGTGCCGTTGAATCGTTCAACAGTCGGCTCGCTTGTGATTGTTTCACAAATTTCGTCGCATCATAAATAGTTAGCGTTGGTGCACGACTGACTGCGGCATTTTGATGCCCGATTGGTTGCTAATTATTTTGGATGAGAAAACAAAAACAAAAAAAAATAAGAAACATAATGAAGCTGTAATGATTGGGTTTTATGCCAATTAAAACATACACACATCGTTAAGTAATTGAAAGAAAAAACAACAACAACATCTGATTGAATAATATTTAAGTGGACGGAGAAAAAAAATGAACGATGAACTAATCAACAAATAAACGAATCAATCATTGAATTTTAAAACAAATTAAATAACAATTCAACAATTTCACATTCGCATAGATTTCGTGTGTGTAACTTACCGGGTGAAGTGCAGATTGTTGATGCTGGTCTATGGTGTCTGCATTTGGATGCAATAGCTGAGGCCGTTGCTGTGGAATATGCTGCGGAAATGGGAAATTACCGTTGTTTTGGTCAGCCGTGTATTGTTGTGGCTGTGGCACAATCGGTGGCCGCACAAATTGAAAACCATTCTGTCCATTTGGTTGAATGGCAAATGGCCTTGGCGAAATTTGGAAAAAGTTCTCTGGTTGCCGAGGCGATTGTTGCTACAGATTATCCAAAATGAAACATAACCATTATTAGTTTTACATGTTTTGTTTTACATCATATTACAATTTGAACAACAACAACAAAAACAGTTCCAAAAATCGAACAAACAAAAAAACAATAACAACATCACGAAATCACATTAATCTACATTGTGTCAAATTTACCAGTGCATAAATGGAGATGATTTATTGGTCAATTCGAAATACCAACAATAAAACATGATCGATAATGTGTGTGTGTGTGGTGTTTCGTTGGTTGGCCAAAAATCCGTTTGATATGCCATTTGAATTCACCGATTACGAAAGAATCGCCTCACATCTCCATGGTTTTTGTGAAAAATTGATGCCAAATGACCTGAAGCTAACCACCGCAATGATGGATATATGTTATTTATTTATTTGGACACTAAAACAATCTAAAAATCGGTGATGTTGCATCAACAGCTAATTTGTTCATTTTGTTTAAAATGTGATTATTTCGCGATTTTCTCTCCTTTCGTTCCATTACATAAAAACAATAACACACACACAAAAACATTGATTGTGATACCGATAGATGCGCTTAATTTAACTACTATCCATGGGATACTTGGGTTTATCTTTGTCGCAATCGCTTGTTGTGATATGTGAACTCTGTGATTAACTGGCTCATTCACGCACACACACACATCTCCCCGAAAAATGTGCTAAGTAATCTTGGCTTCAATCGCCCAAGCAAAATATTCAATTTTTTTTCGTTAAACTCACCGGAAACGCTGAATATTGGAAATAGTCGGACGATGAACCGTCATTTTTTGCGGGTATGGCGCCAAAAAATGCTGACTCGTCTTGATGTTGCTGCTGTTGTTGTTGTTGCTGTGGCAACGGTGGCTGCTGTGGCAATTGCTGTTGTGGCTGTTGAATGCCGGCTCCTAATTGACTACGTGGTAATGATTGTGGCAAATTCTGCACTAAATTTGGCAGTCCATTCGATGGAAAGAATCCATTTCGTGAAGCTGGAAACGGTTGCTGGAAACGTTGTGGTGATTGAAAATAAAAATTTTGGTCTGTCGCTAATGGAAATGAGAGAAAAAGAGAGAGAGAGAGAGAGAGAGAGAGAGAGTGAGAGAGACAAAGAATGAAAATAATTTCCAATGTAATTACATATCACTGAAATTCGATCCGCTTGTCATTGTATCAACAACAACAATAACAGTCAAAAAATTAAATTTGCGGTGGCAAACAAAGCTAATATTTCATTTATGCGAATCTAGAAGTTAATTGCTCATGCAAAAGCGAAAGTTACGATCACTTTAATTATTCAATAAAGAAGCTGGAACTATTTTCCATCACTTCAACACAAAATTAGTGAAGCGTAGTGATCATTTTTGATGTTTGGCCAACATTCAAAAATTCATTTGGATGCTTTTCAATGTTTTCATTTTTCCAACACAATTGGCTCACAACCCGGGGAGCCCGGGGAGAGGGAGAAATGGTGCCAATTGTTACTCTATTCAAGTATTTAACCAGTAACTATTGCTATTGATAAACGCTAATGAAATATCATTTTCATCATTTGAGTCTTTTGATGTGTTGATGTGTGCGATTCACATGTGTCTATCTGTGAAAATAACAAAAGATTCACTTTCATGTTAGCATGTTAGTGGGTAAAGAGATTCACAACTCAATTTTATGCCCATTTAATCATGAATGATGATGATGTTGCCGACCATTGTCGATCGTTGCTACTACAGTTGTGTATTTGTGTGTCACAAACACACAAAAAAAACAACATGGAAATTTTCATTTTGCTGGCGGACCTTTTGAATTGGTCGATTTTAACCATTTTGTGACTTTCAATCGTCGCATTTTATTTTAATGCCCATAATTCTTGGGCTATTAAAGTGTCTAGAGCCATGAATCAAATCGACATCGTCATAATAATAATAACGAATATTGTTTGTGTTTTGCTTGAATGGAACAGAAACGCCGAAAAAAATACAAACGAAGAAGAAGAAGAAGAAAAAAAACCGTCGACAATGTTTTTGAGGTCAATAAAACATTCATTTTGGAAATGATTAGTTTGTTGTGAACGTTTTGGTTTAACAGGATCGATTAGAAAGAAAGCTAAACGCGGAGGGAAAAACATTTCGTCAACCAAGAAAAGAAAAAAACCATAGCAAATTGCATGAGAGAATCACCATAAAACGAAAAAAAAAACACAATTCCAGACATGTGAAAGCAATTCAATGTTTTTTTTTTTTGATTGAACAACAATTTATTTTTGTGGTTCACGCGCGCGCTTCGTTTTCACACTTAATTGCAGAATAAACGTGACAATCGTAAAATGAAAACATAAATTCCAATTGGAAACGGCCACAACAATTTCGTGCCATGAATTTATTTCGTTTATCATTTGATTTTATGTTTCGAATAAAGCTTTTAATTAAACTTAAATGAAAATTAAAAGCAACGAAACAACAACGAAAAAAAATGGGAAAATTGTATTCAATATTAATTTTTACCTAATGATAGGTTCACTTAAAATGCAAAGGCTATTGCGATTAATTGAAGAGATTTCAACGTCTCCCGTTCAATTTTTTTTTTCGTCTGCGTCTCGACAAATGTGTTATTGGCTGTGGTTTCAAACATTCGATCGGATTGAAATTTGTGTTTTTTTTCTCTATTTATATTGATTTGGTCATTATTCTTTGAGCACATGGATTGTGCATGGTTTAAAAAGACGCTTATCGGCTTTGGGTACGCCACTAAAATGCCACTTCATGTGGCTCTTTATAAGTTTTATTAGATGTGATGTGCCATTTTCCAAATCAATCTATCGATTGGTGCTTCAGCGTTGCTAAACCAATTCATTTCAGTGATTTTTTTTTCGTTTTTCATTTTCTGTTTGAGTTGACCTCATTTTGAAGCTCGTCTTCTCTTCACTTTCCAACATGAATTTTGCTATACACATATGTTGCCTGTATTTATCTATATGCTAAACGAGGCTTTGTCCTCATAACAGCATCAAGTCGGTAGTTTTGTGTGTGTGTGTGTTCACTTCTGTAAAATTTTTAAAGTTTAAATCGTCATTAAAGCTTGATTATTATTGATGCTTAATAATGTTGCTGTGTCTAACGGCCTTTTGCTTACGCTTCTTGCTCCTTACGTGTCTTCGCCCATTTCATCTTCATCTTCGCTTGCTAATGCAGTTTGGCGTTATAAATAGACTCATTTTATGTTTTGTTCGTGCAATATTTTTTGTAACACAATTAGAATTGTCGATAAATCGTCACAAATTTGTGTAATTAAATAACAATGGGGTTAAAACTATGTTTATAGTTGAATTTTCGGCGAAGACACAGGATCGATCGTATTTCGTGAATGTTTTGGTGTTTTAATATGAAATTAAAAAAAAAAAAGAATACTGAACACAAAAGCACATTGAAACTATGTTGATGAATCAAAATAGATAAATATCGGAAATTTGAGAGTGAAACTTTATTTTGATATTTAACTGAATACACACAAAATCGTTGAGCCTCATTAATATTTCGACTTGAGAAAATATCGATGAACTGAACACATCAGCTGCTGAAACAACCGAATTCGTGATTTTGTCTCATTAACAAAACAACAATGACGAATTTGAGATAGACAAATGACAATATTGTTCAAATAGCTTGCTGATGATGATGATGATGATGACAAACTTCGAAGATGTTAAACTTTTACTTTTTGTTTTTCTATTCAATGAATACAGAACACATTGATGACCTCTAATTATATATCTCTTTTTCCCTCGTCCCATTCAAACTGATTGTATCATAGTTGAAATTGTGTTGATGTTGTGAACTGTTTGATTTGAACAAGATTCATGGTGACATCGAGTTCCGTCACATTAGAATCGATTGTCACATTTGAAGTCTGTTCGGTGTCACGACCGATTGAAAATACGTCAATTTGGTTGTTTCGTTACTAAACGCTTGAAATAGACAAAAAAAAAACGAAAACCAACAACAACAAAATCGGATCTCCAGCCATAATGCGAAACATTCATATTTACGCATTGTACGCGCCTATTAAAATCACTTTGTGGATAATGGCCGTAGCTGATTTTCTATTGAGATAGAGAATTAATTATATGTAGGTATTTTTTTTTTACATTCATTTGATGGTCGAACACATAATGCATAGAGTTTCTCAGCTGGCAAAACCAAAATTGGTGATACATTCGTGCGGTCGAATGAGCGCGTTTGTGCTACCTCACTTATTCACTGTTGCACACAACACACACACACACAAAGGCTGACTTGGAGCTTAAATCCGTTTTCCTTGAAATTCTTGACTACTGATGAATTGCTTGGACTTTTGCAATTGGTGATTTGCATTCGCGTCATGTTTAGATTAAAATTGTTCGATGACGTTTTGTTTCCTTCTCCCCTTTTGGCCGGGGCCTCAATCGCCATGGTATTTCTTGGCGCGCTCTTTGCCTAATGGGTTTTTGTTGTTGTTGGGTCGTTCATTTGTATTGTGGTTGGATGTGTCATTTTGCAGCATGAACTTGAATAACGGGTGCGCGCCATGGAGTTTTATGTTTGGTTTTTTTTTGTTTGTTGCTATTTCATATTTATTCCAGTGAAACACTCTAATAAAATGCCATAAGGTTCAATCAAATGTGCCGAGAGAGAACATGAATAAATGAGATTAGTTTGAAGTGAGTCAATAGTTGAGTACGTGTGTGTGTCAATAAAATTGTCAGCAGAGCAAAGTTGCTATGCGATCATACGGAAAGAATGAAGTGTCGTTTGATTTGGCGAATGTGCGATTTTAAAGCTTCCATTTGTCTAAATGGTTTTTTTTTCACGATAATGCTTTGTGGTTTATTGAATAGATTTGGTTGTATTGTAACAATTATCATGGCATAAGCGTGATGTTGGGGCCAAAAAGGCCCTTCATATGTTCCGAAATTGGATTCAATTCATAACAGCAATAGCAACAACCAACAAAACTAACAAAAAAAAAACATGTATGCATAAATTGAACAATGCAAATAGTTTTCAAATGAACAGAGTAAGCATTAAGCCACACAGCTGTGTATAACAGGCGCTTGTTGCACTGGTGATTTTTCTTGTATTTTATGAAACCAATTTTTTGTTTCTTTCTTGTTTTTTTATGAAACAACTTTTTTTTGGTTCGTGTGTGTTGCTTGCCGGTTTTTATGCCTATTAAGTCGATATACCAGCAAATCGAACGTCATTACGAGAGAATTGGTTCAGTATTTCACATTCGATCTGAAATCGGCATTTTTGTTGTTGTTGTTGTTCGCATTATTTTCATTTTTATGTTTTGAACTACACTCAATATTCACAATTCAATCAGCATTCGAAATCGATTCAAGACAAATGGAAAATCATTAGCAAAGTCATTATCTTTTGAATTAATATTGAATATTGCGTTGTTGTTGTTTTTTCTTTTAAATCGCCAATAATGCTCAAGCGAGAATAAGAACGAAACAAATTTAACCAACAACAACAACCAAAAAAAAACAGCAGATTCTAAAAGGAAAATGTGCAGCAGCTCATTCGGTACGAGTTATTGTATGATCTTTCATGGAGCCTCGATCAATGATAATGTATACACAAACATCGGTGTGCATTCCATGTGCTTGGGCTTTTGTAGCATAAAACTGTAGCGCACGGCAGCCCATTCTTTTGCGAAAACAAAAGAATTTTTTGTTGTTTTATTGTTGTTGCTGCTGTTGTTATTCAATTAATTTATGTAGGAAGGTCATAATTAGCACGCAAACTTGTTCTGCTTTATCGCCTATGAAGAACAAACGGGCGATGTGATTCGAGTATTTGAGCATTTTGACCATGTTCTGGTGTGGTGGTTGCTACTCGACGCACACCGCATTTAATGACGATTCGTTCAAAGAACTTTTATTAGTTCAATTCAACCATAATGGACTCAATTTACAAGCATTTCAACGGTTAATTTCCTATTAACGGTTGGTTCTGGTAAGCAACAAGAAGCTTCAAGAATTCTTTGTGCCAACAACAACAACGGCAGCAGCAATAGCAACCGCAAAAAAAAAATTCCATAAATATGATAATATGCGCAATGCACCGTCCAATTGATGCGCACACACCACTTACACTTTGTACAGTTGGAAATAATTGAAATGTTCTGCATGAAATAGACAATGATTGGTCATTTAATAAGTAAATCGAAACAATGTAATAGGCCAAAAATATTTTTTACGCACTCTACGTGCACGTATATATTTCAAATGGTTCGAAGAAAAAAAAAATCGGAATGTCATTCCTGTCATCTTGTTACAATTTCAGCATTTTTGCATTACGTGTACCGATGTAATCGAAAAATTGCATGATATTCCAAATAACAACCTCAATAACAACAACAACAACAAAAACATATTCATACACATTCGATCGTCATCGAAGCAGAAAGAATCTAATTTGAGTTCGATTTCGTCGACTTGTTGTTTTTTTTTATTCGTCGGTATTTATTGATATTATACAACAGTCATAATAAATAAAAAATGCTTCTGTGTATGTTTGTTTTTTAAAAAATACATTTGACAGAAAATGGCAAAGGATGCTGAAAATACCACTCAATGCAAATTTATCACATCATGCACGATAAACATGGTCCAAGCTGCTTGGATCTGTTGTGCATTTATCGGTTAACCGTATTTTTATTCACAACAAAATAGAGAGACAAAATGAAAAAAAAAAGTTAATGCGATGATGAAAAAAAAGAAGGAATAAGCCTGTGAAATGAAACTGAAAAGCTGACCGAATGTGATAACAAAAGAGATGGTCTGAGGAACACTTGTATGAAATGGCCTTTTTATTTATCTTTTTAAACGAGTTGCTACTTTTTCGCTACAACTTGACCGACAGCCCAATCAATGGGCTGTCACGTCGTCCAGTTCATCCATAAAACAAAACCATACATAAAAACCAAACCGGATTGACAACCATAAAATGGTTTAGTAGGTTTTTTTTGCTCACTTCTTCTTCTCTACAATCAACAACAAAAACCGCATCGGAACTAAAAACAAACTGGCAAAGGAAAATAACAAAATTACTACTTTTCTTCACTACGAATCACAACAACAACAAAAACGGTTTATTGTTTGTAATTGACAGAAAATCGAATTTAATTGATTTTGTTTTTTTCAATGTGAATGAAAGCCATGCTATTAAGAGTCCGTGGTTATTAGACCACAATAAAAGGCCTTCTGATGTCCCAACCTAAAACTCTATGACACATCAAGCGCGCGTTTCAACTTAAGGTTTGTTGTTGTTTTTTTTTGTCTTGGTCTTGTTTCACATTTTCATGAGAACGACAAAAATGTCGAGAAGAAAAACGAGCAAATTTTTTGATTAAAAACAAAAACAAACTTTAAATACAGAATTCAATCAAATAACATTTTAGTCATGGTTTGCATATTTTTTGTTGTTGTTGTTCACCTGACAACGCTTTCTTCCGTATCGTTCTTTTTTTGTTGTTGTTGTTGTGCATATTCCATGTTTGCGGGTTCGTTCATTGCAACATTTTAAATATGTGACCGAAATGCGATCGATTTCGGTGGAATTTCTTTTTGTTGCTTTTTTTTCAATCATCATTAATGCACCAATCATGTTTTGGTCTTGGTACACATTTTTACGGAACTTCGTTTCAAATTTTCCGCAACATTAGAGTCGTCAATGCCAACAATAAACCCATAAATTATTGACTGGGGGGGAAAAAATTAGCGCCTGAAATAATTTTTGGAGCGCGCAAAAATTGGAAATCACTTGAATGTGGTTTGCTGGCTAGCAAATTTGTTTGTTGGCCAAGTTGAGGCCGTGTGTCTAGATGAATGTGCAGATTGGTTTTTTGATTTTGTTTTTTTTTCCTTCTTTCTTTCTTTCATTTCAAAGTGCACACACACACACACACGCCATGTTGACCGCCTAATGACAGAGAAATCAAAATGTGCAAATTAAGCATTGGGCTATTTGGGTTTTGTGTGCTTGTCGATGCTTTTGTGTGTATCAAACATAAACACGTATGTGTCCACTAATGGCTTATTGGCCTCGGCTTGTTTCACACATATTAACACACACACATGCTCGATCAGTGGCTCGTGTGCGCGCGCGTGCACATTCATACACACACACACACACACGAAACAAAAGCTGACAAGACTAGACTATCGGCTGACGATTGTTCGGAAAATTCATTAAACCTATTTACATATGCTCCATAAAAGCAAATGAGTGAGCGAATGTAACGGCCAACTAATGTACGCGCAATTCTGTTTTCACCGAGCAAGTCGATTCGATTTCGTTTCAGTTTATGCTATCAAAACTGCAAAGCAGGAGAAACGTTTTTTTGTTGTTGTTGCAAAAAAAACTGCATATAGGAAAAGAAAACTAGTTCAACTACTGACGCGTTTGCTATTTGTTTACACGTTTTTTTTTTCTTCTCCTTCTTCTTCTTTTTCTGCTTCTTTCTATACTTGTTAACGTTGTCGTCATGAACATTGAAATGGCTTTAGATTTGCTTATAAGCACGTTGTAGAAAACGTTTCAAATTGCAGCGAAATCGTTCGGCTCTCTCGCCAAGACTTACATTTGATACTGTCTAATTGTTTGTCTCTTTTGTAAAACAAAAGACATTAGCCACACAATTTGCACGCGAACGCATTTTAAATAGGAGCACATTTTGTAACATTATCGTCACTAACTTATGTGTTTGCTTTTTTTTCACTCTCTCTCTCTCTCTTCCTCTGTCTGTTTTCATTCGCTTGTGACGCCAATCAAAAGAGACACAACATATAAAATAGATCGCAGACGATTGAAAATGGTACGAACAAAAATCCAAGCAAATTATAATGTAAGACACACCGTATGAAATGTAACACATTTTCCATTTCATTTGGTCATTCCAGCCAATGCACGAAATTCATCTAAATAAGCAATGGTTAGTAAACGATTTTGGGGCAGGAATCGCTCGACAGATTATGAAAAAATAAGAGCACACAACAGCAAGAGCAACAACAACGCAACGAAACGAAGAAAAAAAAATACACACACGCGAAATAACAATAGCACATAAACCGTCGTATGGCACTTAAAAAACAATGCTGGAAAACTCGTTCATTTCTCAGTTTTCGGAATGAAATCAAGATTAATATTAAATGAAAAAGAAAAAAAAACTACAGCAACAAAACAGCGGGAATAATGTGGCGAGAAAAAAATAATATTGGCCAGCTTTTTTTAAGTATACAATGAAAGCGATGGTGATGCTTGAAATTCAATGAAATGTGTCTCTCGAGAGGGCAGCAAAGAAACACACACACACAAATACACCACTGAGAAATAATTACCAAATACCGTGTGTGCGTTTTGTTGAATGAGATACTCATGAATGAGATGGAACGAGATAGGCCAGAAAATGCGATTTAGCACAAAAAAAAAATGAACCAATTTCAAGATAAATTTCGAGGCTCAAATGGTTTTTTGCTCGAATTTTGTTGTTTTTGTTTTTGTCTTAAGCATGCTTGCGCTTGCAATCGCAATACACTTCAAAAGAAAAAGAAAAGACCTCGTTTCGCTATGGGTGTTTTTTTCAATGGGTTAACGCAATACGAAAAACTCTCTCACAACTTGCGATTTTTATCATTCACAAATGACTTTTGACCAATACCCAAAATTATATTCCATACACATGCGTGTATTATCTCATTGCGATTGAATAATCGTGGTAAAATTGGAATGCCACACAATTCATTGTGCGATGGGGGTAAATGCGAAAAATGATCGGTAATGCACTGCACACACACACACAGCACGCAACAATCAGCACAAAACTCGTATGTGAATCATATGGATTGGAATGCAATGCCTGGAATATAAAGTTTACAGTTGAAATGAAAATATCATATCTGCAGATAGTAAATATGATGATGCTAATTTGCAACAGTAAGTTGAATGTGCAACAACGTGCGCACATTTTTATCTCTGTTTTTTTTTAAGCTGCATGAAGACGTGAAAAACCAATTAAGATCTTGGCGTTTTTTCTGTAGCGTACAAAAAATACTTTAAAAACAAATTATTGCCCAGATCACATTTCTATCTGATAAAATCGGGTTCATGTTGTTCGACAAAATCAAAATTGCTTGTAAATCAATCATATGAAATTGAACCTATTTTTGGAGAATGAATTGTCGTTGCTTTTGGTATTTGTCGCTGCTTTATGCTTTCTCTAAAATAATGAATTTTGTCGTTGTTGTTGTTGTTGTTGTTGTTGTTATTGAATTTTTCAAGATTCACATCATTGATTTCGCTCCATTCAATCAAAAAATGTTTTTATTTACAGAAAAAAAAAGAAAAATAAAAGCATGACACACACAAAAAAACACGCTCAATTTCCGATCAATCACATCCGCAGCGGATGATCCACACCAACCTGCCCTGTTGTCTTATGTGTGCAAATTAAATCGCGCAAATGGATGAACGGATGACCGAACCGAATGAATTTACAAAAAAAGTAAAAATAAAAAAAAACTTTCATTTTTTCAAAATATTCCATGGGCGAATCTTCCAATGGCACCGGCAATAATCAACTCGTTTCACATGTATCAAAATGAATTTATGCTAATCGAATGTGGGGCGTACGCACAGCAACAAGCGCAATTTTTGCTATGAAGAATAACAAAGAAAGATAGGAAAAAAAAACCGAAAACACACACGCGAAACAAAACTTCACACAAAATAGACAAATAAAATATATTTCTGATGGTGTCTGATTTACATTGAAATTTTTTAATCAATCTTTTCTATGTTGGATTTTTATGGATGAAAAAGAGTCATTTGAGATTCACTGTCGATCGATGATCGAAGAGCCTGCCCATAATAAATGACAACACATTTTTGGCATTTTTCGATTATTATCAGTAAAAAAACAAAAAAACTGAAACAAGTTTTCCACTTCTGTTTGGTCTAGCTATATGTGATGTACTCGTGTTTGGATTGTGCTGGGTGTCATGTGTGTGTGCTGGATCATCGGATTGTGTGTGCGCTTTTTTTGCTGCGTTCATTAAAACAAAAGCATTATGAATAAATCAGCGTGCGATCGGGTGCGCGCGCGGCCGGTTCGAATGAGAAGAGAGCGTGTTTTATAGCTCAGGCACATAGCGTTTGTAACCAAAGCCAATTGGCAAGAGAGACCGAATCCGCTTTAAAACAACAAAAAAAAAAACAGCGAAAAAAGTCGCAAACGATTTAGAGGTAACCAGTAGACCTTGAGAAGAGTAGCAAAAAGGAAAGTATTTCTGATCGAATACTAGATACACATGAATTTGTGTTTTTGTGTTGTTGTTGCTCTCGGTCGGTTGGTTATTATTGTTGGTGGTATTGTTGTTGTTGTTGGCGGCGGTGGCTGGAGTCTAAGCCATCAACTCGTTGATCACGGCACACGATGTGTACATAAAAATTCGCCGTTGTTTCTTGAATTAAGTAACTTCTTTATTATTTTTTTTAAATCTTCTTTTCTAGTCTCTGCTGCAGAAAAGACTTTAGCTGTCGAATTTATTGAAATGAAATGCAATCTTTTTTTCCAGCATTTGTTTTCATGTATATGTTTTGTAGAACGCCTCCACAGCAACCAATTCAAAGTCTTTGTTTGGCCGTTTGTCAAATGCACCGCGATGAAGAAAATAAACACGCACACATACAGACGAAACAAAAAAAAAACTACGAAAAAACAACACGAAATACTGTTGGCTGCGTGTACAAGAGCACACTCAACTCTCTGTGTCTTATTTCGCAAAAAAAAACTGTACGGTGTACACACAATCGCAACTAGAGTCACGGTGCGAACAAGTACGAGCTCGAATAATCAAAATGTATTATTCAACACACATGGTGTTGCACACATATGCAATAAATAAACATTGACACCTACACGCATATCAATCTGTATGCCGGAGCGCAAGAGCTTTGACTCCATTTGCTCATTTGCCTTCTCACTGCATATGCTTTTGCTGTGCCGCTCTATCTGCCCCACACACTCAATCGATGTGTCTCTGTTTTTTTTTCGTGCATCGTTCTTGTTACGTTCAACTTTTCACTCGTTGTTGTTTTTTTGTTGCATTGTCTGCGGCGTGAAATTCTTTCAATCACACATTCCTTACAACATTTTGTGCAAATGCACAATTTTCAAATTTTGTGCGCGAGCGCGCGCTCGAGTATTAAAAGAGTGACTTTGCACTCACATAGACCCCATCAGCCATCTCGAATGCGCCCGCCCGCTCTGGAATTTATTATGCTGCAAGCATCCATAGGAGAAAAAAAATATGCACAAAAGTATGCACGATTGCGAGGTAAACACCGAGTGAGAACCAAATTCAATTACCGCTTACTTATGCGGTCTACTTACTTAATCCATGAGTTTTGTATGTTTGTTGGTTGTTTTTTTTTCTTCATATATATATTTTGTTATTTTCTATGCGATCTTTTAATATTTTACTAAATGAAATTCCAATCGGTTACACTTTAAAGTGGCATTCTTGTGTTTTTGTCTTGCACCGATCGATTGTTATATTGTTTTAAACAAACAAACGAGAGAAAAAAAAATCAACATCTAAGAAAATTCATTTTCGAGAAGGGACAAAAAAGTGGTGTTAGGCCATCGATATCGAAGAGGTTGAAAGATGTTTCACAGCTAGACTACGCTTTTAAAATTCACCAAACAAACAAAAAAACAACCAACAAACAAAGAATACAAAACAAAAATTTGCCATTTCTGCAATTTTGCCAATTTCAAATCTTATATACAATTTGCATCGCCTCGCGATGATAGCAATCGAAATAGTCGGCATTTTGTCTGAACTGTTTTGCTACTAAAATACCCCCGATCGTCTGTATCGCTGATCGCGCGCGGCGGTAAGCATTTTTTTGTACGGAATCTAGCGATAAAGACAAGCACAGGAAAAAAACACATTTTGTCAAAGAAAATGAAAATGAAAAATAGAGAGTATCGGAAGCATCTGAAAAAAAAGAAAAGAAATTGTGTGACTGGCTATTTATTGGAATGTTTTTTTTACCGACTGTTAAGCGGTGCACTCCTCTGATGGTATGGCTTATTCTTTGTGTCTGTGTGTGTGTGTATCTTTCTCTTCTTTCAGGGAGATGGGCTGAACCGATAATATTTTGCATTATTCTCCATTTCAACTGAAATCGGTTACAACATCAATTTACAAAGAGCCGATTGCACTGTGCCTTTGATGCATTCATTTGAAAATTACTATTTAGTTGAATTGTGTGGTTGCTGTTATTACTGCCGACGCTGTTTGTTGCTGCATACTTCGGTTGTTTTTTGTTTTTTTCTCAGAAACAAAAACCAACAACACCATTGAATTAAACAATACGTGCACGGCTTCGAAACTTTGAGAATTTTTTTTTGTTCCCCCATTGAATGTTCTCAAAACAAAAACAATAAGTTTTTCTGTTGATTTAACGCATTTATGCGTACATTCAACACTCACTCTCCCATGCTCAATCTGCTGAGCCTCTTACCATTTCAACGTGTTTATTTCAACAAAAGTTGCCACCGTTCAATTGGTATTTCGTTAACAAACAAACAAAAAATGATTTTGATACCAAAAGAAAGACATTAAATGCAATAAAAAAACAAAATGCGAAGAATGCGCTAAAATATGTCGTAAAAGTGAATAGTTTTGATAATAGCAGATTTATGCTAAATTGGAAAGTAAATGATTTTGATGAGCTTTGCCGCAAAATCAGTGTTTGATAAACGCGCGCACCATTTTACCACTTGAATGCTGAATACTTTGCATAAGCCAAGAAGATTATCAGATGAAGAAAAGCATTTAAATTTTTTGAAAAAGCATAAAAAACCCTCCAAAAGAGGCTTCTTTCGGCCGGCAGCTGTGCCGTAGTGCGGATTTTTCTTCTTCATCTTCTTCAATCGTTGTTTGTCTCCTTACCTTTTTGTTGTTGTAACTGTTGTTGTTGTGCGGCTATTGATCCCCAGTTCTCCAATACAATTAGGATAATTGAGAAAATGACGGTGTAAACATGTGATTTAATCCTAATCGCCATTGTCACAATAGGTGGTTCTCAATTCGTTTGATGCGCGATTCGTTCGATAGTCGGCATACGCACAACTTGTGGATTTGTTGTTTAATTAGCATGAAAATTTGCAAACGCGACGGGAAAATGTAATCTAATCACTCTTCGGATAATGTCATCGAATGATCTCTACAGACACATGCACATAAAACAACAAAACACACTCACAAACACTTTCAACACTTTATCTTTGTGATGGTTATTTCCTTTCTTCTGATAAAAGTGGTTTTACCTTTCTATTTTTCGCACTGTTTCTCGCCAAAAAAAAAAAACACACAAAACTTCTCTTGAAAGATTTTTTTCTTTTGTTTTATTCACTGTAAGGCTTTTGGTTCGGTCCAATTGTGACCATTCATCTTTGATACGCCATTCAATCTAGTTCTTGATCACTGAAATGAAAACATAACACATTTCATTTCATTTATCCAAAAATAACAAAACAAAAACAACAAAAAAGAAACCAATAAATATAAATAAAGAAACCAAATCAAAAAATATGTCTATTGTTTATCAGAAACCACTAATTTTCGAATGAACACAAATGTTTGGGTAAAGAAAAAAAAAACCGTAGCGATTTCAACGATTTCTAACGGTTTGCAGGTTCATAGCGCACACACACATAAACACACACGCGCGCTCGCGCGCAAATATGCACGAATATGTGAGCCAAAACGATCGGAAAAGTACAATTGCCACTGGAATTCTTCGGAATTAAACTAGGCCACAGAATGTTATTTCTTTTCATTCAATTGTGTTTTTGTTTTCGTTTTGTGTTTAAACTTTGCTGTTTAGTTTTGTTTTAACATCTCATCGTTATAAATGAATCAGACTCTCGATTTCGAAAATTAAAAAAAAAACATCGGATTCGACACTGAATTCTCGTGATTCGCATGTGCATATGTGCACATACACACACACACTTTCGCCTAAAAAGTGCAATCGCAAAACGAAATGGAAAATCCGATAAGAATGTGACTAATTTAATTTGTTGCACGCATTTCAATTGCACCTTTTAAATAACATTACAATTAGAAATGAACCAAAATCCAAAACCACACACACACCACTTCAATTCAGCGGTAAATTGAAGACTGTTGATGTTTTCGTGTTACTTCATTTGCACGCTATAAGTTTAATTGTTTTGTGAAAAAAAAGAAACATTAACGAATAAAAAAATATCAAATTTAGAAACGATAAAACTGTAATTCGAATGCATTCGCTTTGTATCATTTAATGTACGACAAACTGTAAAACGGTTTTTATTGTCGGAGAGCGAACGTGATTAGAAGTAGGTATGTGTGTTACCATTTGCAAAAGAAGCACTCACACACACACACACACACACATACACACACAATCAGTGACTCAATCATTTTGATTGAATTTGGTTATTTTTTTTTAGTTTCTTTGAAGAATGTTTGGTGTCTTTTTCGTATGTGCCTTCTTTTAGGTATCCATTTGGTATGAAATGTTACCATGAATGTGAGTTTGAAGCCTGAAATTGAGAATAGTTTCTAATGAGCGCATCTTTAATTTGGTTTTTTCATTGTTTTCTTTCGTATATTTTCATGTTTGTTTTCGTAAATGAGTGAATTGTTATTTGGCGCTGGAGGATATTGTGCTGCATCTTTATGAGACAATATGAGTGTGTGTGCTTATTGTGTGCACCCAGACACTAAGAATGTGGGAACGATTTAAGTGGCGGCATTAAACGATTGACATTTAAAGTCGAATTATTTATGGTCTACAATATGCGCGAAGCGCAAATCGGTATATACACCTTCAGGTATTTCTATGTCAGAGTTTATTTATGCAAAACATGCATGAATGAAACAAAAAAAACAACAACATACACTTCAAGTGACCTGCGTTTGAGTTTTTTGTTAAATGTCGAATGTGTGTTTTGTTGAGTGTTATTTTTATTTTATTTTTTTTTTTTCATTCTTTTCGTTCGCTGGAGTGCGCCTCTCTTCAATAAAAGTACTTGTATGCACCAAGAGCGTATAACGCGATTGAAAATGGAACAAAAACCAAAAATATACCGAAAAAAAATGAAACGAACAGCAAAAAAAATATATATTCACTTGAAATTACGTGCTGATCGACCACTCACTCAATCGTACAAGTATATGATCGTTACCGATTCGTATGCTTTTTCGTACTACTGGTTGCTGTGCCGCAGTCTGCTCTGTATATTTTGTTTTTTGTTTTTCGTATGATTTTCGTGAAATAACATTTTAAGCATTTTCAAATACTAGTTCAAATACATGAGAAATATCGAAACAGATACAGAGCAACAGCAAATAAAACAACAACAAAAACAGCACACACACACACACGTATCTATACAAAATATGCTAGCAAATTCACCTATGAAATGAATTGGCTGTTGAGATTTTGTACACACGCAGTGCTATTGAACGCTCTCTGGCTTGCAACGAACAAAAAAAAAGACTTTAATGAGTGAATGAACGAAGTACCCGCCAAATATTTGTCTCAGCGCAAGCACAAACCGCGCAACCACAATTCATTTGCTCTGTATTCGCTATACAAACACAGCCCCCTCAACATAGGCGAGAAAAAAAAACTTTACACACACACAAAAGACCAAATAACATGAGCGACTATTAATTGCAGAGTGTGTACAATTGTACATTGCTATAGCTGACAAGTTAATGCAAATCAAGATGTATGTGCTTTATTTATTTTGACCGTTGGTGCAATTCATTATACGCTAATCAAAAGTGGTGCAGTGTGAATGGCTGCGCAAGAAAATGACAGACACCAAACCAAACCAAACTAAACCAAACCAAACCGAACAAAAAAATCGCAAACAAATTGCAAACAAAAACAGACGAAAAAACAAAACGAATGCAGACAAAAAAGTAGAAAGAAAAAACGTCTAAGTAAATTTATAGCACATCGAATTGATTTCATTTGAACTTCTTTTTTTTATTTTGGTATTTCGTTTGGACCTTTTTTTTCAAATTGTCTCTCTGTTTTTCTCTCCATCTCTTTCATATTGGTTGTAATTAATTTTAAGACGCGTGCAAACATTTATATTATTGTTACGTTAATAGATGATTGTTTTAAAGTTTGTTGTGTGTGTTTATTATTATTATTATTATTTTGTCTTGTATTTCGTTTCTTGTCTATTTGTATTGAGGAGGGAATTGAATAGTTTTATTTTATTTTTTTCTCTTGTTCGCGCGAAGAGTGTGTCGAAATGCGATTGTGCACAACATTGAGAGCTCTTTCAACGCTTTCCTATCGTCCAAATTAGCACAAATGGGCGAACAAAATGCTCCATTATTCAGCCCGATTGATAAGCGAACGAAATCAACATAACTTGCGCCTCCTAATTTAATATACAGATCACGCATCTGCTGCTTCATCATCACCACATGTAACACACATTTTCTTTTCTGTCTTAAATTTTCGTTTTTTTTTTGTTTCGCTTGTGATGTTGTTGTTTCTCATTTCCATTTTATTCCATGCGTTTCATCGGATTTGCCGATTGTAAATGCAATAAAAAGAAATCACAATGACAATTTTCGTGTTTTTAATGTTTTTGTGTGTTTTTTTTTGTTGAAGTGTTTGGTTTTTTTCGGTAAGTTTGTTTGTGTTTGGTGTTTTTTTTCTTTGCGCACACCAACCAGTCATCCCAACGGTATTTATGTATCATCGATTGCGGTTCAATATTTTCGCATGAATGTTTGAGAGCAAGGCAAATTAGCGGTTTGATGAACTCATCGACAATCATTGAGAAAATTACCCAATATTTATATTCAATGCCAATGGCCGCTTGAAATGTTTCAACCCACGATGATATGCAGAGTATGTATAAGCCTCGCATTCAAATATTTAAGAGAAGAAGAGAATCTCATTTAGAAGATCTCTCAATACAATCAACGAATCTTGAGGCGGCAACGTTTGTGAACCAGGGGGGAAAAACCAATTCAAATGGCAATGATTCTTGTGAATTGCGGGCTCATTTTTCTTTCGCCCGATATGTATTGCAGCGACTTTGCAATCAATATCAATTTTTATTCGAAATTGCAATTCTGTGTTGGTGTTTTGTTTTCGGGGAGACTTTTAACATTGCTACGCTTTTAAGTATTGTGTAATCATTCGAACTTGTTGGTTTCTATATTGGACGTTGTCTCTCGACTTCAACGGAATAACAACAACAAAAAAACCAAATCAACAACAAAACTAAATTAACGAAGCTCTATTTATGGATATCTACTTTTACGCCTATACTCAAATGTATTTATTGAACACTATATTAACGCACGTCGATGACCATCACTTTGATTGTTCTTCTATCTCTTTCTCTCTATCTCCCTTTCTTTGCTGTTACCCAAAACTCACTCACGATATTTTTTAATCAATCGATCAATACAATTTTTTTTGGCATTTTCATATACTATATATAAAAATTTATGTAATTTCATTGAGATTGTTATTCGATCGTTGTTGTTGCTGTTTGTTTCGTCTGTGTCGGCCAAAATATTAACACACATTTAATTCGGTTAAGCCATGCACGATTCGTTTATATAGATCGTTCCGTAATGTGGTATTGTTTTGTATTGTCCGACACACAACAAAAAAAAAAAAATTGAGTATGACATGAAAAGCATTCGCCGAAAATCCAATGACAAAAGCACTCCAGTTCAGTAGATTCTTATTCGAGTTTTAAGACACTTGTTCGAAATTCATTTTGCAGCGTTGGTTGTTTTTTTTTGCTTTTGCATTCACTTTATCACTATTCACATCCCTTTCGTTCTTGATTCCGTTCACGTTATTCTTGAACGTCAGATTTAAGTTTAAAAATTCACACTAACCAAACTAGGAAAAACAAAAAATTTCAACAATTTGCGTAAATAATTCGAAGCAGAGAAGAGACGAAACCAACAAAAAAAACAAACAAACCAAAAAAAATAAATAAAACAAAACAACGAAAAATGATCGGTGTTTTAACGCATTTTATGCGAGCGCAGAGCGAATCAGCTACTTACATTCGATGCCTTCACAAGTGAAACTAAAATTGTTGGTTTTTACCAATTCGCGCGAACTGCCCCGTACAATCAAAAGAGTGTGCGGTGCACAGAGTAAAAACCATACGTAATACGGTGCTATTTCAATGTGTTTGCGTTGAAACGGAATGGAAACACACAAAAACACCAACAACAGCAACATCAACCAACAACGCGCATTTGTATCGAATTTTAAGCACCGTGCGCAAGTCGATCTCTTGCACATACACACATGTCTGTTGGTTTTGGTAAGCTGGATTGTTTTGTTGTTGTTGTTGCTGTTGCTTTTGTTGTATTCGGCATTTGATAATGTAGTATGTACAATCGAATTCAAGTAAGAACTTGCCGCAAACACACCAAAAGCTTTACAGTTTGAAAATGAATGAAATGAAACAACACACCAAAGAAAATATATATGTTGTTATACATACATCGAACGAGAGCTTCGAGCAACAAAAACAAATCAACCAATACAAACGGTGGATTTTTTTTTCGCTTTTGATCCATACTTCATATGCCACTCACAAACGAATGCGCCTTTCTCTTACCTTCGTCAATCACGCATAGTTCCATTGCAAGAGACGTATGTGATTGTGTGCAAGCGTGTGTGTTTGGTATTCAACCAACAATAACAACAACAACAACAACAAAACACCATACACACATTTAAGATGCTTGCATTTAAATCGCTCTCTGCGCTCACCGCACACACATTGTCGAAAAGTACTGTACAGTTCACTCACATTACTCTATAGAATGTGTTTCGTATATATTCATTTGTTGTTGTTGTTGTGTTGTTGTTATTTCTTTGCCAAAGAAACCAAAGTGAAGATCATTTATTTGTATTCGAAACAGCGCACATCGTCAAACGGTTTTGTTGTTGTTGTTGTTGTTGTTGCTCATTTCAATGGGTCACCAAATGATTAAAACACCCAAAAAACTTATCCCTTAGATCTCTTTATTTAAAAAATAATTTGACAGAATTTAAAAAACGAAAAAAAATCTACTGAATACAAATTACAAGCTATAATTTTGTTTTCAATTGCATGTGGATTTTTTTGGGGGAAGGGGTGAGGGAAGAGGGGGAAAGTGCATTTTCAGTTTCTAGCACTCACTCATTTTGTCGTCTGTTTTTTTTACATGTTCATTGCAAACTTAAAATTCAATTAATTGCAAATTCCACTCGACGTTCATTTTGGATTCATTTATTTATCCCATAATTTTTTGTTTCTTTTTATTCTGTTAATCTTATGCGCGCGAGCGCGCTCGTTTAATCGCACACTCACTTTACAATCGATACATATTTTTTTTTCTTACAATTCTAATGCTTTTGATCCGTGATTTGATTTTCTATGACTTTTCACTTTGCAAACAAAAAAAAAAAAAAAAAAAAATTTCACTCGTTTGAAAAACTCTTTGAAACAAAATCTATGTTAAAATAAATTATACAAAAAAGAGAAAGTAAAAAAAATTGAATTGTGTTTTTTTTTAGTATAAAAAAGGATGTTAATGAATTGATGGATGCTTTTGTTTTTTTGTTTTTTCATTGTTCAGGGGGAAAGATCTCGTCCGAATCTCAATTTAACATAAATCAATCCGATTACGGATTAACGGTCGAAATTCAAATGAATTTATTTTGTGCGCGGCGTTACATTCTTACAATTAATTTGTGTGCACGAAAATAAATGAATCAAGCCCATTTGATGCAAACAATTATCAGCTATTACACATGTGTTGTTGTTTGTTTGTTGTTTTTTTTTGTACTTTTACAATAAACCGAAATTATGTTTTGTCTTAAAAAAAATTATTCTATTCTATTACAATTTCACAAGTTATTTGATCTAAATCGGTATTTTACTTTGTCTCAAGTCGACGTCAAATGTCACTAATAAAATTGCTACTTTTCATCAGCGCTTCTAAAATTGTCATGTTTTTTTTACATTTTCACAAGAAAAAAAAATTTACTGTGTTCTTGAATTAAAAATTTATAAATATTTTGTTGTTGTTGTTGTTGTTGCAGATGAATGAATTCAATTTATAAAAATGTAAATTGATCTGTGTTGTGTGTTTTTGAAAAAAAATGATGTCCGCCCTTATTCTAGTATAATTTCATGGTTTTTTTTTTTGTAGATCTTTTATATATATTTTTACTACGTTCAATCTTTTTTGTGTCATTTTTATGCCCTTTTTTCTCAATTGATTCTTTTTTGTTACAAAAAAAAATTGGATTGTGCTATGTTTTTGTTTTATTTCTACAGCAAGACACTACCGTTTGTGAATTTGCTGGCCTATGTGTCCTATGTATTTGTGAGTGTGTGAGTATGAAATGGGATACATTTGAATGTTCGGCATTATTGTTTTGTTTTTGTTTTTGTTTAATTTTATCTAATAAACACGGGGAATGAATGCTTTTGGAACCTGTGTCTTGTATCGTGCAAAGGCTGAATTGTAGTATTGTGACATGCGTGAATCGATGCGATGGGCTCGGTGCACCAAAAGTGCAACCACATATAAAACGGCAACGAGTGGCGACCAGGCAAATCGGAAATACAGTAGTGGCAGCAATGAAACGGCGCTGATAATTTCACCCAAAAAGTTTGGATGACGAATAAAAGACCAGTACTTGGCGATCAACAAACGATGTCCTTGGAATGTTGGCAATGTTTTCAAGTCTATTTTGATTATGAATATGGAGAAGCAAAATAAATGTTAATAAAAATTGCTACAACAAACAAAAAACTGCTTTAATTTTTGCTTTAATATATTTAGCAAAAGTTAGGAAGCAATTTTCAATTGGTGTCAATAGAATTTGATGATGGGAAAAAAGAACAAAGCCGGAAAATACTTACTTGATGAACGAACGCTGTTTGGATAGACACGATAATGGTATTTCAATTCGTTGGCAAGTCGTTTGAAGATTAATCCACCAAGGAAAACAATGCTAATCAATACCAAAAGCCAGCTGGGAACGCCTGAGATTTTATGTTGCAGAGCAAATTTAGCGAACAGTGAAGTCCAAACTGGATATGCAGCATACTGAAGTAACAGTTGAGCTCCAACACCTTCATTTTGTAATTCAAATGAGCTGGTCAAATGATGTTCAAATACGAGTGCATCGATGACATAGAGAATGACCAGCAATGAAACGGTAGCAGCGACTGGTTCCAAACGGATACTTTGGAAAAATTGAGCAACAATTTCAGTATTGGTCAATGGTGCTTCAACGGATTGAACGGGCACGAATTTAATGTTTCGGGTGAGGAAAATCAAATTAAAGATGAGCGCTGAAATGAGAGCGACACGACGATGCACCAATTTAATATCAATTAAATTCCACCAACGTGGATTCACTTCACGTCCGATAAACAAATCGCTAATCAAACGGCCCGATTTGGCAAATGGATTCCATACGGTGACTGGCACATATGCCGAACGGAAGAAACACCAAATCGAAATGACCAATGCGTAGACAAAACCGACAAAACAAAATTGTTGATAGCTCTTATAGATCAAGGCGTTTATTGGGTATTTGAAGTAGTATTCGGTGATAGAAAGGCCGCCAACAATAATGGCGGCGCTGGCCAAACCATTGAAGTAGCGCGGTGCATTTGATTCATTTCCAGGTGTTGACTGGGCCAATTGTCGTTTGACACCCAAATATGGGATAAGCGACAGTAAACATACGAGCCATGTAAATGTCAAGTAGATGTAGCCACTTTCAAGGGTGAAATAGCTTGAAAGAAGTTTTAACTTCTCTACCCGCACTGATTTGAAGCTGCAATCGGGCCTGCTACACACGTACTAGAAAATTTGAAATTAAAACGAAAAAAAAATTGAAAATTTATTTACTGTTTGATGTTAAAATTCAAGGAATATCCATTTCTAGATGCAATTAAAGAAGAAGAGGAAGAAGACGAAGAAGAAGAAGAAGAAGAAGAAGAAGAGGAAGACAACAAAAAATGGTTACCTGTGTGAAGAAGCACAAAAGTGGCAGCAAAAGGATAAAAAGTGAGGCTCCAATACTGCCACCGAATTCGGCTGCTGCATCATTCGTAAGACTTTTCTCACGACGTAAAACTGCTTGCGTTTTGCTTCGACTGCGCGTGATACGATTCCCGTAAATTGGATCATCATTTTTTTCCGATGTATCGGATTGGCTCCATTCTTCATCGATCAAACTGCGACTGATTGAGCGGCTGTAGCTACGTTTTGCGCTCAAATCGGATGGTGTTGGATTTTCCGCATTTTTACCTTTGTCATTTAAATACTTGGCCGTTAGGCTGGCCACTTCATCATCGCCCTCATTTGATATATTGGCCACTTTGGTAGTGGTTGGTGTTTTACGGCTTTTTGACACCAACTTTTGTATACCCTCTTTGTCCATTTTCAATGGTGACACCCGAATACTGACTTTATTCAAAATTTCTGATTTTGAATCGTCCGTTTCCGATGCTGTATCATTGTCTGTGGCTTTATTTCGCCCGCTGCGGCGCTGTGATGCCGATGATTTTGTGCGCGCTGGTGATGATGTACGCGCTGGTGATCGATTCCTCGATGAACGACGTGACGGTGATTTACTTGAAGCTCGTGTTGATCTCGCAGTTTCAACAGCTGCGGCTGCACCTCTCTTGCGACGATCCATCTTTCACTTTACACAGATTTGTGTTGATTTTTTAAATCAAATCTCTTAATTTATGCTTTTAATCAAATCTAAGGAAATATAAATAAATTTCAAATGTTAACAAAATGGACGTTTTTTTCCCCACCGAACTATTAATAACTATTTATAGATAGAATGACTAGGAAATTCTTTTTAAAAAAAAATCCATTAACAGTTGGCGCACTTTAAGTTCATTAGCCGATAGTCTCAGACGCACGGTACTTTCGTTCAACGAACCACCTCTAAAATTGGCGGCGTGTAACCTAAATTACTGATTGAAAACTCGTCATTGCGTCTCAATACACGGTTAATAATACGGTTCGGTTTTCATGATTTTCATTCAAACATTTTCATCTCAAATCATTTGCAATCGAATAGTGATCGTTAAATTTAAAAAAATAAAAACAACAACCCAAAAATGAATTAAGGTTAAATGAATATACGAATCGAAAACAAAAACATACACACACTGACACACGTCAATTACCTTTTTATATGACTGACGCGTCCGTTTTTAGCGGTGAAATTTTCCAATCGAAAAATTTGTTCGCGTTGGAATTCAGCCAAATTCTGTGAAACTTTCAATTAAAATTGTCAATTACACGTTCGTGATGTACCCGGTCTCTTTACTAATTTCTATTTTTAATTAATAATTTTTCACCGCCAGAAAAATTTATTTTCGAATATATATATTATGTTCCACACTACAGCCGAAACTCAATGCGACGCGACACCACAACAACCTAAAATGCGATGGAAAAAAAACTGTTGATATCCATTACCAACTTGAAATGTTGAAATTGTCTGTTTCGCATATTGAGCGTGTGGTGGCGCTACTGTCAACTCTGATCGGGCAATTCGGTTTTGTAGAGTTTCCAGCTTTTAAATAAATCAACTGAATTTTTATTTTTTGAAAAATATCAACCGAAAATTGGCATTTAATGATGTTTTTTTTTTAATCCAAAAAAAAGAAACCAAAAGAAGAAAAATGCTTTAACAAATAATTTTATTTGCATTAGTATAGTTGATTAACTAGAATTAAATTGCTTAACAATACAATATATGTATTCATTCAATGAAGCAGCAATCAAAATATTCAGAAATATTTTTATTGAAATGAATTTGGTGCCGAATAGCCCATAGCATTTTGTATATATGGCTGTGCTGATGGCATTTGGTGTACGGGCGGCACTGGTTGTGGTGTTTGTTGCATTGGTTGTGATACCTGTGATGTCGGTACATCGGGTAAAAATCCCATTTTCTGTAGTGCAAATTTGGCTGCATTCGCTTTTGCTTCTTTCTTATTCAAACTGGTCGTATTCGGTTGAAACAATTGACCATTGATTTGTACCTGAAATAAATGGTTCAAATTGCCGAATTTCAAAATTTCATTGGAACAAAAAAAATTGCAAAATTGCAAATCAATTAAATGCATACGCTGTATAAAAATTGTCGCTGATGTGATGGCCCCTCTTGCATGACCAGCTCATATAATGGCGGCCCAAATTTACGTTTTGCACTCAATTCACCGAGCAATGAAACTGGATGTTTGCTTTCAAAGTTCTGTTTGGCCATTTGTATCGAGGTTGCTTTGGCTTTTTTAGCACTCTGGGCTCGTTGACGTTGCACTTGGGGACTCTAGATGGATAAATTCAAAAAAAAAAAAAAAAAATCAATCATAAATATTAGGATTGATGACTTTGTTTCAAACAGTTTACCTCTTCTTCAGCGACTAAGCCTTTTTTGTCGAGTTTCACTTCAAGCAATAACGGCTGTAACGATCCATTTTTCTCTTTGCCCAAACCTTCACCGGGTTTCCAGCCCATTTTCTGTAGCAAATGCATGCCCATTCCACCCGAAACTGGCGTCGTTGAAAGTAGCTGATCCTTTATCATTTCAGAGTAATTTGAAATGAATAAGAGAGAGAAAAAAAAATATAACGAAGAACAATAGAAATATGAATATTAATTTTTCGCTTGACACGCGGCACAGTCATAACAATTCAATGTATATTCGTTTAGATGTTCTTTTTTTTGTAACATAATAATGAATTGAAATTGTCACTTTTCTAGATTTAGATTGTGCTTATTGATTATCCACTGATACTTACTGCCCCTTTCCATCGCGATATTGCGAGTAATTTTATTTTTTTTAGATCTTAGCGGGTTCAAGCACATTATGTTTTTTTGGGTTCAAATCATGTATATTTCGCGTATAACAATCTGTTTAAAAAGTGAACCATTTGTTGGAAAAATTGATGAAATCACAACTTTTCACGAATAAAGCTGCAGTTGGCGCAATACACATTCCAAGTTTTGCGGGTTTATTATGCAAAAATGTGGCATTTTCATTGTTATTGCGCTCAATTGCAGTTTTATTAACAGAAATGATCGCATCGATTTTTTCAACAAATTTTGCAAAAATTTTATAACACTCGATGAGCTCTAGTTTCTATCCACGAAAGTTGCAACTATTTTGGAATTTGGTTGTTGTTTTTTTTTGTTTTTTTAATTGATTGATTGAATAGCAATGAGTGCAAAGCACAGATTTTATTTCATTGAATCGAGCGTTTGACGTTCATTGTTATTCAATCGATGTGAAAAACACTCAAAATATAAATTTAGTCAATTGTTACAGTTTATGTTCATACATGCGGATTTTTATGCTCGAGCATAAACATGAACTGCCAAAATTGACATTATGTTCTATATGTTCTATTAACAACTATGAAGATTTCAACAGAGAGAGAGAGAGAGAGAGAGTTAGCTTATTGAATGTGCAAAGAAATATTGTTTCCCTCTCAAACATCAACAAAACACATCACTTTGTTAACACAAATCCTGATGCGAGTGCGCGCATTGATATAGTAAAATATTGGTGAGTATTTCTGATCAAATAATAATGCAATTGAGACGATCTTCTCAATTTGAGATGATGAACCGTATCAACATTTAGCGATATTGTTTGATGTTTGAGAGGGAAAGAAACGACATCTCTTGACATGGCAGCGAAATTGCGGCAGTGCTGAAAATTATCACAAAGTTTGATTGTCCATTCAGTATGATTTCGATTCATACAAAGGGCCAACAAGTTTCAACGAAGAAAATACAAAAACTCCACTTTGTATAAAAGGAATCACATGCAAATGCATCAAAATCAACCACGTGTTGTTATTTCTTTGTCAATACGAATTCATTTGAAATTCAAACCATTTCTGATTTATGAAGGGATTTTAGCCTCATTTTCATTGTTGGTTTGAATTTCATTGAAATCTCAATGTTATCGTCTAACAATAAAATATTAAACAAATGAACTAACTCTTTTGGCCCACGCTTGAAAGCCAGAGGCAAGTTCTTTTGTCGATAAAATGTGAGCACCAGTGCTGCCAGTGAATTGACCAGGAACAAATTTCGAACTTGCCCAAGCAGACATCTGAAAATGGGGGGAAACAATTCACATAAATATTTAAATATTTCAACAACAACAACAACAAAATCGTGATTTTGTTCGTTTCGATAAGAAAATACTTACATCCTTTTGAGTTTTATACATCAATTTAATTGCTTCTGAGTCCATTGGATTATCTTGTAGTTTGCGCATCGCATTTAAGCGTTTTGTTATAATTGATGTGACATCTAAATCTTTTATGGTGCTGCCGGTACCTGCAAAGATATTGTCTGATGGATGTGGAACTGGTGCAGGTACAGGAGTTGGAGCAGGAACTGGGACCGGTGCGATAGCCTTGACTGGAGCTGGAACTGGAACAGGAACTGGTTCAACAATCGATGGTGCTACAAACTTAACCGGAGGCTCTTTGGGTTGTGAAAACAATGGCACAGTTGTTTGATAGCCATAATCTGTTGTTGGTAGTGGAACATCATCGAGAGCTTTAGATATGGTTGTAGTTTTATGCTTTGAGGTGCCTGTTGATGTATCTGCTGTGTTCTGTTCGGATGATTCTTTATCTTTTTTCGGTGGTTTTGTTGGTTCAACTGGTACCCATTCACTTTCATTGGCTCGATGATGCTGTCCAGATGATACTGGAAACTGCATCAGTATTGCTTTTGTTTGTTCAGCTGTTTTCGGTGGAATCGGTGTTGAATTCTATTTTCACAAAAGAAACATGTGGATTTCGGTTTTAATCAGTTCAAAACCGATGCAAAATTTTCGTCTCGCAATTTACCTTAATATTCATTACGATTGGTCCACGATCCTTAATCACAAATGGATGATGGAATGGCTTTTCGAGATCTGCATCAATATCACTCTCACCGCCTGATATGTTTGATAAATAACCATTTGCTTCACCTTTTGACAATTTCTTACAAAACTCAGTTAGTTCATCCACACTTTTTCCTAAACCAACAAAATAAATCCAAACAAAAATAAATGTGAAAAAAACCATTCTGTTTTGTTTTTCTTAAAATAAACCGTACCGCCATATCTCATTTTCGTTAAGGCTCTTTCTTTCGCTTCAGGATCCAAATTATGTGTGCCAGGTAATGTTCCGTTCTTAAGCATTGTGATTGCATTTTTACGTGCAATTTCAAGTAAACGCTTTTTATCGATTCGATCACCAGCTCTGTCATGTCGATGCCGTGACGATGATCTCGATCGTCTGCTAAACAATTGAAAAATTACACAGTGCAACACATTTTCTCGGGGGTAAATGTAACCAATATGAAATGAAAGTACTATTATATAGTAGTAAAACCCCAAAGGGATTTTCGAAATTGGCTCGAATAACATTTTTTCATTATCACTCACATTTTCGCTTTCAGTACGATTTTTGGGTCAACTTCTCCACAGAAATGGTTTACCACGTCAAGATCTATAACTTTCCTCTGGAAAGTAAAATCGAATCTCCTACCGTTCATGAAATATTGTTGTGTGTGAACAAAGGGGTAAAAAAGTGTCATTTTTTGAACATTTTGCTATATTTGTGGTTCTAGATGTGACTTTTTTGTATCATAGTGTTCAGCAAAGTTGTTCAGTATATTCAGGGCTACAACTTTGCTTCAAATTGTAAAGGAAAATTCCAAGCCGTTCACGAAATAAAGGCCTCCAAAGAGAGGTACTTTTTTTGAAAAATCGTACTGAAAGCGAAAATGTGAGTGATAATGAAAAAATGTTATTCGAGCCAATTTCGAAAAATCCCTTTGGGGTTTTACTACTATATAATAGTACTTTCATTTTATATTGGTTCGGTTCACCCCCGAGAACATCACTCGAAAAATGTTGTGTTTTTTTTCTTCAAATTCATTCAACCAAAATCGAATCGATTTTATTGTAATTGGATAAATTCAATCTTACCTTCGGTCGTCATGTCGATAAAAATCACTTCGACTTCGGTGCTTTCGACGTTCAATGTCTCTATCTGACTCTCGTCGATAATCACCATAAAAGTCATCTTTTTCACGTTCTCGATCCTGAAAGCAAATAAACAAAATGCATAATTATCAAAATAAATAATCTCTTTCTTAGCCAAAATTTGTAAAATAACAGATAATGCAAACGGCTTACTCTGTAGCGTTCACGTTGCTCCCGTTGATACGTTTCCTCATCGGATAGTGATAAACTTGATGACCGTGATCGCACCCGGCTATGATAGTCTTTCTCTTTTTCTTTCGATTTCGAACTTCGGCTAGAATGTTTACGCTTCTCTTTATCTTTGGCACGTTCCCTGGCCTTTTCTTTTTCTCTTTCCTTTTCTTTTAGCCGTTCTCGTTCCTTTTCCCGTTCTTTCTCTTTCTCTTTTTGTTTTGCATCAACTTCTTTCAGTGTATCTTGATATATCGTACTATCAACCAAACTCTTAATTACAATTTTTCGTTTGCTAATTGTTCCATCGTTATCTTTTGTTACCGACACTTGTATGTGCATCGGTGGATTTTTATCCTTTTTTGATTTTTGTTCACCATCCAGGGATTTCGTTTCGTTGGTGTCTTTTATCGCAACCGTTTTATTTGTGTCATCACATTTTTCTTTTTTTATTATCAAATCCAGTTGTTCCGTTTTAATGTCCAGTTCTTTGGATTTTTTGTGTCGTTTATGACGTTTCGTTTCTGTATCACTGTCTTGATCATTTTCACGTTTTTTCGATGATTTTTTTACTTTTCTTTTTTTCGATTTTTTTGTTTCATCATCGGTTGATTTACTCTCACTGTTCGTACGGCTTCGTTTCTTTTCTTTTTTCACTTTTTTCTCTTTTTTATGCTTCTTTTTTTTGTGGGTGGAATCTTTTGGTGAATCTTCATCATCTAGCGTTGGTGGTGCTGCATTAAATACTTTAAATAAATCGGCTAAAATCTCATTTGATGATTTAATTGGTTCAGCAATGGGTTTTCGTTCGTTCAAAATATTGTCCAGCAAATCATCTGTAACGTTAAGTTCATTCGCTGTTGATGCTTTATGCGGTGTTGAGGGTGGTGTGAGTTTTTCTTGTTTAATTTTTACTGTATCCATCAATGATGGATCTTTTGAACCGTCGCTTACCATTTTTATTTTCCTTTCGTTTTTCACTTGATGTTTTTTGTTTGTTTCTTTTTGGGTCGTAAAACACTTCACGATCACAAATTTTTAGATCCAAAAAACACAACAACAACAAAAAAACAATCAAATACTATCGAAACACAATCATTTTACAATGAATGAATCTCACTCTGAATATTTCAACTAAAAATAATAAATACTCAGATTGCTATCTGTCAAATGTTGAAACGATTAGCGCGGATGTGCGCTGCCATCTGCATTCAATCAAAATAAACACATTGCTACAAATGGAAACACATTCAAATTGGATTTACCGTTTTAAAATATTTATTCATTTGATTTACAAATCTCTTTTGAAGTTTATCATTCATTTGTTTGTTTGTTAATTTCATTAGAAAATCTTTAGTTTTTTTTTGCATTTTTTTGTGTTGTATTTTTGCCCTTTTTGCTAGTTTCTGGGATTTAAAAAAAAATACATTCATGACATTTTGGAATTAGTTTTGGAAATCATGACTTTATATCTAGCTTTTTATGTAAAAAAAGGCGAAATAACTATTTTAAGGTGGTTCCATTGAAATTCTTCTTTTTTTGTTGTTGTTGTTGTTGTATAATTTGATTGACTTCCATTAAATTCTTTTCAAGAATTGTTTCTATAAAAAAATTGTTTGTTAAATTGGTTTGCGATTGAAAATGATATCAATCAATCACGAAATCATGACATTCGACTCTTTTTGAATAGACTAATACGCTTCTTTGGTTGGCTATTTGAGCTGGCATCGTTCGACTGAGAATCGGCCATTTGAGTTTCGTTTGGTTGTGCCGGTGTTGTTGTTGTTGTTGTTTCATTGATAACATCTCTTTCGACTATGTCACCTAAAACCTAAATTTCAAAGAAATTTTTTATAAAATTTGTATGCATCCAGTGTTGTGACTGCTGGCTTTAGGCCAATTTACATTTAAACCACAAACCTGTGTAAATTCAGGAATTCCATCAGGTGGTTGTTCACATACATCAAGCGAATCTATTGGAAGTGAAACCAGATAATAAATGTGAGCAGGTTAAAATATTTGGTTTGAAATTATATGATGAAATTTGGGACACCAAATTAGGTAAGCACTCACCATCAACAGCATCAGCAAAAGCAGGTGCACGTTCATGTTTGACTAAATTTCTATTTTTTAAAATTGATTTGATCGGCTTTGCATCGATATTCGGTACTTCCAATGCCTTTGCGACTGTTGAAAATGAATCATTTGCCACATTTCCTTTTGATTCATTGTTCACATTTTGCGACGTATTCAACTGAGGTGAACGATTGACGTCAACCGGTGGAATCAATGCTGGCCCACTCGGTGCTCCAATATTGACACCTGAAAATAACACATTCGTTCGTATAATCAAATCATCTCAAAATTCATAATAATAATAATTTGTCGACATACCGAATTGCCTGTAAATATCCAGTGGGCTGTTTATGACGTCATCTTCACTGGCCGTTGCGGTGCAAACATTATCGGAGTGATTGAATCGCAATATCAATGTTGATGGATTCGTTTGGCCTGGTGTCTTATTGCTAGCTACATGTTGACAGTCTTCAATCTTATTCATTGTACTTTCATTGGATTCGTTCACTGGAAAGTTCATATCACAGTCATTTGTACTATTCATCGGATGCTGCAATTCAAAATAGTACAAATTAAATGAAACAAACTATGTGTTTGATTTTCAAAGAAATGTAGAAATGATTTTTTTTGTTTGTTGTTTACATTTTCATGGCCAGAATTTGCGGAGTCTTCATCGTCACCACAAACACTGCTTGCACTTGAGCTGTTTGGGCTGTTAAAGAACTGAAATGTTGAATCCATCAAATTGTTTAGGCTTTCTAGTGCAACCTAGATGAATTGAGTTAAAAAAAAAAAAAAAAGGATTTTAAAATCCAAATGTTCAATATTTCTTTCGCAAGAGATTCTGTGCAATTAACTTACCACGCAGGGCTCATCATCCTCAAAGAAGGTGACAGTGATTGGTTGTGAAGCAAAACTTATTTTACGTTTACCGTTGGTTTCATCCTCTTTGTCATCGTCCATATCAAATGTGGTGCAACTCGACTCAAAATTGCGGCTCAACTGTTTCAAATTTTTGTCAATGTCCTCATCATCAACAAAATCCTCTTCCAATTTAATTTGTTTCTCTTTTTGAATTTCATCACGCAGACTAGCGATGCGATCCGTTAAAAATTCATATAAATCTCGTTTTTCTTCTCGCGAATGTAAATCAATGGTGCAGCCGGCTATCGATTTCATAACATTTCTCAATTGACTTTTGTAAAAAATTAACAGTTCACTTTTGCTTTTATTTTGAATCGCATAATTGCGTTCAACATCAACAAAATCTTTGCGATTGTGGTATTTTCGTGGTTCATTTGAGGTTGGGTTGGCGTTAAACAGGCTATTTTGTTTGGTTTCAGCCTCATAACACTTGATATTATCGCGCATGATTGATTTGTGATCGGTTTCGGTGGTACAATTATTCAATGTTTCTTGTAATTCTTCAATGGCATTCTGTATGCATTCTTCGGTGACCCGTTTATCGGTGAACTCATCAAAATTGTGTATTGTGCACATATTTTTCCTATAATAATCGTGAATTTTTTGCAAATGAATCTCATAAAATTTAATCTTATCTTCTATATTCAGGCCGGTGGTTTGTGCACTTAACGCTAAAAATTCTTTCGAGCCTATTTCATCACCACCATCATTTTCACCATCATTTTCACCATCAATCGATTCCAATTGTGACCGTTCATCAACATTTTCATCAATGGATTCGATTTGTTCAGCCTGTTGACAATTTGGCTGCAAGTTCGGCTGCAAGTGTTGCTGTAAATCATCATCGCTGACATTCAACAATTCCAATTCACTTTCCAACTCCTCCATTAGTCCGGCTTGCTCAAAAATCGCATCAATATCCATATCATCATTAGCAAGCATTCGCTTTCTTTCTTCGGCTTCGGCGATTTTATGCTCACGCATTCGAATTTTATGCTTTTCACGCCATTCTTTTTCCTCTTCTTCATTGTATTCTTCAATGATTTCCTGAGCTTCGTTTGGATTTCCAAAAATATTTACGTCAATCGGCAACTCCAATCGATCTCTATAACAATAGCATATACAATTATATCGTCAAAATGCAAATCAATATATTTTTGTTAAAAAAAAAACAAAAGTGCTTCACTCTTCTCACTTCCCAAAACAAGACATTTCATTTGCAACAAGCAACAAAAACAACACCAAAAGAACAACACTTACTTATACATTTTGTGCTCAACATTTAGTGCGTCAATTCGTTTGGCCGCTTCGCCTAATCGATGTTCGCATACACTTAACGCTTTATCAGTCGAACATTTCACAAATAAACCATGATACATGCCAACGAAAATTTCATTTGTGTGATAGAGATGGCCGGGCATCAACGCCTTTGAACCAATCGGCACCAAAATTTCCTTGTGAAATGATTTTTGAAATTCGCGTAAATTATTGCTCGCTTGAATGTGCTCCTCTTTGTATTGTAGCCATCGATTTCGTTCACTGTCAACATGTGATAGTTTCTGCAAACAATTCATACAAGTGAAAGACAGAGAGAGAGAAAAACACGTACAGACCAAACGAAAATGATTGTTTGTTTGTTTTGCGTCGTTGAATCAACGGGCAATGAACAATAACAACAACAACAAAAATGAAACGGAAATAATCACCTTTTCAATTGCTTGCAATAGCAGCTCCATACTGATTCACAAGGGAACGCTAAATATGAACCGAAAACAAAAACAAAAACAACAACAACAAAATAAAAAAATAAAAACGCAAAAATGCTAAATGACGCTCCCTGCGATTCAATTTATTTAAATTAATGCGAACACGTGAAATGCAGCGATAAAACTTGAACGCGCACGTATTTTTCTGAAACGTTTTGAAAAAAAAAAACAAAAAACAAAAAAAATAACTATCGAGAAACAAATGAATGATCACCGCACTAAAAGCATCCAACCCCCGAGAAAAAAAATTGTTAAGTGCCAAGAATCGCCGACAAACCGGGACAAATTTTGCACAGGTTCAACATCGGTTGAATTCAGAGTCAATCAATTTTGGCAAAAAAAAAACGAAAAAAATTGTTGGCATACACCGTCAATAATTTTAATATTTGTCCAGTGAAATTTAGATGGAAATTATTTGGTTTTGAAATTTGTGTGTGGTTTTTTTTTCTACGGTTTTGACACTTTGCACAGCATCGAAAATCAAAATGAAAACAAGCTTATAAAACCGAATCAAACATTATTACATTGGAATGTGAAGTGCGAAACAGCAACAATAAGAAGAAGAGACGAGAGAAGAGAAGAGAAGAGAGAAGAAAGAACACAGAAAAACAACACAACAGAAACACACATGTGAGAACACGAGGCTCTTGTGAATGTATACATTCGGAATGGAGAATGTGCCTCGCACAAAATAACAGTCATAATATGCCACAATCCATACAATGTGCTCATCGTATTTGACGTTTGTGATGTGCGATTTTCATTTGTGTGCGACGCAATTGTCGCTCTCTTGGCTGTTTTTTTTTCATTCGCATCAATTCCTATCAGAACCTATAGCCACACACACACACACACCATACAGAAATAAAAAATCTCTGCCATCAAAAACAACATTCGGTTTGGCGGAAAGGTCGTCTCGTTGTGTGATGCAATTGAAGCACCAAATTTTGACATGTGACACCTCTAGCGGATTTTTTCGAAAACCGATTTGCCGAACATTGACATTTCTAGCTCTGTAGAGTCGAATTTGTGTTTTAAACGAATGCACATTAGTAAATTATAGGCATCGTCGAATTGTTTGTGATTTTTCGACAAAATAAAAATTCCCGTTCATTTCTTTCCCTTTGGAATAAGTTTTTGTAAATATTTATTTAAAAAAAAAACCAGTTAAATTTTATCAAAATGTCCGGCCACTATCCAGGATTTTCTAGCCCAAATCATCAGGGCAACTATCCAAACCAAATGGTTAACCAACAAATGCGAAATATGCCAGGTAATATGGGACCAATGGGCCCAATGGGACCGATGAATATGCAACAAATGCCCAATCAAATGGTCAATCCAATGATGGGACAACAACAAATGAATTACAATCAACAACCAATGCCCAATCCAGGTATGGAACATATTTGAATTTAACACTAGACAAAGACCACACAAATGTGAGTTACAATTTCCATCGAATCATTGAATAATGTTATTCGCGTGCTGTCACAGGTATGGGTGGTCATGCGAACATGCAAGGTTCATCATCGGTTCATGGTCCACCAATGCATATGCAACAACCACAAAATACGCCGCCGCAACCGCCACCAAATTCCTATGTAAGCTATCCAATATTTGATTACATTTCGTGTTATTCAATTTTAATCAATTATTGTTGCCACAGTGACATTTCGACAGATGTTATTGAATAGTTATTTGTGTTGAAAGAAAAAAAAACTTGAACAATTTCGGTGGAATTAATATTTGTTTGAATTATTTTCACTTTCAAGCAGCAACAACATCATCTACAACAGCAAATGCAAATGGTACATCAGCAGCCGCATCATGGCAATCAACAGCCGGTACGAACTATCTATTCAGTGAAAAATTCATTCACTTAAACTATTGTGACTTCAATAAGTTAATTATTTGAACAATTTGTTTTTCTTGACGTTTTTTTTTTCTTCATCAGATGATGACTGACGATCGCCCAACACCAGATCAACAACATTCTCAGCAATTCCACATGCCTCCACAACAGGTAAATATTACGAAAGAGCATGAAAAATCAAAGGTTCCAAGACATCTTGAATTTAAAATGATGTTAATGTCGAAATGTTTATATTGTTTCAGCATCTTCAGATGCAACAAATGAATCAAAATCAATCTCAAATGCAGTCAAAAATGCCACCACAAGCACCACCTCAACAGCAACCTCAGCCCGGCGTTCCAGCCCAACAGCAAAACATGAATCCACAAAACAATCCAAACAACCAAATGGGGCCGACAACACAGCAGCCAAATCAACAACAAATTCAGCCGAACCAGGTACAACACCGATTTTCTGATGGATTTTTGTTTTGAATTGTCTATCCAAAATAATGATATTAATCTCGTGGTCATTCGCTCTAGCAACAGCAGCAGCCGCCGACGCCGCAGCCACAAATTCAGCAACAACAGCAACAACAACAGCAACAGCAGCAGCAGCAGCAACCGCAACAGCAACCAAATCAGCCACAGATTCAACAAGCACAACAAGTGCAACAGCAGCAACAGCAACAACAACAACAACAACAACAACAACAACAACAACAGCATCAAAATCTGAATATAGTTTACTTATGTCGATATGGCCAAGAGACTGTTCAAGATATTGTGAGTCGATTCCAAGAAGTGTTCAGTACACTAAAAAGTGTTCAACCACCAATCGGAGCAAATAGTAAGTAGACTACTTGTTCAACAAACAACAAAAATCCCGCGACACCGAACGCAACATTATAGTGAGATTGAATGGTAAATTTGTACTTTTGCTTTTTAGCACCAACAACAACAGCCAAAAAGGTGACTGAACAATTCCGAACGATTCGTTTGCTGTTTAAACGTTTACGTTTAATTTTCGAAAAGTGCAATGACACTCATCAGTTAGGTATGCCTTCTAAGTCAGTCCATGACTGTTGAGTTCAAAATTAGACAAATTTGAGTCTAATGCAATTTAAGTCTAAGGCCAAACTGACTGTTTTTTCGCAAATAAATGAAATTAAATGTTTATTTTTGTTGTTGTTGTTATAGGTATCGAGCATATTTTTTTCGAACATTTGTTGCCATTCAAAGATGAACCCGACAACAAACCAGATCCAATGCAAAATGATGAATACAAAAAACTATTGCAAGAAAATCGTGAACTCACCGAAGCGGTCACCCTAAAAAATAAGCAACTTCGTGAAATTATTGATCGTATTCGTATTATTATTTGGGAAATTAATACGATGTTGAGCATGCGACGATCATGAATAAGAAACAATTTCTTGTAGAATAAATTTTATATATAAAAAATAATGTTTTAGATTAAATACAAAGAAAAAAAACGAACAGAACACAATTGTTTGAATTACGAATTGAACAAATGAACGTTTTATTGGTTTGAGAAGTTATTTAAAAATCAATATGATATTTTTGATGTGTGAGTCGACAATGTGCACTACAATACACTGCATCACCATACACTGGTAACGATGTCGACATGATACAGTTAACTGTGCGAAGATGCAGAGTACAAACTCGGTGAAAAATTTCAATGGGTGGACACAATTTACCACAATCACAGATCGGATACTCTTCAAGTGAATCAATCACAGTCGTTGGCAAATCATATGGTCCATATCGAATTCTGAAATGAAAACATAGTCTATTCTTGATTTTATCCATAGCATTAACAAATTATCTTTAAATAAAATTGAACGCACTTTTTTGAAATCACAATGTTAGCGGCTATTTGCCACAGCTGTGATGGTTGCCATGGGACGTCTTCATTTCGTGACAGCAACATCGACGATGGATCATGTGTAAAAAGTGGTGGTGTAAACATGTCCGGACCAGACAAATCCAGCGTCTCGAATGTCATACGAGAGAAAACAGATGGTAGTGATTTAAGTTGATTTTCAGCCAAATTTAATGTACGTAACGTTTTGAGTCGGCGAATAGCAAATGGTATGCGTGGTAAACGATTTCCTTTCAATATAAGAATCATCAGTCTTCGTAGTCTGACCAGTCTGTATGGGAAAATGGTGAGCTTCAAAAGAAAACATTCGAATTTATATCAAACAATCGGAATTTTAATTATACACATTTAGATAGAACACTTACATCATTGTCACTTAAATTAATGCTCTGCAAAGATGATCGAATGGATGGTCGATCTAGCCAATCCCAATCACTGGCAATAGATTTACCAAGTTTATTCGATGACAAATCCAATTGAACCAGTCGAAGATCGCCCAAACGTTTTGGTAAATGTTCGATGCAATTGTTACTCATATTCAGTATTTGAAGATTGCCAAGTGACAAAATTTGAGAATCAAGACTATATTTACGGATGCCATTCACCTGCAATTGAAAAATTTAAATATAGACAATTGAACTTAAAAAAACTTTAGATTGAACAAATGTAAAATTCATGAAAATGGGCTTACATTCAGCGATGTTAATGTTTTAGGTAGTCCACGAATTGGGTAATCGCTTGGCGTTAAAATGGTCATTGATTTAACGGGCACCGCTTTTTTTGGCACACCGGTCACAGCCAATGTTGATAGTCCCGGTTTGGTTGGATCCAATTTTCCTTCTAGCGCATTTTTAAATGTTTGCAAAAATGCCTTCAATTGAATCGGATCACAACGGATTTGCAAATCATGCGGTGGCTGTTTCAATGACAGCGTACTTTTTCCATCCTGAATAAATTTCGTAAACACTTTTTCTATATTACGTTTGAGTTTGTAGCGTGTGCCAACCTTGTTGATGGTTGTAAAATGAATTAAAAATAAATTGTCAACATCTTTGGCAGCACCGGGAGGATGATAGCCCAGTGCTAGTGTTGATTGCTGTAATCGCGGTTTGACATGTGGTGCCATACGATTATAAACACTTATTTCACAAATCAATTTCATTCTATAGTGTTAACGAATTAACGCTGTTTACTTATAACAAATTGCATCAATGCACGAACTAAACTAATTAATAAATAAATAAATCAAATCAACGATGAAAATCACAGCATTTCAACTAACTGCCTTTAAGGTTTGTTTACGTGCGACATTCAACAATCGAACAGTCAAATGGAATGTCAATTTCGCGCCTAAAATCGAAACCCACTTCACATACTTAACACACGCAGATAAAGTATTTTTAACAATTGCATTTCGAAACTTTCATGTTAAGTCAATGGATTAAATACGTTCAAAGAGATATTGTTTTTATTTCATATGCAGGCCAATATGTTATATATTCCATGTTATTATATATTTCATAATATAGGTGAATTCGACGGTGAAAAAACCAGCTTCAAATGAATTGACAACAATTTGAAAACATTTATCAGCTCAATATAAGCAAGAAAGGTCTCAAAAAATTTTCTCTTTTTCTCTTAACATCTGGAAAATTTCAATTGCTGGTAAAACCGGCAGGCTGAACATATAGACTCAGAGGAACTTTGGTTTTGTATCACCAGTGGTCATTGACCACTCAATATCATAACCCTATTTCACATTTTTTGCCAATACACATCGCTCAAATGACATGTTACATTTGATTTTGAAGCTACTCTTCAAAATCTTTCCAACGGTTCTGTTCCATCGAAATCGTTAAAGATTTATAGGCATCTTACTGAACCATTCATTTTGAATTTTTTGACGGTTTTACAGATTTTGAATCCGACTATTCTGCATGAACAGACTATAAATCTACAAAAATAAAACTGACGATTTTATCAAAACAAATATTAAACAAATGTTGCCAAAGTAAATAATGTGCATTGTATACTTTATTTCTAGTTCCAAAGCACTACATTTTTGTTTTTGTTTTTTAAATAAAATATATTTCTCCGATTTTATTAAATATTAAGAAGCTATGAACACCATTGTTGTTTGCTTTTTTTTTTAAATGGGGAAAAATGCACTTTGTGTGTAATTTAATTTGGTTTTTTTTTCTAAAATTTTATTCAAAGTGTCATAAAAATTTATTCTTCGTTGGAAGTATTTGTCATTTCCTAAATGAGAATGTCATTAAAGCTTGTGGAATTTCTACAATTAAGTTGATGTCAATATTAAATAAATAGTAATTGTTTGAATTTAAAAACAAAAAAACATATGACGTGAACACCAAATCGATTTGAAAAAAAAGGTTAACATTTTAAGCATTGCAAAAACATTTATGTCATTAATTCAAAAAAAAAAAAAAATCCAAAATTATGAATTACAAAAAAATGACGCGATTTCACAAATACAAAAGCGATTTCATTTTAAATTAATTTACAAAATAAATTTTAAATGGGAGACTAAACAAATATTTGCACTTGAATTTTTTTTGTGAGAGATTTTTTGTTTTGTTAACAAGCTTATTTTCAAAAAATGGGTTGAAATATGTGTGTGTTTTTTAGCTTGATTTTGTGACATTTTTCTACTAACTACAATTCCGGGTTCAAGGTTGTTAGGGAGTGAACAATTTATATGATCAAAAATTTGGTTTGGCTACTTAACAATAAAGGCATTAAAAAGTACAACAGAGAACATTGTAATGATGGAATTTTGCATCACAAACAAAAACTAACGGCTCGAATATCGGCTATCCTTTGATATTAGACGAGCCATCCGATTCCATAACACTTTTAATTTAGCTATATCTAATCAACTGATTCAAAACGTGGTGATGGACATCTCTTTTCTGCTTTGAATGGTTCACTTATGCCAACCAAACCGGTCACACCGCGTCCGGTTGCTTGGAAGTACAAAAATACAAATCGTTGGTCTTCATCGAGGTCGATAGTGTCAGGGAATTCCAAGTGATAAATCACTTTGTCATGAGGAAAATCACCGGACGGCGCTCTACTTCGTGATGTATACTCGTAACTGATGTAGTCGTCTAAACTCACAAAGTTTTCCTGCAACAAAAAAAAATATCATGTTCGATTAATTGGTTAGTTTGATTGACCTAGGTCCATCTACCTATAGGTATTGCTTACCTTGTAAATACCGATCCAATCACTGCTGGCCTCATCATAGCCATTTGGTAGAGTATACTCAATGGTATTTTCCTCACCAATGTGCCACAAATGTAACGGCGAAAATTCCACCATTTTGTCCGATGGATCATCGTAGACCTGACATGAAATTACAAATGGTTTCATTACATAGGCAACGGCTTTTTTTTTCAAATATTACACTTACGTTTATTGTAAACTCGCTGGTAACTGGTTTGTGATCGCTTATTTTGAATTGCGGATGGCTACGATATGACGTTTGCTCGGTAACTAATTCCATATTCTTGAATGCAGTTTGTGGCGTTTTGTAAAGGATTCGATCGCACCAAGCCGGTCGTCGTCTAATGAAAATTCGAGAACGATTTTTGGTTAATAAGAAATTCTTTTCAAAAATGCAATTCCAAATTGAATTATTGCACAATTTGTAGCAGCAGCACCAGAAATCAACTCACTTCATGTCATAATCAGATGTTCCATGCTCGAATTTAAATGTTGGTGGAAATGCAGGTAAACGTTCTTCTAATCGTGTAAAGGCACGCCCTTGACGACGAATCATAGACAATTGATCACGTTCAATCAATTGATCTAGTTTATCTTGTTCAATCAGCCGTTTGATATCAGTTTGTGACAATTCATCTTCACCGGTCAATCGAAAATTTAAATCACCAAACCAGAAAACATAGCTTTTTTCGAATAAATAAAGTGGATTTTGGTAAAGAATTCGTTAACTAAATAACCAAATACATGTTGGAATAATTAACGTTATGTTGTAATTTGAATTCTTACTCATGCTGAAAGATTTCCGCCGTTTGTTTCACATGAAATTTGTGTTCGTCGACAATTTTTTCAAAATCTTTGATGCGTTCGTCAAGCATATGATCATGAGCAGCCAAATGAGCATTTACCAAACACACTGACACACCATACAACTTAAAACGAATACTCACAGCTCCTTTATTACCCTGCAAAAATTCCAATTGTCATTAATTATGAACTAAATAAAATCGAATTGAAATATAACAATTGTTTTCGTATTTTTGTGTTGTACGATGTATACGTACCCACATGCCGCCAAGGCCAGTTCGTGTGTATTCGGTTTCAACTTCACGCACGTGCAATAAATGTTGACGTTTTGTAAATAGCACCAATAGTAAACCTTGCATTTGTAGGGATTTGATCATCACATAGCCACGTTCAGCAAGCAACTCTTTGAATCGTTGCGTCCATGGATCATCTTTGAATAGACCTTTGACCATACTCTGTGGATGGCTGTTAATCTCTTGCAATCTATTCAATGAACAGAGACATTTTTTTTTCGAATTATTATTATTTTAATTTTGAGAACGCGTTTCGAACTGTTGTTCAAACGAAATGGCATTTTGGAAAATGTTCACATGAATTTACCCTATCACAAAGAAATCCGGTCGATGTGTGTCTTTATCGGCTTTCTTTTCTAATCCCAGCAATATGTGAACTGGCAATGCTTCTGGGAATTTTGAGCTTACATTCCATGTTAAAATGTGAAATCTGTAAATAAAAATGAACATTTAAACATTTTAAATGATGAAAATGAATAATAATTATAAAAATAACAATAATAACTAACAACAACAATAATTGAATTCTAATTTTATATCATGATTCTATATAAAACAAATTTGAATTGTCAACACACCAAAATAGTATGACCTTTTTGAAGAAAGTAGACTGTGATTGACTTACTGTGATTTCCAATGCTTAAAATTGGCGGCCATAGTAATCCAAATGAAGTACACTTTTGTGAGAAAAAAATGTAATTTCAACTCTTAAATTGAAGAACTCTAAAAAAAAACTTCAAGGTTTTTTTCGATAAGATGTTGCCTATGAAAAACAAAAATGAATACAATTATCTATATATTTATACATTTGAATTGAGTTCGTTTTGCATGATTCACACGAACAAAAAAAAAAAAACAACAAATTAAAATCAATTGTTTTTAAAATGTATAAAGCATAACTTGATACGCAATTAGTTCACTGGTCATATTCAAATCAATAATAATTCACGAATTCAAACGAAATAGAGTGACTATGACGAACGATATAGTTGTGAAATAAATGCAAACTACCTCAAATAGGTTTATAATAGTGTCTTTGAGGGGACTTGAGAAATTTTTCTACTTATCATTAAAAATAATTGTGACGACATTTGTAAATCGTTAAGCTTCTAAAGCATTTGAATAAAATTTGCCTATTTGAATTGACCATTACTTGGTACATCAACTTAGCAAATAGTATGCTATGTGATTATATGGTATTTATTATATTTATTGGATCGTGTTATAATTTGAAATAACTGAAGCCAATACGATGCAGTGAGATCATTCAATACCAATCCAATAAATAAACAGATATTATATTGTGTGCTTGATGGTTTTGGTGGCGCGATTGCCTTCACCCCAGAGTGAACAACGTGAGTTGATTTACGATTTTGTAAATATAACTGAAAATGGACTAAACGCGCGAAACAAATAAAACGCCATACACAGAAGGAGACACACGACAACAACAACAAAAACACTTAGCCGAGACGTAATCGAGAGATTCTAAATGATATATATATTCAACATCCATGAATTGTTGTGTGAGAGATAGAGAAGAATATTTGAGATGTTGTCCCATTCAAAACGTCTATTACGCGCGCGTTCAAAACATTTGCACATCCGAATAACAACGACGGAGAGAGAGAGAGAGAGAGAGAGAGAGAGAGAGTGCGAAAAAAAAACGAAGATGTTTACGTCAGTCGATCTGAATCATCGTGTCGTTAGAATATACAATTTTGGGTATTCAACTTTGGGCCAGGCCAAACACTTGTTCAACTGTAAATATTCTTTTTTGTTTTATCCCCATCCACCAAGATGGAAATTGGATTTATGTGCATGCTGTTGCAAGGCCAACATATGTTTTTTCATTAACTAGGTCACGGTTATAAACTATGATCGTAAAGCCGACGCCAAATTGCATTGTTTAAGGTGAAAAATGTCTAAAAATCCTTGAATAAAAAAAAAAACAAAACAAAATGAACAACAAGGAAATCAAAATAAATAATTCAGTTGCGTTTGGTCATTTCATGCCGAATTCGTTTGTTTTCTTGGGATTTCTTTTTTTTAGCAATTCATTATTTTTCATTATTTTCAATACAAAACGTTTAAATTGACCTTAATTTGCGTAAATACAAGAGTAATTGCAAACTGGGATTAATGGGCTTGAGCAACTCTATCATTAAAATCAAATTGCTAAATATTGCCACTGAATACTGTTGTTCAATACCGATTTGGACCTAAGAGTAATGTGTGTGTATTGTGCATTGGATTTAGCTTGTTTTACGTCCCAATTATAAGACCAATGTATTAATGATATTTCATTTGATTTAAATTGTGCACAAAAACTTTCTTCAAAATCACAACTCTCGCATACACCAACAACAACAACAACAAAAAACAAAGTTGACATAAAATTGACACAAAATTGATCGCATTGCGATTTTACACGGATTTCTCTACACAATCGGATTCGATAACGTCGATCTGTTTAACCAGTTTTTTTTCTCACTTTCGTTGTTTACACAGGAACATAACTTTCGCGATGATTGACCGAAATTCCAATGATGCACACGCAAACCCCACAACGTTAATATTAATGAAATTTGGTCAAAACATCTCTTTAAACTTACCATTCGAACGTTTATTACTTTATACACAACAATTTTTCGTTTCTTTAAAATACGATCCAATTTTTTCAATGACGTCAATTTATTTGAATAAGAAATTTTTTTTTTTTCTTTTTGAATAAATGAATTTCGATTGATTTAACTACACATTCGATTCGTGTACACACGGCAAATTTTGTATTTGAATCATAAGTAAATTGCGTTGAGAGAAGAGCAGCGAGATCACTTGCTGCTAACAAGCAAAATAAAAAGACGAGATAATTGTTGTCATTCCAATGGGGTCTCAATACAAAACACATACATTCGAGCTAGATTTCCACATGACCAATAGAAATCCACATGAATGTGTGAGCATACACAATATTCGAATACATGCCATACGAATGGATGGCAAACGTCACACGACAGTAAAATAAAAGAATCGCGCCGACTTCGATTGTACTTAAAATCGAGTACACTTGATATTTTTTGTTTTCCCCTTTAAGTATTCGCAAATATCAGGTTTGAATTTGATTGTCTTTTCTGGATTTTCGGAAGAAAATAAAAATTGTATCGAATTTTGAGCTCTAATTAAATGATGGCTAATAATAACATATTATGAACCTTTTAAAAATGTTTGAAATGTTTGAAGGATGGCTTCCCGACCAAAAAGAACCCCTTTAATGCAAATGAAACAATATTTGCGTTTTGTGTTCAATGAACAAAAAGTTCGGAACAATTAAAACAAACAGATACAATCCAATTCGCAGATAATATCGTTGATGGGGACATTATATGACAAGTACTGTCGGTTTATTACGAGGGTGGAATTCAATTACAAGGGTTGATCATAAAATATCCGGACCAGACAAGAAAACAACAACATTTTGAGGGTAATTTGAATTTAATCCATCACATAGTCCCCATTCTGAGCGATACACTTTTCCCAGCGATCTTCGATCGCCAAAATACCTCTTTTACAATAGTCGGGATGAAGAGCCTCAAAATAGCGATTTACAGCAGCGATTACTGCACAATTGTCGGTGAATGTTTTTCGTCCGAGCCATTTTTGCAGATACGGAAAGAGGTGGAAGTGGCAAGGGGCCAAATCGGGCGAATACGGTGGATGAGGCAATAATTTCATCGACTTTTGTTTATATTTTTTGGTGTAGACACCACAATTGAACGACTCGGCCGATGTTTATCTTCACAGCTCGTTCTGCCTCTTTCGAACTCAGCCACCCATTCATAAACAGTTGTTTTCGACGGAGCAGAGTCACCAAGTGTAGAATCCAAACGGGCTTTTGTGCCCAAATAGAAGAATTGTATTACCGCACGAATTTCGCTTTTTTTCCATAAATTTCCACTTTTCGTTCGTTTTTCAGCCGTAAAAATTCGATGTAACTCAAAAACCAAATTATATGATTGAAGTGAAATGTGATAAGCCATCCTAAATTTGGCATAGGGCTGGTGAAAGTATGCTAGTCGGGGTAAACAATGATCAACCCTCGTAAAAAAAAAATGAATCAAATGATAGCATAATAGGTGTCTGATAAAAGCCGTGTCTTCACCTCATCGAGAAAAACAAACATCGACAATGTCAGAAAATTCGAAACAAAGCCCAAAGAAATAATATTTAATTAAAATAATTTAGCTAATTGCAAAGGATAATGTTTTCTATTTTGGAAATTCGCCAATTTTCAAAATAATTTCATATATATTCATTTGCCGCAGAAGAAGATTTTTCGTGACAAAATTTACTTTGTAAATATTGAAAACAGCTGTGAAAATGTTTAATTTAGAAACAATAAAACCTTATGTAACATAACATAACAAAAGGATTTTGTCTTGTTCCATGTCAGCAAATTCACACTGAAATGTGAATTCAACCGATTGGTGTTTCATTAAGTTTTGAAAGTTCCCCGTTTTTTGACAATGTAGTTTATCGTTTGCACCGTATAGTTGTTTAGTTTGAGTATTCGTCACACACGCGTACCAACTGTGCGGTTCGAACTGAGTGCCAACTTAGAATTTTTTAATTTTTTGACAGAAGTTAGTATGCGTGTCGTATTAAGTCATCTATCTCTATCGTCTATTCCGTGTCTTGGGTCAATTCAACTGATACAGTGTGATTTTTTTTGTTGGTTGGTTTTGTTTGTCGGCTTTTCGAAAATTGTCTCTGTAAATTGGTGAAAATACCGAAATCAAACATGAAAAATCATTTAGCATTTGTGATAGTTACCATATCGTTGGTGATTCAAAGTTTGGCCGGTATTCAAATTGATGAAAATATTCAAAATAAAAATGTTGAACGTAGCATCGATTTGACCACGCAATTAGTAAAAATTCAGCATAAAATTACATTGGAAAATAAAGTGAAGAAAGAATTTTCGAGCACGTCATATGTATTTGCCGTACCAAAAGATGATCGTGACCATTTATCGTACATTTCGATACGTGATGCATTGAAAAAGGAATTAAAAGCCACCGAAGAAAAGAATGCGGATGGTTCATTGTTCACGGTATCGGTGACAAGTGCATCACCAACACCGGTGTTACACATTGAAACTGTATTTTCGAATGCATTGAAACCGTATCCAACGCATATTACACAAAATGAACGCCAATTGGTGCGATACTTTGGAAATGCCTACTTTTACAGTCCATACAAAACGATAAGCCAGAAAACAACCGTGCAGCTTGCATCGAAATCGGTAGAAAGTTATACCACTGTGAAACCATCATCACATGTTGATGGCATTATTACATACGGACCATATGAAAACATTGCACGTAAGCTTCGATTTCCAGTCGAATCCATGATTTCAATGATCAAAATTTGTTAGTTCATAAAATATTTTAAATTGTTTCGCCATTTAGCATATTCGAGCGAATCAATCACCGTTCACAATGAAAACAACACACCATTCCTTACAATCACCAATTTGGAACGTGTCATTGAGGTATCACACTGGGGCAATATCGCTGTTGAAGAAACCATTGACATCGTTCATTCAGGTGCCATTTTGAAGGGATCATTTTCACGTTATGACTATCAAAAGGATGCTCGAAGCAGTCAGCCAAGTGTGAAAGCATACAAAACCATTTTACCAGCATCGGCCACAGAAGTTTATTACAGGTAAACACTTACCGCATTTGCTGCTGTTTCAGATAAAGCATTAATTAAATTTCTTGTTTTTCTATTTCGTATAAACAGAGACACAAATGGTAACATCTCAACATCGGCTATGCGCGTCTTAAAGGATTCCGTTGAATTGGATCTACGACCACGTTTCCCATTGTTCGGTGGTTGGCGAACACATTACACCATTGGATACAATGTTCCAAGTTTCGAGTATTTGTTCAACAATGGTGATCAATATGTGTTGAAAATGCGTGTTATTGACCATATTTTTGATGACATGGCCATTGAAAAGGCAACCGTAAAAGTGATTTTGCCCGAAGGATCATCAAATATTAAACTCATTCCACCATATTCAGTGTCACGTTTGGCCAATCAAGTGCATTACACATATTTGGATACGGTGGGCCGGCCAGTTATTGTGTTCACCAAAGAAAATCTGGTTGAAAGCCATATTGCTGACTTTAATTTAAAGTATAACTTTAGTAAAGTGCGATTGGTTCTTGAGCCATTGTTGATCGTTGGCTTTTTGTATGCACTATTTTTGATTGTCATTGTTTGGACACGTTTAGATTTTTCAATCACAAAAGACAATTCAGTCACACATCATCACAAAGACTAAATTTCCAAAGGCGTTAGATATTAACTCAGATGCAGATAATAATTTTTTCCTTCAAAAAAAAAAAAACAAAAACAACTAAAACACAAACACACACACACATAAACATTCGGCGGGTAGAAATAAACTGCATTTAAAAAATCCATAATTCATTTGTTTAGAAAATCAATGAATGTCATTTTGTAAATGCTCTAATCAATAGAATGCGATTGATTGGCTCCTTATATCGTAAATGAATGTCGTGCATCTAAGCATTTGAGCAGTGCAACCAATCAATTTTTTTTCACAACAAATGAGCATCGATTTAAGGAAGGATTTTTTTTTTGAAAATGATTTATCTCATTGAACTGTGTTAAATGTATCACTTAAATTAAGTAATAAAAAAAATTGCTTTTCCATTCGGTCATGTCTAAGCGGACATCTAAATGCACTGAGTTTTGTTTGAACATACATTTACCAATTAGAATTAACACCACAATATACGGCCAACAACGTTTGCAAACTTTAATGCATTATGTATGCGTGTAATTATGTTTTGACGTGAAAAAGAAACACCTAAATGGTGTGTGTTTTTTTTTCGTTGAATATAAGTAGTGAATTGAAATACAATAAAAATCAGTAATTAATAAAATCTATCTACGTTTTTTTTTATTTGATTTGGATCAAAATATGATAATTTATACACATTTTTTTTTGTTATGACAAAGCAATGAAATAAATAAAAAAGAAATGAAGAATCTTAATTAAGTGGGTGGATTTGTTTCTGGTAATGCAAACCGAAATGAAAGGAAGAGAGATTTGGAGAATCTATCAAGAATGTTTATCAATGAAACTGCATAATGTTTCCAAAATTATTGTGCAAATTACATGAGTATTCATGATTGAATATTTCAGGCGTTGCGGTTTTCAAGATGAAACAGATTGAAGTTATAAATCGTTCTAGCCAATCTAGTCCAATTTTGATTCGATTATACGACACCGGCTTCAATTTTAAATGGCCATTTCCAGTCAGTACTCATTTACATTTCTCACAATAAATATGATGAAACTTCGGAATATTTCATGATTTTTAGATATGCTGTTGGTTGTTATGCTTGTTTACAACGGCATGTTGTGTCGATTGAACTGTCTTATTTTGTGCGATATTGACAACATAAGCAACATAAGATGTAAAGTTAAAAATCATTCGGCAAAATGAATTGGCTAATCTTAAGATGAGTTACCAACTTCAAATGGTACAACTATGTGAGAAACTGTGACGCTTGGGAGTTCATCGAGGATTTTTACAACTAAACAAATATTGACTATTGGTACAAAAATTCAGTGTATCGCGTAATGAAACAAATTCGATTCTAGGACTCAGTTAAATCTAATATAGAAACACGGTCAAAAAAGGGGAAAAATGCAAACACATTGTTGAATCGTATTGGACGAGAAAAAAACGCTGATTTTCAAATGAGTTAAAGTTCGTCTCGAATCGTGTCGATATTGTGAAGATGATCACCATAATCGGTTGCTTCGCTGCCCACAAACAAGTCATGATTATCCAAAATTTCATCATAACTCAAGCGATCGTCTTGGTCAGCATCTGCAGCCGCAAACAAGTGATTTACTTCATCGGTTGCAACATCACTGCAAACAAAACGGATTTACAATTAGACGTTAAGATTATAATTTAATCATCATTTTTCCATTCAAGTGGATCAAAAAGACACATACTCATTGCTGGGCACAATCCACGACAGTATTTCATTTCCGTTGAGAATTCCATCGCCATCCTTATCATATTCGCCATCATAACGTTCTTTTTCGGCTATCAACCATGCTTTATCATGGTCACGTGCTGATTCACCTAGAAACTCTTGGAAATTGATCATACCATCATGATCTGTATCTTTGTCGCGTAGCGTTTGATTTAAAATAATTGGCAACATAACTGGATGCTCTTCAGGACTTATGAATAGAACAAATTCTTCACGATTCAAGTGTCCATCTTTGTTTAAATCAGCTGCTTGAAAAACGGTTTTATCATCTTCGATAAGCTGCTTATTGACGGAGTCAATGTTTTCATCTAAAACACGAACCTTAACACCTGGTTCATCTTCGGAATCCATATCATACATTTCCCTGAGATATTCGGCCCATGTCACAACATTGTCATTATTTTCGTCTACCTCTTCGAATCGATCGTTTGACTCTTCTTGGGACAATGACCTGCAAATGGAAACAAATTGTTGCTGTGAAATGCATTAACATTTTTAAAATCCGAAACAATCCAATGATGCGGGCGCGCAGAATGGATCCAATATGTTCGATAGATGTTGTGTGTGTGTGTGGGCTTTACTCACTTGAATGACCGTAAAATATGCGCTTTCAATTCATGTTTATCAATAAATTGGTCTTGGTTTGTGTCAATTTTCGTAGAAACTAAAATGTGCAGGCGTCGTTTCGATTCATCGGGTGAGAGTTGATGAAATTCTTCAGCTTCTTTTACACTGCCAAGCATGGCCTCATGATCAAATTCCGTGAAATGTTCACCATCACCACCTTGATGATCATTATCTCGTGCACGATATGATCCATCTTCTAGACGTTCACCCGTATGGTGTGCATGTTTATGGGTTGTAGCTGCCTCAATTTCCACATAAAAAACTGCCAACAAACTAAACAATAATATCGCAAGCGATTTGTTCCTTGCGACAAGCATTTTTTTGCTGTTTTCTTTTTTGTGTAAACTTTGATTTTAGTTTAATCAGAATTTTGATTTTCTATACACTGCACGAAAATTTTTCAGTTAACAAATTCACAATGTGTGCATGGCCTAATAAGTGAAATGAAATTGTGATTACTCAATGGTTTAATTTAAGACGAATTTGCATAATAAACAAAAAATTGCTTCTTTTTTGTGCTATGCCATTAGAAGAATGATTTGTTTGTGTGCACAAACATAAGGTTTTTATATATTTCAATCGAAATGTCACCAATAGACGGATAGAAAATAGAGTTTTTTTTTGAATGTGTGATTTTGTCGGATGCGCGCGTATATGTGAGTGTGTGTGTGTGTGTGTGTGTGTGTGTGTGTATTTGCGTTTCGCTTGCACCCGGTACGTGATTACTCCTATATTATGCGGATTGACGCGAACAAAAGGATAAACAACAATGTTTGGTTTACTTTCTACTTTATTCAATAGATGGAGTCATATGTTTCAAAATACATTTATTGAATGTTGAACACTTTTGTTGGACCAAAAAAAAAAACAAATTTGTCATCACTAAAATTGTGATTATTTGCTCATGGTCTTCATTTCGGTGGGTGTGCGTTTACTACGTCGCTGGCATATGTATGAAAATGGATTCGATAGTGGCACATTTTCACCGTCTTCAATTGTCTGTGGTAGCGGTTTGTTCATTGTTTCGGGTAAAAATAAGCTAGCCATTCCACCCAGAGTTAACAAACATCCCATTATGATTAGAGGTAATACAAGCATGTTGCTTCCCTGTCAATCAAGGAAAAATAATACGTAAGAACTCTCAATTTGAATTACATACAAACATGTCGTAAATCGTATCGATCTTTACCATATAATTGATGACTGGAATAACAATTGGCCCGATCATTCCGATGACAGAACTAATGCTCATGCCTAGACCACGTACAACCGTTGGATACAGTTCAGATGCAGCCAATGGTAGCACAACAAATGCCGACGAAATACCCATTTTACCAATACAATACAAACTCAGCATAATAATTTGATCTTCTTGCACTAAAAATGTGAGCAAACAAGCGATTCCGCCCACCAACATCGATACACATAAAATCCATCGCCGACCAATACAGCTGAGGCCGGGCCATAAAAATAAATATGTTGGCAATTCCACAGCTCCAGCTAAAAAGAAATTCCAAATTTCGTCACCACCCAAAGCAGGCGCATAATAGCTTAGTCCAACATAAACGCACGTATTTGCAAACCAAATGAATGTTATAATTAATGTTTTAGCACGCATATTTGATGTTCGAAACAGATCATATACACCGATATTTGATATTTTTGTATCATTGGCAGATGTTTCGGTTGAAATTACACCCGAGCTGGGATCAAAATGACGTCGTAATATTTCTTCATAATTGTCTGGAACGGCTTTTTCATTTAAACGTGCCATTTCACACATGATACGAGCTGCACGACGATATTTTCCGGTAGCAACCAACCAACGTGGACTCTCGGGTAATGTGAAAAAAAAGAAAAATAATAATAAAAGTGGCAGTGAAACAGCCAACGAGAGATAACGCCAATCACGCACAAAATACACGATACCAGCCAATAATACGAGCCCAATCGAATAGGCTATGTTCAATACAATCGTACAAAATACACGATGCTTCGGACCAACTAGTTCAATTGCTAGTAGTAATTGGAAATTGAGAAAAAAATTCAAAATTCATTTATCAATAAAATTTCTAAAAAAAAAAATCAAAACATTTACCTAACACATATGGACTGGCCAAAATGGCTGGAACGGTGAAACCAACTACAACCCGAAATATTAGCCACGATGTGAAATTCCATGTCATTGAGCTTAAGGCGCATGCAACAATTTCCAAAAATAAATAAACAAAAAATGATGGTCGACGTCCCCAATAATCCTGTAGAAAACCGTACAAATAGTTGCCAATCAAGCCACCAACACCAAATAATACAAGTGCCAATGCTGGATAGAAACTTTTATCGCACACCAGATCCCACTAAAAATGAACAAATTCAGTAAATTTTCTTTCACTAATTTTTCGAGATTAATTCAATAGAATTGCCCTCCCGAAGTGGCTTGCAACGCCGATCGCAATGCCAACCGCTGGTTTTGCGCCACTTGTGGCACAACAAAGTGCCAGTTTTGGCACAATGTGAGAATAGTTCCGTTGCCTGCCACTACTACGGGACGGTGATAAGAATATTTAAGAAAAAGTTCAACTTTGAAGACCCACCTCCATTACAACCGTGTTTGGAAACATTGTTCTATTGTAAATCCATCCATCTTTGCACTTTATTGTTTCATAATTTCGTATGGTCGTATTCAATGGATCCAAATACAATTCCGTTTTATTACGCAGCTTTTGTGTGTCCATGGTGTGAAGCATCATTAAAATTTCCGTATAATTCCGTGAATACATTTCACATTGTGAATAAACCGTTTGACCATCGTGAAATATCAACGGAATACTTGAATTTCCATTCGAATAACATTTATTTCAAAAACTTATTAGCACATTTGATGAGATACTTTATAAGTGTTGAGTGTGAATATTACCTTAAAGATTTCAACAATTCGGGTACATCGGTGTACCATGGATCAAGTTCAGGGATGCGACACCAATGGCCTGGTGTTGATGCTATGAATAACTGACTGTGTACAATTATGTCACATGTTTTAGCGATCAATCATTAATTACATTGAAAAAAAATTACACATTTTGTTTATTTTAAACTTGCAAAATTCAATAATCACCTATAGGCGTGAAAAGCACATGGTAAAACGGCTGGCATGAGTACAGCGATCACTAATTTTTGATACAAACCAAATGAACCAACATCTTCCAACACTTTATCGAAATCCATTTTTATCGAACGACAAACTAAACTGTGGTTTAAACAATTGGGGATAACAGAAAAAAAACTGGCCGTTCAAAATTGCACCACAAATCTGAATGAACCAAAATGCTTTAAAATGTCACCATCACACCATGATTCCAAATTAAACTCACTCAACGCAAGCCAACAACATGAATGCATGCACAGTGGGCAGGCAACTGATCAGCGATGGCTTGACCAACCGATCATCACGGTTGTTTGCATCACTGTTGGAACCGGGAAATGAATCGCCTATTCAATTTGATAAAACAAAACAAAAAATAACTCTAACTGAAATTGGCTGTATTCAATTCCAGCAAATGGACCAAATGCATCATGGATTTAAATTGCTTGTTTAATGAATTGGTTTGTCTTGTCGCTGCAAATTGATTATTTCATGAGGCTCTATTTTTTTTTTTCAAAAATAAAAATCCCGATTATTCAATTAAAATCATCAAAAAGTATGCACCATGGAATGTAATGCTCTTCCGTTTTGGTCAAATGCCTGAAATTGTGGCCGATAATTGAATCAGCAACTAAAAATTAAAAAAAAAATTAATTGAAATTTGTCATCGCAAAAAAAAAAACTACACAGCAGGAATTTAATTGAGAACTAGGCTATCGTCAGGCCTAAGTTCATTTTAGATCGCATCATTTTATTTTTGTGATTATTGTTTTTATTTTACAGGCAAAATCCATTCAACACAATTTCATCGTAATATTTGCTTGTTACTTCTTTTTCGCTTGTTTTTTGGCCAGCCGTCGGTTCATTTGCATTTTTCGTTGGTTAATTTCCTTTTTGATTGTTTTATCAAAGCCTTTGCCACTGCGCTCAAATCGTTTTGTTTCATTTCGCATTTCGGCCAATTTGCGATTTTTCTGCTTTAAAATGTTCTTCTTATTTGCTGATTTCTTTTTCCCCGCTTCGGATATTTGCACTTTGATTGTGTAATTGTCCAACGTTCGGTTGTGTAGAGCTAAGGCATTCTGGAATAAAGCAAACATTTCAGTTCAGTTCCATTTAGTTACATTTTTGTTTGTTTGTTTGTTTTGGATAATAATTATACAAACCTTAAATCCATTGATATCGCCCATTTCAACGAATGCGAACGCACTTCGTCGTACTTTTGGCACACGAACAGACTTCACAGTACCCGCCACACTGAAGAAATCGGTTAACGTTTCACGTGTCGTTGAATAGTTTAAATTTGTGACATAAAGAACGAAACGATCTTTTTTACTGCAACCACGAATCAATGCTTGAATTTGATCATCCGTCAAATTGAGCTTCTTTTCGGGTTTTGGTTGACTTTTTTCGGCAGATTTGTTCAACTTTTTATTCTTTAATTTTGGCTGAACCTTTTCAGTCTCGGTGGTTTGTGGTTCTGACTCTGACTCCGACTTCTGCTCCTGTTCTGGTTCACTTGACAAACCTTCGGAATTTTGAGCATCGTTTGTGGAATCTTCGTCGCTTTCAATTTCATCTTTGTCATCGTCATCGTCATCGTCATTGTCTGTTTCATTACTCTCTGGATCATTCTCATTTTCAGAACCATTTACAACTTCATCTTCAGCTTGATCTTCACCATCTCCATCACCATCACCGGCATTATCACTATCATCGCCATCAGCAAATGGATTCTCTTCCGAAACAACAACTATCGGCTTGGATTTTTTTGCTTTTTTCATGAATTTCTTATCATCATCATCAAAATTGCCTAACAAATCGGCTCGTTCATCATTTATTATTCGCTTGCGAACTTTATGCGGTTTAATATACTCTTCAACAACATAATCTGTATCGTTTGTAAACATTTTCAACGATTTAAATTAAAATTTAAGTAAAATATGAAACTATTGGTGGAAATAAGTTTGACAAACGTGTTTTATTTGACACTTGCGATCAACAATAAACAAAACAACATGCTTTAACATTGAGGTTAGATTTTTGACATTTCATCGACATTCTATCTTCTGTTGGGCAACGATATCGAAACAGACAAATTTAAACAAAAATTTTAAATTAAAGAATTCTGAAATAAAATCCATTACAATAAAAATGAATAAAATGTTTGGTTTTTCTGTAATATGTTGTCATACAGAGAAATAATACATTTTCCACCTTCATATTAAATTGGGATAGGCTCGATGCAACGGTTGATCTGGAAGAATGGGACAAAACATACACTCATCTCACACACTTCGCTCAACAGAGATGCTTGCTGGTTATTTGGTATAGGCAATGTCTCTACTTGTGAACATTTTATATCAGACTTTTTTTGTTTGATGCTCTTCATGTTTGCGTCATTTATTTTGCGTTCTTCTGTTAGTTCCAAGTCAAAATTCGACGTAGAACGCATTGAGAGATATTTTGTTTCTTATATTTTGTTGTATGCGTATTTCGGTTTCACACAAACTGAGAAAAAACAAATATTTTTTTAAAATAAATGAAAATTAACACTGTGTATGTGTATTACTAATTTCTAATTGAAAAAAAAAACAATACATCCGAACCAAACCGTTTCAAAATTGACCGTTATTTGTAATTCTTTAAAAACTGAAAAACTACAATGGATCCGGTGCCGATGTAAACGCAACAACATCAACAAATACCGAAAGAAGATTGGAACATATGCGCTCACCTGATGTTGCTGCTTTTGGTGTGCCGTGTGATTTGAGTGGTCTTAATCTGCCAACTAAACAGGATATCTTAAGATATTATTTTTTGTTGGCCAAACGTGCTAAAATCCAAAGTAAAATGTTTTCCTATAAAACGTTTACTCCCCACGTAAGAGACAAATTAATTGCAATTTGGAGCGCACTGAATATTGAAATTATGAGGGAACTAAGCATCGGTAATAAATTGAATGCTTTGAAAAATTAAAAATAAAACAAAAAGCTCAACATTCACATCGTTCGTAGAATCTTTAAAACAATTATTTTATATTGGCAAATGTAAATGCGACTTGAAAGCAGCTCTGTGCTCATGTAAATTGATTCCAAAACACTTAAAAGCGTTCATGCTGGATCAAAATAATGACAGAAAATATACGATACCGGAATTCTCAACAGAAATTCAAGAGCAAGTATCAGCGTCTAGAACAATAGAAACATCTAAAATTAGATCAAAAATACGTACCAGAGGAGCCAGAAGAGGATATTGATATGGAGTATAGTTCAGAAGATCCGTTTTCCAACGAGGCAAGGACCATATACTACCCAGATACGATGCTATGAACATTGCTATGATGTGTGACAGATTTGATGTGTTTGATGGAATAGCATCAGCATTGGCAACATTATTGCATCAGATTCCATGTCTCCTATGGAAAACATTGGCACTCAAGATAATCATCGCAATCGTGTCATCATGGATAAATTGAAAATTCGTAGCGAAAAAGCAAGATATGTTGTTATGTTTTAAGTTTTTATGTTTTAAGTCAGTTAAAAAACACAAACATTTTTAGGAAAGCGCCCTCTGGCTGTCCTCAGAATCCCCTTTTTGGCTTTTTAATATGGGCCATATCTTGATTTGTATAATAAAAAATAGCTACTTGCAAAAAAGCGAAGGCTCGAAATTCGAGATAGAGCTACAGTCTCTTGGCAAAAGTGTCTTATTATGGTCCGTAGAACACCACTAGGATAGAAAGAACGTCAACTTTTTGTTAGCTCCCAACAATTTCCCCACCTTTTTTATGTTCCGTTTCTCAAGAATAAGCTCCATCTCCCACTACGGCACTTCTCACTACGGCAAATCTTCTCAAAGTTGTCAGCAACAATATCAGTATCAGCGTCATATCAGACAATCGAAACTTTATCTGATATCAAATCAATTCATAGGACATCAATCCTCTCATGAGTCAATAACCCCTATGCACCGAACTTCTTCGGCTGTACATTCATTATGTCATTTGCTTTCATCAAAGCTCCTATAAATTCTTCGAAAATAAAATAATAATAAATAAAAACACTTGAACATTTAATTGTTTTTATTGGATTTAATTTTTAATGTAACTGTAATATAATTGCGTCATGCTTAAAATAGTAGATGTTCTGTTTGTTTGCCCAGTTAATTTTATTTGTTTTAAAATCGACATTTCACTCTGACTAAAGAATCAAGCAAATTGTTTTGGAATTTCATCTGTTTTTTTCTTTTGTGTGTCATCTTTTTGTTGGGAAAACCAATTTTAAAAACGAAAACAAGGAGATAAAATTGAGAGATGAAAAAAAGGGAATCTAAAAATGCCTAAATTTAACATAGTTGTATAGCCGTGCATTATGCACTTAAAATCAAAATTACATTCAATGCAAATCATATATAAATTTCGTAACGATTTTTTGTTGTTGTTGTCCACATTAAATTTGATTATCGCTTCTAATAAAAGGGTATGATTTTGTTGTGTTTTTTCTCATTTGGTTTTCTCTTATACAAAATATATGGTTTCGCAATTTTAGTGCACATAAAATAGCCGAAAATGTGTTTTGTTTTTGCAAATTGACAATATTCAAAAATATATATTATTTATGTTTATAGCTGATTCAATTGAGATGCAAAATAAAAATCACACTTTATGAATCGTATTTGTTTTTCTTGTTTTTTTTTTTTTTTGAAATATATAAAAGTTATTGTTTTATTTTCCGCGTGCGCTCTTCTTCATCCACCATTCCTGTCTTGGGAGTTTTGGGAAGCTGCACAAAAAATTTTGTTGGGCATTTAAATCATGATTGTGTGAGTGTTTTTTGTGTCTCTCACAAAATTTCACAAGTGATGGTGTTTTTTTCTCGAAATAAGATCGTATTTAAAGCATGATCGGCTCTAATCTGAGTTGTTCTTTACTAGAAGTAACATTTTGTTTGTTTTTTATTTTTTTAATTTCAGTAAAATAATTTGATGGGCATTTTTGTGCCGCATTTAGATTTTTAATTTGTAATTGTTTTTTTTTGTTGTTGTTGTTGTTTGTTTATTCCTTTCTTTCAAATAAAATATATGTTTTGTATATATAGAATATTATTTCATATTCGCACATTTGCTTATTTACAGTTGGCTTTATTGTGAATATAGAGCAAAATAAATAATTTATACTTTTTTGTTGTGTGTGTTATTTTCTGTTTGTTTGTTATTATTCTGTTCTTTTTAAGTGGTTGCATCGGAAAAGTAATTTTCAAAGATGCTATTAACACTTGTGTGGTTCTGTTTTTGTTATTTTTTTTTTATTTTAACCGTTTATCCATCGATCAAAAAATATGTTCAGCAAATTATTCGACACTCTTTATTACTGTATGTGTGTGTGTGTTTAGGTGTGATGGCTATAACGAATTGCCAACGGCAATTGTCAGAGAATCAATTGCCAAAATCGTATCATTTTTCAATCATTTTTTGTTATTTTTGTGATCAGGAAAGCAAACTATGATGAATAACAAACCAAATCAAAAAGACGATTTGATATATAATTTTTATCATTCTGTTTTAAACATAGAGGATAGCTTTTATTTGGTAGTGCTAGATCTATTACTTCTTTCTCATTTATCAAATATAAAAAAAAATCATCAATATCCATTAAGCTTCATTCATTTGCCTGCTGTTTTATCATTCTTATGGAAGAAGCCAATATTTATAGCATGAATATTGCTGCTGCTGAATTTGCAATATTCTGCAATTGGAACATTCACTGAATTCGATATTCGGTACACTAATTGTTGTGTAATGATAAGTTGATTCAGGTGGAATATTCGTCGTCTAGTTTTCTATTACTTCCATGATTGCATGAAATAGCTGAATAGATAGCAGCATTTGTTTTTTTTTTCAATTTCGGTTTCGAATTCAAATGGTGAAAGCTTAGTGGACAATAACAAAAAATTACAAATTCATCAAAAGCAGACCTATGGCACTTGACCCTTTTCCTTTTATAACGTACATATCATGTTCCATTTATAGCATTTTTTTTCTCACACATTTTTTTTGTTTTTGTTAATTTTCAGAAAAAAAAATATTTTTTTAAAATTAAACCGAATTTTTGTTTGAAATAGAAATTTATAAATCAATTCGTAGATATAACGAAAATAAATTGTGTTGTTGCTTGAAATAGCAATGATTCCTGTGTTTTTGTTGTTGTTTCTCATTCATACAAATCTAATCAATTTGTTTTCTTTTGTATGTAATAATTGGGAGATTTGTTTTTTTTTTCATTCTCTTGCGATCTAATATGCGCAAACAGCGAACTGAATTTGAACGCAATGAAATTGGTTGCATTGCAAATCAAATTGGATTATAAATATTGTCCACATTCAATATCAATCATGCTTAAGCAAAATCGTTGAGAATTGATTAGTGACCTTGAGTTGGATTGGTGTTTCAAATGTTTGTTGTTTTGAATTTCATTGTTTTTTCTTTTTTTTGTTTGTTTTTCGTATTTTTCATCTAAAAAAACGTGTATTGCTTGTTTTTTTTTCGTTGCTTCCCTCATTTCATTAATATCATTCGAAATGCTGAACTGTGTGGTTTTGAGCTAATTTTTTCTCAGTGATTTGATGTAATCAACTGTGGTCAAATTTCAAGTTCAGATTTAATGTGTGTTTTGCAGTCAAATGACGCAATTTGTGAGTGTCATAGCATCTCCAAAGAAAAAATAAATAAATTAAAAGAATTCATTTTGGTTTTGAAGAGAACAAAAAAAAAAAAAAGTTAATTAAACGACTATTTTTTTTAGCGTGGACTAAATTTTGGATTCTCTGGAACAATTGTAACCGTTTTCAATTCACTTGGAGACTCAGGAGCACCTTTAGCATGTGCAGCTGCCGTATCACAATCGGTTCGACGGGATATTAACATTCGAATATCACCATGCAATGCCAAACGACCGGAACGCGTTGTTTGAAATCTGTATAAATTTAGGAAATAAACAAATTTTCTTGTTATTAACACAGTTTTTGTTGTTGATTAACAAATTTTTGTTTCTCATGTTGTTAAAAACGTTCGTAATTCAAAAAAAAAAAAAAAAAAAAAATGCAAATCCGAATTCCGGTTACCTTAAGTGAATTGCATAGCGCAATAGTTTTTGTTGCTCGGTAGGGCTGAGATCATCGACGGTTCGTCCTGGATTTGCATTCTCATCAAACGATAAAATCCGTTGACGCACAAATGTTTGGCACATTGCCGGCATATCACGAAAATCATAGGCAACCACAAACATTCGTACAACCATACCATTTGGATTGAGCAATGTGGCCTGTACATGGCCAGTTCGTGGTATAACATAACCTTTTCGCGGTGGCATACTCACTTCGCACTACAAAATGAAACAGATGCAATCGATTTATTTAGGTAATTACTCTATTTAAAACGAATGATGATGCATCACATGTGATGCGAAGGGTTCAGTCGTAATCGCAATTGTTAACTTACCACATACGGTGTGCTGAGTGTTTCATCATTTAATTCATAAAAGAAAGTGTATGCCGGTATTGTAATTTGATTTGTGCAATAGCAGCCGGACGCGCCCAACAACACCTTATAACCAGGCACTAAAAACTTTGGCTCAAATCGGCGTTGCAGTAGTGATTCCTCAAATGAACCTATCAATTCATAGCAAAATGAAATAAATCAGAAAATTGTTGAATGTCGTCAGATAAGAAGTCTGTCTGTCCAAAGATGAAGAGACTATTTATTGTGTGACACTTACCTAGCAATGCACGTTTGCGATATGCATAGTTCTTGGGAAAGAACCGTAAGGTGGCTTTTGTCGGTGAAATTCCCGGTCGATATTCCGAATCCGGATCGAGACAATAATGATGAAATTCTTCATCGGACAAATGATCATCCGAGCCAATCGATAGGCGTTCGGATGAACGATCGGATAAATGTCGAGATCGACGTTTGGTTGCAGCTGCCGATTTTAAAAAGCGCGGTGATAATGTGGGTGGCGAGTATTGGAACGATGGTGCCGAATTGGATTTTTGCACCAATCCATTGCCGGTCGGCGATGTCAACGGTGGCGATAAATTCTCAAAGTCAAACGAAAATATTGGCATTGAGGCTTGTGAAATGTTGCGCAATTCAGCATTAATATCGAGCTCCTGGGTGTCGGTGGCATTGGCATTTACATTTGGATCGCCTGGAGTTTTCCCAAACAATTTGGTTAGATTGATTTTTGGCAGCGATTTTGTTGTGCTAATTGCCATTGATTCCTGTGAGCAATCTTCATCACGACGATTTTGGCAATCAATATAAATGGGTGTCGTTTGATTATCATACGAATGCATTGTGATTGGTTGCTTGGTGCATGGTGTTTTAAAATGTTCCGTATGATCGGCGGCGACGGTGTCATCAACGATGCCGGCCACGGTGCCGGCCAATGGCGGTGGAAAAGCGCTTGCACTTGGTGGGCTGTTCGTCGTATTTAAATCTAATTGCTTCGGACGGTTGTCATCACAATTACAAATCAGTTCGTCTTCCGAATAGGCACGCCGATACAATTTCAGCTCATTATCCGTTAATATATTCATTGTATCGCATTTTAATAAATCAATTCCCGGCTGCGTACAATTCTCAATGGCTGTATGACATGTACCAACAACACTTTCGGACATTGTGCGTCGATAGCTACCCGAACATTCGCCGAGCTCTCGCTGTTTCACCAGCAACAAATGTGCGCTGGCATCATCATAGCTGGTGACATTCGGTATCACAGGGAAATCGTCTCTTAAATGACTACGGCTTGGCAAATTGTTATTTATCGAATGACTGGCGGTATGATGTATACTATTGATGTACTTAGTGGTACGCGCATCATTTTCATTATCGTAGTTATGCACAGTTTTTTGTCGTTTACAACACGACCGACAATCGCTTACATCTAGCTCATCCTTATTATTTAGACTGGTATCACAATGGTCTCTATCACTAGCAACGGCGCATACCTTACTGCTATGCGAAATCACATTGGACGATGAGTCTGACGCATATGGTGTTGCTGTAGCGGTGGTTTTGGTGCTATTGTTGCGTTCATCGTTGTTGTTATTATTATTGTTATTGTTATTGTTGATGCTGGTGTTGGTTTTGTTACACATATTGGCTCGGCCATGGCCATGGCCGCTCATACTGTGAGCCTGCTTTACCGATGGCGTTCTTTGTATTGCTTTCAATAATAGATCACCTTTGCCAGGACTCTCTTGCGAATCGGCTGTCTCCATAAACATTCGCTTATCACAATTCCAACAGAAGTATTGCATTTCGATGCCACAAAAATCGCAGTTATGGAATATGATTTGGCCGTTACAGGTTTGGTTTGATCGTGTATTATAATGTTGATTCCTGTGAGAAACATAAAACAACAACAAGCGATTATTACCATCGCAATTTCGCACTCAATAAATTAGTTTGAAAATGAATTAACACTTACTCATCAGTTTGCGTTCCAACTGAGGTCATTTCAATGGCAGTTGTTTGAGTTGACTTAGTGAACGTCATCGTATTTGGAGCCAAACCAATCGATTGCATTGCTGGATTAAGCGCATAAGATGTGGTTGCCGTACAAATGATTACTGCATTACTGCAACTGCTGCTACTGCTTAGCATTGGCTCTGACTCGTCGACGCTCATGCTTGAATACAATGGTGGTTTGTTCGGATTTATTGTGGGTTGATCCAGTGGGCTGTAAGATAAAATGTCACAACAAATTGTAATTTTGCCGGAATCGCAATGAAAAATTTACTAAAATCCAAGCCCAGAAAAAATAAAAAAATAAAAATTAAATGAATTCCGGTTCCTCCGTACCTGAAATGTGTCATGGACAATTTTTGCAGATCTTTTGCATCACTTTGTTCAGCTATGCTACTGTATTCAGCCGCTTTGGCCAATTCATCGTTGCGCTTCTTTTTATCGCGTCGCATGATGCGTTTTTTGTATTTCATCAGTTGCTTATCACGATGTGAAATTGCATCATCCGTTGGTGATTCTTCATCGAATGGGCAACGATGTTTTCCTTTTTCATGGCAATCAAACTCTTGCCGATCGTCAACTATCAATGGCGGTGTGGTTGGACTTTCGCTCACCAAATCTGGGCACGCAATATCCGTTGCATCGTACAATCTTGGTATGGATTTCATGCGTGGCAAACTTTTCAATGAGACTTTAATTGATAAATGATCGTTGATCATTGTTTCGGGGAAATTGTGTACGATTGGTGTGGCCGAAAAGCATGCAGATGTTGCATCTGAATATGGCCGAACGCGATAGAGAATATCAAGCTTTGGCTTGAAAGGCATTTTCATTGTGGATTTTATGCGTGGATTTGATTTTAGATCTGGATCATGTCGCGATGATGTTTTTAATAAATCCGACCAAGCGGTGATTTGAGAGAAATGTAATTGACTTCGAATGGCAGTGCATAGCGATTGGATGGTCATCGAAAAGCGGCCCGGACTACATAATGAACATTTCAAATGAGAGAGAGAGAGAGACAGAATGAGACAATGAACATACAAACATTTGATGGGGGGAGAAAAAATGGTCAACCGAAGACTTACTCTTGATTTTGTTGGATTATCCACTGCTCTAAAAGAATCACATGATGTTCTGGTCCTAAATAGACTTCGATGCAGATTGGATCACATCGTGAAAATATTGGGACAATTTGACTGTAGCATTGTTGCCAACGATAGCACTGTTTGAGGTAAGACACACACACAAAAAATACATAAAATATTTGATATTTATTGATGAAATGCAGTTGCCGCTTACCATTTCATTGCTTTTATAACAGTGATGGTCGTCGGTTTCAGTGCAGTGTTCACTTGATCCTTTCAATAGACCAATTTTCGTTAAGAATTGCATGCAATGCGGTCCAAGCACTTTTCGTTTGTCAGCTTTTTTCAAATCATGTGCGCTAAAGAAGCTGGTATTCGGCGATAAAAATGACGACGATGAGCATGATGACATTAGCTCCGATGATGTTGCCGTTGATGGTGTGCTGAATTTTGTGGGTGAAAATTTATTGGTCGTCCAAGAGGTAACTGTTTGTAAAAGACCATTGTGTTCATTAAGCGAACGTGGTGTTCGTTGCATTGATGTTGATCTTGATGCTGCAAGCAATAACAACAACAACAACAAAAAAACATCAAATGAATTGATTTGCTCAGTCAGATTTGGTGTGTGATTCATTGAATGACCGATAATGATTGGAGTCCTTACCTAGAAATTGTAATTCAAGTGGTTTGGTTGGTTTTTCTTTGGACGCCGTTGCCGATGCAGTTGAACGACGCTCATAGATAATATCCAATAGCTCATCCTGGTCAAGGTCAGTTTCATTTGTTGCAGTGGCTGGCGGTGGCGGTGATTCAATTGATACGGCAACACTTTGTTCAGCAAAATCATAGCTTGTGCTTGGCAATGAACGTAATTGATGCAATTTTTGTCGCAAACGCTCCAAATGTTCGGTTGAATCCGTTTTCGATGCAAATGCTGATGATCCAGATGGTGGTGTATCGGTTATGCCAACTGACGATGATGGGGCACGATCTAGTGCTTTTTCCACATGATAATCAAATTTCGAACCTGATATTTTTTTTTATAATAGATAAACGATTATTTTCATTCGAATCAAACGGTCTCTTTTTGATGAAAAAAATAATTTCTTCATTTGAAAATTAAATGTGTTGATCTCTTTTAAAATAAAACTGTAATGAAATTCTTGACATATTATCGCTTTTGAATTGGAAACAATGTTAATACTTGCAATGCAAAATGCATTCCAGAATGCACTCACTCCAATTCAAAAAGTATTACTGTATGAGCAAATTTGAATTGAAAACCAAAAAAAAAACCAAGTGAATTGTATTAATTTCAGATTAACATACCCAATAGTACTGGAGGATAGCATTTTGGCGTCGACGATGGAAAATTGTGATCGCGTTGATGCCGCTGAATGTTATCAGCTGAGTCAGATGCATATTCATCATCGTATAATGGTCTTCCTTCGATTATCAGCGCAGCGATGCCAATTGAAATGGAAAAGGCCGGATTTTCTGGAGTTAATGAGCTGCCACTATGCATCTAAATCGTTTTCAAAAGAGAAAGCACAAAAAAGAAACACACAGAGATGGTTAAAAATGGAATCAATTACATGTTGATGCTGTTCACACACATTATGCGTTGATAATAAATGTTTGATTATGAAATGCACTTTTCAATCATAACGTCTTTCCTTCTCGCCTCTCAACAGAGATTATCTATCTTTGATTGTCGTTTACATTGTTTGACTTATTGACCAATTTATCAGTCAGTCTATCGCAATAACGATAATGAATAAATATCTTAATGAAAATGCAACTTTATTTTTGTCGTCGAGTTTTTGACATGTCTTATCGCGAACCGAATGAAAAATGACATACGACAAAATGTGTGAATCGACTAAAGCGAAACATTGTAATCTTTCTGTCTGTTTATCCAACACACATTATCACTGGTTAACCGCATTTATATGGAATGTTCCATATAGTTTATGAAAAGAACGAAACGAAACAGAAAACAAAATAAAAATATTCATCGAAAATTCACCAAAGACAAACGCACAATTGATTATCTCACGAAAAACAAATGCATATAAGTGAGAGCAAGTGTGCATGTGTTTGTGTATCGAAAGCCACAATCGAACAAATGGTCATTAGAATGTAACTTACTTAGATTATAGCTTTTCGTGTCAAACTTCAATTGCTGGTTTTTTTTTTGTAAGTAAAAGACCCAACAACAACCAAATGCCCTTTAAATAACAAGTAACCTATGGACATGGCTGTGCCATACGAAAAAACACACACACACAAAATTTCAAAATTCTATTGCATTCTGCAATCGACTTAAAATCGCTATCTGCTGTTGAATTTTTATTGAGTTGAAAAGTAAAGAAATATCAAATTGCATTTGAATGAGGCCAATGAGGAAATTGCGATGCGTTTTAGTTCTCTGTGTGTGTGTGTGTGTGTGTGTGTGTCGGTTTTTTTTGTATTTTATTTAATATTAGATTTTTTTTTGCCCAGCTGGCATTATGAGTGACCTTCCTCAACGTGCATGCAATGAGCGCGTACAATGTCGGAATGTGAACCAATTAAACTCAATTGTGCGATTGGTTTATGATTAGGCCGCCGTTTTTTTTCTCTTCTCTATTTCGTTGTTCTTAAATGCAATTCATTTTGAAATGTTACTTAGTGTGCTTTTTTCCGCCTTCTATCTCTCGATTTCTATTCTAAGAATTCAATTGAATTTAACATAACGAAAAGGAGAAGAAAAAAAAATAACGAACAGAAAAAAAATTAAAGCAGAAAAAAAAGAAAAAAAAATTAAACAACCCGTACACCCAACCAATAGTCTCTCACTCTCGTTAAATTCGCCTCAAAGTCTCCGACAACTGTTAGCTAAGTTTTGCAATGCCATTTGAATCCCCTCAAATTCACTTTATATTGTTATTTTATTTTAATAATGTGCAACCGTTTTTTTTGTGTGTGTTGTGAGTATGACGTATCAAATGATTCGATTATTGCTGTTGTTGTGCAGCGGCTTTTTGTCTTTTAGAAAAAAAAAAACCAAGTAGAAAAAGAAAAACGAAAAAGAGAAAAAAAAAACAATCCTATGCGAATCGCTGCTGCACATTGAATCGCAAAACCAACATTGTACACATAACCAATTCCGATTCTACATAAATGATTTTCTCTCTCTTGCGCTGGTTTTTCTCTCGCCTTTTTTTTGTGTGTGTGTCTCTCTATTGAATGAACGCGCACCGTATGTGCTATGATTTATGAAGCAAAAAAAAACATTGCACAGCGCAAAAATGTAGGTTAAAAACGTGCTGCAAAAATTACTTCGCTTTTTTTTTAATTTAAGTGCATAGATATATATTTCGTGTGTGTGTGTGTGTGGTTTTTTTTTGCTTTTATTTTTGATTGAGAAGTACATTTACTTTTTCTAAGTATAGATCATATGTGCAAAGCAGCAGTGCTGTCTCTGTTTCAGCTGCGAAGACATAAAGAAACTAGGCAAAGGTATTATGTGGGTGTGTGTATTGCATAGTGCATGACCTATTCGAATTAACATTTCGTTGCAAACTCGACAAGAGCTCTTAATTTGAGCTGACATTGATTGTTGCCAGTTGTGCTTCGTGTTTGTGTGTGCGATGCGATGCGGTGCAGTGCTTTCAAATTGAAATTGCATTTGCAATGTGAGTGTGTGTGTGTGTGTGAGATGCTCTTAGCATGCAGCTGTCGAACTCTTTTTCCGAGCCATCAAAATGACACACACACACACACACACACACACACACACACACACACACACACACACACACGATTCCAAATTGATTTGCTCACGTACATAAAATATCTATCATTTACGATTTCAATTTTTCTTCTAAATCATTTCCATAAATAAAATAGCACACGTTAAATGATCATCAATTGTCGTGCAGGCAATCCGAGAAGAGAATATCAAATAAAATTGTTTTCATGTGATTTTTGTTGTTGTTGTTGTTGAAAATTGATTTTCATTCGATTCGCTTCGAATTCGCATGTCATCGACAACGTTACATTTTCAAGCATATGAGAATGAAAAGAAGCGAACACTTAAGACAAAAAGCTAAAAAAAACAATCCGAAGTGACGAAACGAACACAAATCACTTTCATGCTTGCAACAAAAGTACTATCGCCAATTGGACTGAAATGCTGTACAGATTTAAGTAAAAACGCAAATCGATGACATTGCGCATATGTTGATATTGCATGACGAGCATTAACAACACTTTCAAACCCCCCTCCCGAAACAAAATCACATTTACTTTCAGCATATATTTCGGACGTTTGATCAATGATAAGAGAGCATAACATTATCACCCCGTATTGACCAATGACCATGACAGCTAAGCGTGATGTAATTTTTTTTTGTTTTCTGTGTTGAATCGATTCTTTTTCCTCAATCCAATGCCAATTAAGTGAAAAATTCACGCTTAAAATAAATTAACTGTGTTTGTTTTTCGGTGTAAAAATCTGCATGCTATGTTTGGTAGCGTGAGCGGCACGAGTATGCGCGTGAGAAGGAGACAGACTGGGCTACTCTCGACATTTCAAAAAAAAATCTTTCCAACGAAATTAAGTGTTGGCTCAATCATGATGCTATTTCCTATACACTGTGCATTTTTTCACGCCCGTTTCAAATACGATGACGTATCATGAACACATCGAAGCATTCATTGCGCGTACACGCAAAAACTAATATTCAACAATTCGAATGATTCGTTGATGTGTGTTCGCACACAAATGGCATTAAGTGCGAACGCTGTTATTTTTTATTAAAGTAAACTATGTGTTATTTAATGCAATTGAATCATTAGCAGAAGATTAGTGGCAGTCGAAATGTGATGGTGTTTGATGGATTTATTTGGCAGATAGCAAGATAGACGAGGAAAAATACACGCAAACACACATCAACGATAATTGCTGCAACAAAATTGCATCGGGAAAATAAATCAATAAATTGCATCCTTTCAGTTGCGCTTGACGTAGTAGATAGAGTGCACATGACAACACATGCAACCAAATGCAATCTATGTCATGATCCATATATGCATGTGTAATATTCAAAACCGCATTGGTGCCAACAATACTCTCTGTATCGTGTTGCTGTTTCGCTTGCGAAAGAGCGCTTAGTTTTTGGTTTGTTGTTGTTGTTTTCTTGTTCGTTTCACATGAACATAGATCGCTTTGAGGCATGATGACGGTTTCGGCCGATTCGGAATGGCGCAACAACCGAGCAGATTTTTTTTTAATATTCACTCACGCTGCTGGTGTGCTGGGTGCCTATTGCCGCTTAAAACACACTATTTTTGTGTGTGGAATATTCAGCAGGAATTATGGAGAGAACAATAAATGTATGTTTGGCACGATTTCCCAGACACATTTCGCCATTCACTCGTTCGTATCGGGTGTGCATTTGTGTGTGTGTGTGTGTGCTGTTGAGGTTTGATTTGGTGAGCTGATGGGCTCGTGCGAGATGGGAAAATGGAACGACAATCTCCAAAATGTTTATGTTACTATGGATGTTGCCTATATGTATTTATTGATATGCTTGGACACCACATTTAGTGTTGTTCATTCGCTCTCTCACTCTCTCTCCCATATTCTCTGTGTGTGCCGAGTGTGTGCATGATTTCTCTCATCCTCATCGTGCTCATAATTTTCATTTAGAAAGGAGCCATTCAGTTTTATGTCACATTGGCCCATGCCCATTTGGCCATGCATATACAAGTGAGCTAAAATGTTCATCATCATGGCACTCACAATTCGAAATCACATGGCGAAACCAAAAATAGAAGAACCGAGAAACAAATCAACCAATATCGAAAAGTGTCTCTATCGCATTTCTGCCTGCTTACAAAGAAAATTCATTTTGATCAGCAGTTTATTTAACATGAACTGTTATTGTTTGATTGAATGTTAATTCGTTTAGTTGGTCGTATTCCAAGGCGAACGGTTCTTTAGGCGCAAAACAGAGCGAGCGCAACAGCAACAGCGAGAGATAGAGAGTTTAGTTTTCTTCCAAAAATAGTTTTCCGAGACCGCTCAAAACCGACATTCCCACATCTACGTGGCAAATAAAATAATCGTGTGTGACACTTTGCAGGTGCCAACACCACATATTGGTACACACAGTACACAGTAAAACAAGCTTAAAGATTAAGCTGTAAGTAGCAAAGACAAATTCGTTCTCGTCGGATTTCATTAGATTTCACTATAGTTATATATGAATCTTAGAACACACACACACACACACACAAACCGCTCTATTTCACTTGACATTCGCAAATTAAATATTAGGAGCTAGTAGCTTAGATTTCACAAGAAAATTGTGTGTTCGTTCGTGCCTGTTTGGTGGTTGTTTGTTGATTATTTCTTCATCTTCTGGCTCTCAACAACTTTCACTGATGTTGAGTGAAACTTACACATAATTCCAACATTCCAATCCAATATGCTCTTAAAACCATGCCTGGCCTTTACAAAATTGAACTAGTTACATAAGCCCGTATGGAAATTGCTGCCGCGAACCACTTGGGCCAATTTGTTTTTTTTTCCTTATTTTCCATTCACACTGTATTAGTATACAACTTGTGAAACACTTTTAAAAAGGAAAAAAAAACACACACACACACATACATTTTATACATGGCAAAAACATATTAAATTGAATGCATTCACTTTTCAAGCATTTAAAATATGTGATGTGTTGTGCCACATTCAAAGTCGCACTTAATATTATAAAAAAAAAATCATAATTGTGCGCAACGATTTACAAATCCGGTAACAAATCCGGTAACAAATCCACTTTGCATGAACCGACCAAAACGGATTCAAATGCTGACATTGGAATGCATTTAAGGATACATTGAAAAAGTACGAAATATCAAAACCACACATAGATGATATATTGAAATGAGCTCATGTGGTGCCATGGCTGCCGTGAATAAATAGATATTCTGTTTAAATGACAACAACAACGAAAAAAAAAAACATTATAATATTTTATCGGGACAGACAATTCGTCTCCCGTACCCAAACGAACCTTTTGTTTGTTAATTCTTCAACGTTTCATTTTTTTTTTTTTTTCTTTCGTCAAGATAAAATAGAGACGTTTTTTCTCATTGTTAGAAACTCAATGGAACATTTGCAATAGCAAACCATTTTTTTTGTTATGTATTTCGGCGAGCAAAAACTTGATTCTAACTTTGAAAATTGCTTATAAAAGAAACTCCGTCATCAAAGATGCCAGCAAATGACAAGCGTCACACACTTACTCACTTGCATATTACATAAAAAACAGCAAATGAGTATTTCTTCTCTTTATTCTCTCTCTCTCTTTCTCTCTCTCTCTCGTCAATTGTCTGTTTAAGCTTAATTTTGTCATTTATCTCATACATCATTTCAAATGGTTTTAATGCGCATATTGTGAGGATTACTAGTTGTAATTTACAACTCGATAAGACGCTTTCGAATTAATAGCAATCGGTCTTTTTTATATCAAACATATTTGAAATTGTCTATAGTTTCACGATGCCGAAGGTCATATATTACATACGTTTTGTACTTTAGTACTTTAGTTAGATTTCCTTGTGAAAATCATCATAATATGTGTGTGTGTGTCATGTAATAATCGAGTGTTTGCAAAACTTACAGGCACATACACTTTTGGATATGGATATGAGGCATTGGACATGGATATTGGATATCCCATTTAATGTATGATTCGAATGAGTTGAGCTAGGTGACGAGTAAAGGGTATATATATATATATATAAGTGTTAGCCTTTTTTGTCAATCAATCATATTTGATAGAATCGCAATTGAATTTATATGCATGTCATGCCTATTTACTCGCTTGCTCATTGATACGATGGCGTAAACAAGTTTTATTTGGAATCTTTCGAGACGAGAAAAAAAAGGAATGAACCAATTTCAGAGATTTTGCCATTGAAGCCTCGATTACACCGTCGATAATCATGCATGTATGAAAACGATCGTTTCTAAAGTGATGGAATTTTTTGATTAACTTCAATTACTTGCAATAAAAACACTAAAAACAATAAAAATCACATTTGTAAAAAAAATTGAACAATTTCAACATTTTATATTTATTTTGGACTACTAATAAATGAATGAATAATGCATTTCTCACACTTTAAAAATACACATTGATTCATCTATTCAAATGAATTTGTATGCCACAATATCATATTTCTGCCAATTTGAAATGGAAATTTTCCAATGTGCAACATTTACATACGGAGAAAACACTGTAAACGTAATTGTTGCATGCAATCAAACGGAAGTGCATCCATTTACCGGCAAAACCCGTTCGAAAATTTCGCATTTTTTTTTTCCCTAACATTCAAATTTTCAATGCAATAGAATGCCAACCAATGATTTTCTTCGATTGCATGATTGCATATTCGTTTTTGAATGTCGAATTACTTTGCATCCAGCTGTCATAAAGATTTTTACGAAAACAATAAAAATTTAATTGAATTTCCATTCTCAAAATTGATTCGAACAATTCGAATGAAAAGCGGTTTACTAAATTTCAACAGTCATTCTCATTATTTTTTTTTACTGGAATAAATTCGATATTCATGTCGGCTATAATAATAATAACCAAAAAAATGATTGTAAAATATTAAATGCTTCATAAAATAAAGGAGGCAAATTAACGAAAAAAAAACAGTAAAAACCAAAAAAAAACCTTTCAGTTACAATGAAATATGCAACCTGATTTCAACATTTTCATAAACAGTCATCCGACTAGGCTGCATTGAAACATATCGAATGTGGTTTGGTTGGTGGCTGTCGTTGTTGCTGCTGTTTTATCACATGTAATTGTGCTGAGCACAAGTGAATTGTCAAATCGTCTTCATCGAAAATAACATGAGCATTTGAATGCACGTGGCAAATCAAGCCAAATCACAGTGTTTCAGACACGAACACACACACACACATTTGCTGTGCGATAGATAAATTTATTTGCGCAGCTGACTAAATATAATTCAATAAAATGTGAAACAAAATAATAGCCTTATGCAATGGCTAATCAATGGGAAAATTACAATGGATTTTTGAGAGATTGAAAACGAACGGTATGCCATTAGCCAAACTTAGTTTTTCCATTCAAATCACTTGTATGTCGACAAAACAAAATATAACAAATATATAAACATCTATCTATATATATAAATGTTTGCAGTGGCATAGCAAATTTGAAACGGTTACAAACATAATGAAAGTGATTGTTGGAAAAAAAAAATACAGCAACAGCAGCAGCAGCAGCGAACAGTAAGCATGGGTAAATTATTATGGGGAAAAAAATGGTGAAGCAACATTCACTGTTTTATAAATTTGACTATTTGTTGCGAATCATTTGTGTACGACCAACAGAAAATTGTACACAGAAAAAAGAGAGAATATATATTTCAAACATGAGTATCAAAAACCAAAGAAAAATGAAGAAAATAAAGATAGATAGAGAGAGAGAGAGAGAGAGCATGAAAAAACGAAAAAGCCACATACAATACACATTTATGTATACATATGGTTCAGTTCAGCTATATAAGAATCAAGTACAAAAAAGAAAAAAAATCGCATGGAAATCTGAACAACGTAATAAAACGGGCATAGGTATGCAGTGCGAGGCGCAAGTATCAGCGCACAATGTACACGAAGAATAATGTGAAACAGTTGAGCACAAATGGAAAATAGCTGCTGGTGTTGCTGGTGCTGCTGCTGCATAGGGAGCTTGTGCTTATGGGTTTATAAAACCATTTATATATATAGAGGTTTTGTTGTAAATGACTGAGCACTGTGCACTGAACAAGCACTGCGTCCTTTTCGTTCGCTTGTCAGTTGTTTTTCATACTCACAAACACCCATCCAATGAGTGCACTCTTGCTTTGAAATGAAACGCACTTCGTCACATAAAAAAAACGAAAACAACACATAAAAACACAACGGCATATCGACTCTTCGTGTGTGTATTATATAAAAAAAAATGGTGTTGAGAGCTGTGTGATGTTGTGCTTGCTACTTCGAAGCTTGAAAACCATATTTGTGTATGTGCGCACTGTTCTTTGTTGTGTTCTCTGTCTGTGTGACAGACATATGTGTGTGAGTGCGAGAGCATCAAGTTGTGTATTACTGGTTTGAATATAAGAAAAAGAACAACAAAAAGTCAGCTGTCAACCGCATTTCAATCCATCGTTTGTCTCATTGAACGTCAAGCACAACGACAAACCACCGAATGCGATAGCACGAACGTGACCGTTCATATACCAAACAACCGAACATGCTCTTGCTTCATTCGATCATTCTCTTTCCACACACACACACACACACACACACACTCCCAGTGCGAATAATCGAAGCGCGATGGCACTGCCTGTGTGGTGTACATAATGAACAGCTGATTTGTCCAAAAATAGGCGATACACGTCGCGTGTGAGACATTGTTGTTGTTTTTATGTGTGTTTGTTTACATTTCGTGCTATGTACTGTGGCATTTTTTTCGTTGTTGTTGTTTTTTTTTATTTTTTATTTTTATTTTCCTTGGCACTTATACATCTCTGAATATATGCTGTTCATATCAAATTCAATAGACCTTATATAATGCACATGATGTACTCGGTGCTGTGCGCGGTGTTACTGTTGCTGGTTTACTGCTTGGTTCGTGTGTTGAATATGCCATTTATTTCGTTCATCATTTTTATTCAAAGGCAAACAAAGCCAAATGACTTTTCAACAAAACATAGAGAGCATTTTCAAATGACTTTAGGCACATCTATATGTTATGAGCCACTGTTTTTTTTTATGAATGACACACAAAATCGACAGACATACACACATATGATCGATTCAATGATGTGTATAGAAGCATATTCAATGCTTTATGAATCTTTGACTCGATACACTGGATCACGTTCATCAATTTTTCTGTTGTCACAGCACGTTATTTTTTGAAACGGTGACAACGACACATGAACAAAAATATGCCAAACATTTAATGGCTCAATAGACAGAAACGGACAATTTCTTTGATACAATTGCATAGGTTTTTTTCTGCCATTATTTCTTTTGCATTTTTAATTATTTCAAAAGTATTTCAATTTTTCGCAATTATTGAAATGGCCGAAAATACAGCGATCCGTTATAACGTAATACTGTTTTTTTTTGGTTTATTGGACAGAAAAATAAATCAAATGAATTTAATGAACATCCATAAAACGTGAATGATATGCCACCGACCGGCAGGTATTTTTAGGTCAGCCAAAAAAAAACACACACAAACGCAATCTTAACAATGATAACGACTTTTGTTTATGGTTTTTATTTTCTGTAATTCGCGGCGGAAATATTGTTGACGAGTATTAAAAGAAAGGCACGGATACGATAACAAATGGACACGATAACGATATTGTCTTGATTTTGTCATATTAGGGATATGTTCATTGGAAATAAAATGGTAAACCGTGAAATAGGTCGGTGTGATGTGAAAAACATATCGCAATAATAGGACTGTGTGATGTCACAAATTCAAAAATTCGTAGAGGGCACCACACAGACACACACTGGTCACATTTAGCAGGTGTGGTGTTCTAAGCCATTTAACTGGCCACCGCAAGCAAATTGTAAGAGGCAATTTTACAAGTGTTTTACTTAAGTGTGATTACTTTTTGAAATTTATTTGACTTTTATTAAATGTTGGGGCAAAAAAAAACTGGCAAAGATTGGGGCCGATAGCGGCATCGAAGGTAACATTTGTCAAAGTCGTGTATTTTTTGTGTGTCTTTTTAATTGAAACGACGAAAAAAAAACACACAAAATGTGTATCGCACATTATTATTTGATGTTTTAAGCAAGGTTCTCTTGTGACTACGGTGTGAAGTATTTCCATTCTCGCCCAAGTCTCTTATTATTCATTTAATTTAATTTTTATTTTTCCTTTTTCGTTTGGTGTCACCATTAATACGTCGCTCATAAATACGTCTTATTCTCTTATGCTTTACGATTTTGCTTTATTCGGTGTGCGTGTGTGTGTGCTGAATGATGAGAAGCATTCGCACCGTATTGCAATTGAACCAAGGAAATATGCATCACACTAAATATTCAATTGAAATCGGAATTGGACTTTGGGTTGAGCTGTTTGCATTGACTTAAATTTAGTGTTTCGCTGCTGTTGCAATATTGTGCGCAATCGAGAGAGAGAGAGAGAGAGAGAGAGAGAAAACGCGATTTTTTCAATTTTTCGTGTTTTTTTATTTCGATCACATATTTGCGGGGAACGTTAGAGAGTTAAAAACATCAGTCGTTTACAGAAATAGTAAATTTTGAACTGATTTTTGTACTTTCTCATATTTCATTCGGCAATTTTGATTATTTTTATGGTATGAGAAGAAAAAAAAAAATAGCAACGAAAATCGACAATAAAAAAAAGTTTATACAGATTGAAAGCGTGAAAATGTTAAAATTACTGCGATGTTAGGTTTTTTGTTTCACTCTTTTTCTCTGTTTCTCTCTTGTCGATTTGTTTTTTTTGAAATTCAAAACAATCCTCATATTTTAAGCAGATGCTCGGATTGTGTGTGTGTGTTTTTTTTTTTGGTTTTTGGGCACGGAGGCGAATTGCCGAACCGTGAATGACGCAATACTTATTCCGTCAAAAATAAACAGAACATAAACGCGCTTAAAAGGTCAGTTTTTTTGTTCGAGAGAGCACGAGCAAATTTATCGAATCTATTGCGTCGTACACCATATACATACACACGCGACATGCGAATGGCAGAAACAACAGCAACCAGAATGAGCACAAGTGTGTTCACATTCGCATTCACATTTTATTGTGGATTTATCTATTCCCAACTGGTTGGTTGGAAATATTTGGATGAAAAAATTGCTCAAACATTGCTACAACACATTAACTAATGCCCTCAAAAATTTCGCGTATCGTTGTTGATTCGTGTAATGCTGCTGCTGTTGCTGGTTTTTTCTTTCTTTTTTCCTTTTTTCTTCTTTTTAATTCGTGTCGTTCTTTTTGTTAACCCGTGAACGATTTTCATTCCGAAATTGCGGAAGTCTTTGAAAGGCCCTCAATTCAGTCATTCCAATAGAGAGCGAGAGAGAGCATTTAGAAGCAACGGACCTTGAGAATTGCTTGTTTGTATACACAACACAAACAACAAATTTGTTCCTAACGAATCAAATTCATCTACACACCATTGATCATACGAAATAAATCGAGTGTACGGGTTTTACACGTGTAAGCTAAAAGTCATAAATGAGAAAACATTACAGCATTTGTGTATCTGTTTTCGCATCTTTTTTCCTGCTCTTAGTAGGTCTGGCCAACATTAAATGCGATGGTATAGCAGCAGCAGCAGCGGAGAACGGCTGCAACGACATCAAAAACAGCAGTAATATCGACAGGCTGCTAGCTGTATGCTTATGTGATGAACATGTCTCGTGCTCAAATGCAAAAAAAAATAAATAAATAATGAAATAAGCTATATAGCTTTTGCGCATTTCATGGCAGTGCTCGTATGTTTTATCGAGTGCAAATGCTTTTTTTTGTTGCTTTCGTTCAATTCATATGTACTGCATTTCTACTGTAGGGTGGATCGTTTCACACATATTTCAAAAAAATTCAATATTCCATATGCCGTCAACATATATAGATATGCGTGCGATTGTCGATTGAATGAAAATGGAGTGAAAGAAAGAAAGAAAGAAATAAAAACGGTAATTGAGAGCTCTTCGTCTCTTTAATTCTGTGCCTCTTTTGGTCGGTGTGAATTGTGTGTTGCGTGTGTGTGTGTGTATATATATTTTTTTCGATAAAATTTCCTATCGATAGCGATTCCGACAGCATCTATTCACTTTAAACGCAAATGATAATCCATGGAGAAAAAACAGTTTGAATATGCCACTATATTAATAGACCAAGAAAATGTGTGTTGCCGAAGAAACCCGAAGAGATGTGTATGAGATATATGAGTATGATGTCGCTGTTTTTTTTTCTTTTGTTCGGACGTGTGTTAAATAGGCAGAAAACGTGCATCAAACACCATAGAAACGGTGATATTTCACTTTGCCGATTTAGATTATATGCCAGCAAAGCGATTGCAACGGTTCCAGTTTTTTCTTTCTTCAGTCGTCGCTTTGCTGCCATTTAGTTGTTGTTGTTGTTGTTGTTGTCAAACGTTCATGACCTGTTTTTCGTTTCACTTCAGGTATCTGTTTTAGTAGTGTTTTGCTTGCAACGCATTTTGCTACTTGCTGTATAATGCTTGTGCGCAAAAACTCAAGCATGAGGGGCAAACACACGACACCGCAACAGAAAAGAGAGGAAGGCGGAAAACAAGTAACAAAAAAAAAAAATTAATGTATAATAATAATAAAAAAAACCTGAGCGCAAAACACTCTATTCACTAACGGAACATTTTATTCGTAAACTCAATTTGAAAATATTCAAACATAATTGCTCAAGCGCAAAATGTGAAAAATGCCTCCCGAATCGGTTCATAACTCATAAAATGCATAATAATGTGTACGCGATACAATTGACTTTCAATGAAAACGATCTTCGATCGGGTATCAAATTTTTTGTTATAATCATATTTTGTTGTAATTGTTGTTGCTGCTACTGCTGTTTTTCTATTTCTCTTGCCTATCTAGTTAGTTTTTTTGTTGCCCCCTCCATTATTGTTGTTGTTTCGATATGGTGTAATTGTGTTGTACATTTTAGCTTATCGATTCGCATGGAAATTCAAGCAAATGTTGAAGCATAGCACACATCGTGATTATCGCCGTCGGGTTCCAAAGATAAGTGAAATACTAAAAAAAAAAACCAAACAAAGTTATCAACTTGCACGCGCTAGTGAATGAGCACAACCAGTATATGGCCATTATGTAAAATTGAATGGGAGAGAGAGAAAAACATTAACTGAATACGCACCGATTGAAGTGAGCGAACGCTATTTTACCATACCAGATTCTCAACACTCATTTCAGGTGTTTGATTGACAAAAAAAAAACACACACAAACAGAAATAGTGTGGCAAATTCCCAATTGGATCGTTTCAATTTTTGGTCTGTAATTTCGTAAGCCAAACGAACCAAATGGAAACCGTTCGAATGGCCTAATCTCAAAATATTTATATTCTTAAAATTTATCTAGCTCAATCATTTGCGGTTCCGCATTTCCATGAGGTATATTTAATCGCTTCTCTGTTTCACATGTGCCTTTCATAATTTTTTGTTTTTTGAAATTTTTCGGTTTCGACTGAAGTTCGATTGAAACGGTCTGAAAACGTGGGAGTTGCCAAATCCACACGATAGATTTTGAAATAAGATTTTTGGATTTTGAACGCAACAACAGCAATAAAAAAAAACACACACAGACGAAAAGCACAAAACTTTCGACAAATTTTCATTGGAATCGTTTGAAATGTGCATAACGTCCAGCGTGTAATTTGGTACGCGCCTCAATCAAATGCGTTGATGCATTTATTGTGCAAGATAATGTGCAACACAATATTTCCTATTCGCTTGCATGCGCTCGAAGCTTTCTGTAGAAGCTATTGATTACAAATTACGCACAAAATTTGTGTTTCATGCCACATTGTGTGATTTTGTGCGGCAAAAAAACGAAAACAAAAATAACAACAACACCGCATTGATTCCCCACTCCGTGCACATGCGGTCTTCTAATGATCGTGCGATAATCTTTGGTGTTGAATTGTAACAATGGGGCTGTAATCAGTTTTGTGCGTTTGGCTTGGCAAAAATTGCAAATAAACCAAATTGAAACAAACAACGAAAACAAAAACACAAAATCAGCAACAACAACACACTCACGATTAAACCGAGAGAAAAAAGAGAAAAAAAAAGTGCTCAAAGAAACTGTGGATTTGGTGTAATGCTCTCACATACGGTAAACGATTTTGAGTAATGAAATAACAACAACATCAACAAATCAAACGAAGATTCCATTTAAAACTCATGTGTGTGTGTGTGCCTTAATATTGCCAAGCGAATGTACAGAGAGACGAGCGCACAAATTTTCAATCCATCTCAAAAAGCACTTATATACCAAATAAATTATTAATTACAATGCGCTGTTTGAATTATATAGCAATATTTGTGTGTGTGTATACATGTTGAAAATGTAAGAGAAAAAAGGCGATCGCGTTAGCATGAACATGCATCACACATGAAGAAACGAACTCAGTTGTTGGCTGTGCGCGCATTTTATTGCCAGTCACATGGTCGACCCGTTGTTCCAACAAAAACGATAATGCAATAATCTCTTCTAGATGGTAAAAATTTATTTAAAGTAAGTAGATAGCAGATAGAGAGGCAACAACAAAAATTTAATCAAAGGAAAAGAAAGAAAAAAAAGAAAGTCAACAATTTTCAAGTATAAATAAAATGGATCGAGTAAACTCTCTTTGTCTAGACAAAATGCTCAATCACCCGTTCGCACACACAAACCGAAACCCATCGAATTGGAGAGACTCTCTGGTTCGGTCATACTGATTGTGACAAAACGCCAGTGAACTGTCGTTTTGGTGTGTTGTTGTTGTTTTTTTTTCTGTCCACGTCCGTTCATTCGCTCGTTTGAAAAAGAGTGTGGCTGTTTTTTTTTTCTTTCATCGTATTTTTAAACATTTCCGAAACTATTTACCTCTCAAATATAGATACACATATATATATATTTACAGTAGTGCAATAATAATCAATTAGGGGTCTGTCATTATTATGGATGGCTTTGTATGCGCGCGTTCGTATACATTTTGCGCTCATTGATTGAATTGCGTCTCTCATTTTCAGTACACACACACACTCCGATCAACTCTCCTGCTGCGTTTGCCACCTCTCTCTCTATCTCTCGCTCTAACTTGTCCGCTTGGTATCCCATTTTGTCTCTCACATTCACTTGAATTCACTTGTAATTTTGAGTCTTTATGTACATCGAACTTTATCCATGTGTAAGCATACGACCAAAGCCAAAAACCCCGAAATACAGAGTACACGAACCGAAAAAAAGCACACCACACACCAAAAAGCGGTGGCTATGTATAAAAACAGTGATTCGGGAGATACACACACACAGAGAGAGAGAGATAGAGAGAGAGAGAGAAACAGACTAAAGCACAAAAATCGACTCGCAAAATACGAGCGCAAAAAGTTCATTCGCGGTCATCTCTCGCTATTTCTGGTTTTTTTTTTGTTTCTTTTACATTCTGCAATTCAAAGTCAACAAAATATACGTCGAACGAAATGCGCGACGTACGGGAAAGCTTCTGCTGTCTTCTCTCTTTGTTTTATCGTACAAAAATGGTAACATCAAGAACAAATGTGATGATGGTGTTCCGTTCATCAATAATGGTTGATGACAATTGAAACAACGGCAAAAATAAAATTTAAAAAAGAAGAAGATAAAACAGAACAAAAAAAAATTTCCCAAGCCTTATTCGTTCACCTCCGACGCAGTTAAGCCACATTCATTAGACACATGAGCAAATCACAATAAATGCGCAATTTTTTTCGTATTTCATCGTCATTCGCACATTCGCGCATCGAACACGTTCGATCTTTGATTTCAATTTATTTTGCATTTATAATCAACAAACATTCTCAGGGAAGGCACAACAAAGTGCTCGACTACTCAATTTAAACGGACGGCTTGTGTTTTTCCTTGTTGTTTTTTTTTTGTTTGTTTGCTTTTCTTTCTTTCAAAATTTATATGACTGGAAAGATACAAAAATCCTGTGAATCGAATCTATGTAATAAACAGCAAAATACTTTTTTACACTTTTTTTTTTTTAATTTGTTGTATGTGCAAAGTTCGATGAAACGTTCGATCGATTGAAGTGTCTTTACTGCGTATATAATAAACACACATCCAACCCATTTTCGGAATGTTCGTGTTAAAAGCATGGCCGGCAAGCACCACAGTACAAAATAAAGCATAGCGAACACCAGCAACAACAAATCCTTTGTGAATAACAAACAGAGACGGTAATTAACATGAACATGAATGCCAAGTTCCACACCGTCCAAATATCCTCACACATTTTTTTGTTGCTTTTGTTGTTGTTGTTGCCGTTTTTTTGTTCATTCTCTCTGTGTAATTTCAATGTGCAAATGAATAAATCATTTCCACAGAAAGGTTGCAATGAATCGACACAACGCACACGAAACCGACCAAACTTCACGTGAACAATATGACAAAATGCACGAAACGTGTTCAATCATGTAAAGAAAAAACAAAACAAAACAGAAACATTCAACCACAGCCGAGTTTTGACCGTTTTATTTTCGACCCACATGGCAAAAGATGGGACGAATTTTTCTCTCTCTATCTCTCCTCTCTCTCTGTCTCTGTCTCAATTTTATTCAAGTTGTTCTTTTTTCGCTACACTCCCCATTGTTCAATGTAAGAAAATAAAAATTCTAAAATCCATTCGTTTTTGTATTGCCGTCTATTCGTTCTTCATCGATATCGAAACGGTTCTTGTCAAAAGTGTGTTTACATTATTTTTAGCGTGTGTTGATGTCGTCGTCTCTGTGATGATGTGTGTGCGTGTGTGCTAGCTGATATCATAGCTGATTTTAACAGACAGTCTTTAAATCGTCCAACGCTTAGTTGTGACAATGCCTTGAGCATGCATTTTCTATTAAGCGCAGACATGACGATCCATAATGACGAGCAATTATATTGAAAATGATGTGAATCCAAAATTGGGTTGAACCATAAAAACACACACACACACATTCTATGCCATATTAAACGGCCCCATTACAACAATGTTGGTGTCGCTGGTGTATGTGTGTATGGATGGAATTTGAGTGCAGAAAATTTGTTGGATTTAGATTCATCGAAAATGAGTCTGGCTCTAATCTGTTTCCAGTGAGCAACAACAACAACAACAACAACCACTGAAAATCATATATTCAAAAATTGGTCTTTGTTCTTAATTCAGTTCGTTTTGTTGCTCTGTTTTTTTTCTCGATTCCATTCTTTTTTTTGCTCTGAAATGTTTCTAGCCATTTTTGGCCTCGTCTATTAACATTTGTTGACATAACATATATTACTTTTTATTGTAATTTAGTGGGCAAATGTCGAGCGAACTGTAAGTTTTTCGAATTGACAATTCAACCATAAAATAGATGGGAATGGCCAATGAACGTTGTTTTAACTCGACGACGACGAAAAAAAAAACAGATGTATTTTTTGTGCTTTCAAGTAGTTCTTTACAACACAGATTGGCAAAAGTATGCAAACACACTAACGCCTTTTGCTATTTGAATCGTACGAAATGAAATAAAGAAACAAAAATTTAAAATGAAAACAAAAAAAAAAAAATGCTTCAGGTGATCCATTTCGATGGTTCTTATAGGGTGTTTCACCGACCGGCCAAAAGCATTTCGATATTTATTTTAGACAGTATTTGCAATGCTCTTTGTTCAATATCAGTGATTTGTGTGTGTGTGAGAGTGTGAGTGCGCTTGGAAATTCAATGAAAATGCCGTATTTTCGTCTGACTGATAAAAACCAATCAGTAAATAGAAAAAACAAAATCGGAATTTCTAGACAAAATTTCAAATTCTATTAGTAAACATCTCATTGTAACGAACAAAAACAAAAAAACGAATTGAAACGAAAATGTTGAAAGGGCACACGAAACAATCGGTCAAAGTGCTTCTAATTAGCATCTGTATGTTGTTGAGCTGGGTCTTTGTTTATAAGCGAAGCGAACATATTGTCGGGTCAGGCGCATAATGACACTTACATGAATATCAATAACGTTATCTCGTTTTCACTCACAGCTCCCCACCGAATCACATCGATTATTTTCTCAAACGATGCAACCAAAAAAATCTACTGAAAAGTGCAGCACTCTAATGCTTAATTTAAGAAAGAAACACACACACACACATCAAAGCATTATCGATTCATACGAACGATATAATAATGGATTCATCGTATGTGTTTTTCTTCGTTTTGTTTTTGTTTTTTGCATGTTGTTCATTCGTACAGACTTTCTTACTCTCACTTGAATATCTGCGAATTGTTTGCAAAGAAGCTGGTTTGGCCAATATACAAAAGAAGCATAAAAATCGAAATACACACTCACGGTGCGCTCACAGAAAGAGAAGAAAACAACAACAACAACAAAAATCAACGGGCACACACAAGAAATTCATTAAACCAAACCGACGAAAAACAACAACAAAAAAAACACAAAAGAGAAAAGCCTTTATCATAAACATCGGTTCCATTGCGTTGCATTATACTATTTCACCATTTATTAATATTGTGTGTTAAGTGCTGTTTACGTGTTCGACATTTGCACTTATACAAACCGAGCAACCGCAAAAAACAGCGAACGAAATCATCATATCGAATGCACATCGCTTAATCGAATGGTTGAAATGTCAAATGCATTGATGTTAGTGCGCATTTTACACACACAATTTTTTATACACATTCAAATTGGTTTATGTATCGATATGTATAAAGCGCGAGCGATATATATACACCGAAGAGAGCATAATAATCATAGGAGATTTGGTCAGTGAATGCGAAAGAGACGACCCATTTGTGTCTCGTGTCGACGGTGCAACATTCGTTGAAATGTTGTTCAACTACTTTGCAGAGCATATATTTGTATATACATTCAACGACCAATTACTTGAAATCAAATCTAAAATGCGAAGAAATACACACACGAAACAAACCAACAAAAAAAAAAAAAAAAAAAAAAATTAAGTAAAAATGATAAACGTCGTTTGCGAATATCGAGTAACCGAGAGACAGCGTTTTTCGGTTTGGGTTTTCATAAATCAAAATAAAAATACAAAAAAAATTATCAGACAAAAAAACCGCGACCTCAATAACTGAGTAAACTGGGTAATGGGCAGAAATGTTAATTAACACGAACACACACACACACACACACAAATGTTATTGTAAAAGTTCCTTCATTCAACAAGTTCTTGCCGGCACAGACCATTCAGGCTCATTCAATGACTCATGTTGTTTTTTTTTTGTTTTTTGCCTATCATCGAAATCGGTGATTTGATTTTTTTTCGGCTATTGCCAATTCCTTTCGGTTACCTTGGATTTCGGTTTGGTTTGTTGTTATTGTTGCTTTTGGACTTTTTCAACATATTTTCATCTAATTACCCGACCAGTAAACCAGTAGTTGCTAATGATGGCGATATGCAAAAGTCGACCATTCTTTTTTCTGTTTTTTTTTCTTTAATGTTTATCGGTTTACATTTATGTTTATTTTTGTTGTTGTGTATTTGTGTGTGTGTCTTCTTTTGTTCCTTTCGCTAGCTATCATTGTAGCTGCTTCACAGACAGACGTGTTTGTTTGTGTGTCCGTTCGTCCGTCGTTTTGTATGTTAGTTTGTGTGTTGAATATGTGTTTTATTTGTAGCAGAAAAATCAAATCCTTATCATCATATACATAAAATTGGCTGAATGAAATTGATTGTCTGTGTGTGTGTGTTGTTTGTCTGTATAAAAGAGTAAGTTAGTTGAACTATACATACCTTGCCTGAATAAAAATGTTCTTCAAACGTCCACACAGCTGGCATACACTCGATGATAGACGTGGGCTGACATACATGAATAGCAATACAAAACAGAGAACAACAAGTTTTCGCGGAAAATAAAGGCTATTTGAAGAATAAAATAAAATTGTTGAAAAATTCTATTCCGACTGTGTCATTTCACTCCGCATTTTGGTTGCTGTGGTTAAAATGATCAAAGCTCATTGTCAGATTTTAAACTGCAGGCGCAAACGAATGATTATGTGAGTGTGTGTGTGTGTGTGTGTGTGGTTGTGGCTGGTGACTTGGTGGCTTCGTGGTTGGCTTATGCACAACGGTGGATATATTCTCTTCGACACAATCGATGCTTTGTTGCCTTTCTGGCCGATGGCAAAATGTTGTCGAGAAAAATCTTCAATTCGTTTTCGTTCTTCAAATCGATTCTCTTAGCAGCAATGATGTGTGTTTTTGCTTTTGGGTGTGTACGAATGAATTTTTTGGCTGCCACTTCCTCTGCCCGTGTCTTTGTCTTAATTGCTGTCAAAACTCTTCAATCGATAGCTAATATTAGCTAAATTTAATTGATTTTCTTTTTTCTTTCGCCAATTTCAATTGCGTTTTCTCTCACACGGACACGGACACAAGAAAAAACAAAAAACAAAAACACAATCACCACACAATAAATGACTGGCGATGAAATGTTTCGATGGTGATTTTTCTCTTTCGGGTCGGATCAATTTTCGCAATTTGTGATGAGAATTTGAACTCTTCTATTATTTTTTCTCTTTTTTTTTGTTTAAATTCGTTTTCTCTTGCTTTTGTTGCTTATTTTGCGGTTCAATCGAGTCAAAAAACACAAAACCGAATTTTGATTTGAAACCAACAACAAAAATTTACGAAAAAAAAAAATTGGTAAACGAAGAAAAAAAACACGAAAATAAAATAATATGATATGAAGTAACTAGAAACAACAATAACAACCGAGTGAAACACACGCACAACAACTGTCCTTCTTCAAGTCACTGTAGTTCTTCGGTTCAGATCAAACATTCGTGCATTCGATGCGAGTGTGCGTGACAATGTGTTTTTCACTATACAATTCTCTTTTGTTCGTTCTCTCTCTCTCTCTCTCTCTCTCTCTCTCTCTCTCGTTGGTTCGTTCGGTCACTGTCTCTCTCTGTCTATCGCTCTGTCTGTCTCGGTGTGTGCTAAATTCTTAATTCTCGCAAATGTGTCTTTATTCCACCGAACTAATCATTATAAAGGAAATAACTGAAATCAAATGAAATTGGATTGCCCGTCTGTCTTTGGTTGTTCGGATAAATTAATATTTTCTGTTTGTTGTTGTTCGGTTTTGTATGTGTTATTTTGGCTGTTTTTTTTTTCTTCGTTTGATTTCTTTCGATTGTTGGGGCGAATTTTTTTTGTGAGTGTTGGAAAATTTTGCTGCGATTTTTCACGCTTTTCAATGATTATATGCTGATTGATCGATGATTTGTTGGATTTAATTTCAAGTGATATTTCAACATCTTTCACACGCACAACGTTTCATATTTTTCTTTCATATACGGCGGCTCCAACCACGACAAAAAAAAATTAGAATCAAATGATTCCGGTCGAATGTGTGTTCGAACAATGCAAACCTTTTCAACGTTTTGTGTAGCTTACGATAGCTCTTTCATTCGGTCTATCTCTCGTTGTTGTTTTTTTCGCTCGTTGCTGCTGTCGCACGCACACCAAAAAATTTACACAAAACGGAACACACTTAATTCACTTCGTATTCGCTTCAATCGGAATTGTTGATTCCATCGCCCGAAAACCACATCAATTCGATTTCATTAACTCACTTTATCTTTCTGATCTTTCTCACTCTCTCGCTCTCTCGCTCTCTCTCTCTCGTTCTGTCTCTCGCGGTCGCTCGCTTCGAAATTTGTTGATTTTATTTTTTATTATATTGAAATAAAAAAATAAAAATAAAATTGTCACTGCAATTGAAATCTGTGTGTTCGACTTTGTTTTTTTGATTTTGATTTTTCTATGTCATATTTTCTGATTACATTGAATAATTCATTAGCTCAATCATGAAATGCATTTATTCGTTTCGGCCAACTGATTTTCAATCAGTTTTAATATTGTCCTCTTAGCACACAACATTTTCAAATTCATGCGATTCGATTGTTCGATGCACAACATTCCAAATAATCATCAATTGGAAAAATTGAACAAAAGCTGGTGGCATTTTCCATTCAGATAATTAGTAGTTCGGGCACACTCATACTACGCTCGAAAAATAAACACTAAAACAGCAATCGGTGTCTCTGGATAAAAAAACAAAATCGGCAAAGACCCAAAACCTTCAAAATGAAAATTTCAAACGTAACCAAGAGTTTTTGATCGCCGTCAACGTTGTCGTCACAATTGTGTCGTGTGTCATGAAAATACCAATGAAATGGATTATTTTGTTCGGTTCTTGTTCGGCCAATATTAATTTTTTTTTTGTTCGTCGTTGTCGTCGTCGTAATCACTTTTCACTGACAGGAATCAGTAAAAAAAAAAACAACACTAAGTCCATGGACACAGAATGCGGACAAAATTGTTTGCTGTGAAAATTCACAAAATCCATGAGAATAAAGTAGTGCATGAATTTCTCTTTTTTCTTTTTTTTTGCTTTGCTTCGCTACTTTGCTCGTTTCATTTCTCGATTTTTTGCCTGTTCGCAACACCATACACAGAATTTATCACACTCCACAAATGAAATTTTACACTGACAAATTTGTTGATGAAACAATTTATTGAATTTTGAAACATTTCTCTTTAAACATTTTCCAATGTTAACCAAAATTTTCTTCGTGCAAAAGAAATCCACGATCAGATGAGAAACAAAAAAAATTGTGTGTGTTGTTTTTTTTTCTCTTGCTCATTCGAGGGATTCGTTCACGTTTTCAATATTGAAAATTTCATTTGATTGCTGGTTTTGAGCTACTGTCGACTTGTATTATTCCAACCAAAAGATTCACTATGTGTTTTTATTTTTCGACCATATACATGATACACTCACACATGCCCCATATCGTCACATTCAGTCGAATCGAAGGTTTCTATTTTGTGTGGCTGTGTGGCTGTGTGAGTGAGTGAGTGCGTGTGTTCGTCGTTGCCACTTCGATCTGCTACGACGTTTTGAAGCGAATAAGCGAGACGGATAGATCTGGTGTTTTTCCGATTTGTTCCCATGTGTGTGTTTGTGTGTGAGGTTCTATGGCTCTGTGGTTCGGTGCGTGTCTGTATGCGTTAATCTGTATAGGAAAGTGAGCAAATATGTTGTGCGATTGTGTAATTGTGTGCGCGCCTGTCACTACGACACACAGTCCTTGTTTGTTATAAAGTGGTGTTGTTGTGTTCCGATGTATTTGTTTTGGTTGCTTCGTTCGTTCGCTAAGCACAACATTCCGAATGTGTGTTGTCTTTTTTTTTCAATCAGCTGTACGGCTACTCATGTTTGTGTGGTACTTATGTGTGTTCTGTGTCAAACACCAAATACGTCGTTGTGATGTAGAAAATTGAATTTCGGTGTTGATTTCGAAAAGAGAGAGAGGGGCCGAGAGAAACTGAAATGAAAACATTCATTTTGGTCACATTCCACAAGCCATTTGAATTTGGATTTAATTTGTCAGGAATTTTAAGCAAATTCAAATTTGTAACTTCAGAATTATAACGATTACATGCAGTTTGAATGATGCGTTACGTTTGTCTTGCTCTTTCTCCACAGACAGCTAGAAGTCTTGTGTCAAATGGAAAGAGAACAAAAATATACGTTAAACGTATCACAACCGAAATGATGATTTGATTTTCTTTGTTGCAGGCTATTCACAGAGGGCCTTCGTATAACATTGACTAAGTATGGTTTGTTCCAATTTGTGTAGCTCTTTTTATTTGATTTTTTTTTTTCAAATGCGCTGCGCATATTTTCGTCTCACATTCAGTTTGTGGCCGACACAAACAAAGGCGCAAAAATTTAAATCGCTATACAAAATTTACAAAAAAAAATCGAACCAGAAAACGGATCCGTATACAATACGAACGAGAAAAAAAAAGAAAAACACTTTTAAAAACAAATCAAAACAACAAAAAAACGCACTCTGCCGCTGTCTCTCTATTGAAATTTAGCTGTGGCACCGATTTTATTCCTATTTTTATCCTCGATGCGCATTTATTTAATGGACGATTCTGGAAATCGAATGTACAAAATTAATCCACTTGAACGAAAAACAAATAAGAGAATGGCCGATAGATAGTTTCGCATTTCATCAACCGCAACCCGTGTGCAAATTTTTCGAACTAACAACATTTGAGACTGACATTAATAAAGAAAAAAAACAGTCTACGATAATCGATTACGTTCTCTGTCTGAATCGGTCACTTTGCACTCGGGATGTTGCACGCGATTTTTAAATTTCGATCATTTCAAGAAGAGAACATTGAACCAAAGTAAACGAGCGAATGCACGATTAAATAGCCTGACGATGATGATGAGACAATGAACTCACCGTTATACAGCGCTCGTGCGCTCAAGGTTTAATTTTAAATCAATTGACAACTTTCTATGGCTATGAGCTGAAAGATCAAACGGCGAATGGGAATCTGGTATTTTTATTACTTCCTTGACAAATGTTAACCATTTCTCATACATAGTCTTGAAAATTGATCAGAACATAGAAATATGAATCTCTGCACATTGTCATGATTAACGAATTTAACAGCCAAAACTCATACAAATTGATGCAAAATGATTTTTTTTTAAACAAAAGCTTAAAATTAAAAAGCAAATAGCCAGAATGTAAAACCTACCTGAACCTTACCAAAAAAGACTCACCATCACTATTTGCTCAAACTGATTGCAGAATGTGCACGTGCAAACGCAACCTTTTTCAGCTTTTCGATAAAGCTCAAGATAAACCTTGGCTCCGCTAATTAAAAAAAAAACGCAATTTTATTCTCAAAATGTGTTAAATCTCGGTTCTTTTGAATGGTAAGCGTCCATATAATTACTTTTAGGGTTTGAAGTCTGTGTGAAATGTGCATTGTAAACAAATTGTTGATCTTTCGACTTCAAATATCTTCGTGTTTATTTTTTATTGTATATGTTATCCAAAAATCATCTATTGTATATCGTTAGTACTAAAAAGCCATAGAAGTATTGTGTATGTGTATGTGTTTTTGTTCTTTGTTCATTACATAATTGTTTTTTTTCCATGCATTCGATATTGAAATGGATTGCACAGCAAAATATTTGAATATCGATTAACTGCCATTAAGCCATCAATGATCAACGAATTGTGTGTGTGTGAGTGTGGTTTTCTTAATTCTTTACATGTAAATATTTATAAATTGTTTGGTGGTGGAAATCAAAATGGCTCATTTGATCATACAAAATCATCTATTTTCTAGAATTTATCATCCAAAATTCCAAATCATATCCAAAAAACTATCTAACCAAAATTTGTTGTGTGATAGAAATGTGTGTGCAAATCCTGTGTGGCTTCTTACAGTTTTCATTAGATCAAATGAACTTCTTACTCTGGCATTCAAACCGCTGATGTAGTCCAAGTGGAGAAATAGATGTTAAGGAATGAATAAACATTGCTACCATTACTGCATCATTGCATTTTGTGTGTACCATGGACCATTTTTTTTGAGCAAGTTTAAAAATTCTTGATTGATGCTGGGGATTCATAAGAATTTGTATTCGATGACGAATAAATCACATGATATACTCGTCTCATAATTGCGAATATTGACGAATGTTTGCCGCAGACAGTCTGCGGATGATTTAACATTCAAACTGACCAGCGTCACATTCAAATGCATTATTCATGTAAACGTGTGAAAATTGAATTTGAACATTTTTTTTTGTGCTAAACTTAAACCAATAATTATTACTTGCCAACCAGTTACATTTGTCTGAAAATAGCTGATTTTTTTTTTTGTATTTTTGAATGATCATGATTTGCAATTTTATATGATAAATTTCAATAATAAAATAGACAATACTCTTCAAATTTGTATGATCGAATTCATTTAATCCAATCAAAACTATTGGTAAAAGCATTTGTTTTGTATTAACATTGATTTTTTTCTCGTCACATTCATTTTTTCTATCCTTTCTATCAATCCATCGTTCATGACTCAGTTTCTCCAACAGGTTTTTAGTACTAAAATTAGCAAATTGTTGAGATTATTTTCGATAAGATGATGATAATAATGATAATCACTCTTGCAACATAATCTGTCTGACTGATTGATCAATTGAACAACAAAAGCAAAAGACACAGTGACAAATTGCAAACTAATGACATTCGGTGAATTGCATAATTTGCTGATTATCTGAATGATTCTATGTCATTCGAATTTTATCTCTTCATTTTCAATCTCTTATTTATTTTATTTTTTAGGTGTATTTTTTGTATTTTGGTTCGTCACCGTAAATTCTACTGACCACTTTAATAGATTGTTATTATTCACATTTCCAATTGTTCATAACATTTGTTATCACCTTCAAAGTTATGATCTTTTTTCTCAACAGTTTGTAAAATGGTTAATTTGTTGATTTTAATTGGCAACAATTTTATTTATAATTGTTTGGTTCAAATGTTTTTCTCAAAGAAATACAAAACTTCCAGATGGCGGACTCTATTTAACAACAAGCACTACAAATACGCACGAAACATCAATGAATTTTTTTTTTAAAGAGAAGGAAGAACCTACGTGAGTATGTAAATCTATGCTTTTTCCATTTTATGGTTTTTACTTTATTGTTTGCTGATGTTGCTTGATTGGTGCTTGATTGTTACATATCGAATGAGTTTTTTTTTGTCTTTCTCTCTCTCTTCATTTTGTTCTGTGAATTTTAATTGTTTAGTTCAATTTGTTGTTTGTTAAATATTCGTTTTGAATAAGCCTTGCTTCGAAATTCGTATTTATTTTATTTTAAATTCTAATTTATTTAGACTATTTACCAATTTCCTTCATTTGCATTCGCAATCGATGAAACAAAAAGAAAAATTAAAACGGTCGATAATTCCTTTTTGATTGGTTTTTTTGGTTTACTTGTTATTTTCAGTTATTTTTACAGTGTGCAAGTATATTCATATTTCGTCAACATCTGTTGTTGTTGTTGTTTTTTTTTGGTTTTATTTTCTTCTTTTTGTGTAAAATCAGTCTTGAAATAATGTCTGCCTATTGCGTAGCCAACATGCACCAAACAATTGTGTGTGTCAGTGTGTATGTGCTTGAATGAATTATGTGTTTTGTGAATTTCCTTTCAATTTGTCCATAACTTTCATTTTTAAAGTGTTGAAAGCAATTAATTGTGTATTTTCCATTGAATTTTATATGTATTTTTTTAGCTAAATCTCTATATGCGATGTGAAAAATGTTCATATAAATGTCAAAATAATCCTTTAGAAACTGTAACGATTGTTTTGTTTTTGTTTTTTTCATACAGAAACACCCTATTGCACACATATCAAGTAGGATTCAAGGAGACAATTACTACTGAAAATCAATTTTCAGTACTTTGTCAGTCCGTTTTGTTCTTATGACAGTCCATAGCCTTCAATATGGGTTTGGTTTATCAGTCCAATTTTGTCTCAAACAATGATGAAAAATGTGATCAACAAAAACATTTGTTTAACAAATCGAAAATACTTCGCGTATTATTAAAAAATCAATTTCATTTGAGAAATTATGAAAGAAACACTGAAAACGATAGATATCAATAGACAGCATATCTCATCAGAAAACAAAAATAATCAGGCTCAAAATAATTTTGAAAAAAATAAGTTGCTTTCAACAGATGCTTCGGAATTGCAAATTAAAATATGTCGCTATTTCCATGATGCGATTGCCTGGTTTGGATTCGAAAGTATAAAAAAAAACAAAGTACGAAACACGTTTGAATTGTTCAAATCAGTTTGACTTACTAAAATCCAATTTCTAAACGTATTCCGGACAATTTTGGTGAATTCATATGTTTTCACATATTTATCATAATTAGTTCGTCATAAAGTCGTTTCGATCCTCAGCCCAATCAATGATCAACTCAATTCAGTTCACATACAAGCTAGAGGTTGTGTAACGTAGAGTAATATCCGAAGATAAAACGCAGCCAAATTCTTTTTGGAGGCGCTGAAATTTCTATATCGAACGTGATAGCTTCACCGTTACTCCACCGTTTACCCGCAGAATGGAATCATGTCCGCAAACTAACCATGCGAGATGTCTTTTAAAAAACGACTCTTTTCAGTACTTTTCAGTATTTTTCAGTAATAATTGCCCCCTTGAGTGGGATTTTAAGACAACATGCATTTCTCCATTTGCAATGTTATTCAAAAAATCGGACTTTTTTAAACACTATTTTTTGTTTGTTTTATCGTAAATATTTTCTCTAGTCGAAGATGAAAAACTGGTTTGCTTGTTTTTTGTTGTTGTATATAAAAGTGTATTTTAGCCGTTTTATTGGTATATATATTTTTCTTTATTTACTTGTGTTCATGTTTCGGAAAAAAAATCACGCACAATGTCGTCATTGCAATTTTTTTTTTTTTAAATGTTATTTCGATATCAGTACTAAATATTGATTCTTGGTGATGCCATTAACGACAATAGAAAGAAACTTGTTAACACCTACTGTGAATGCATTTTTATTTGCTCATTTGTTTGATCTGGTTTATTTTATAATTGTTTTTTTTTCGTCCATCCTTTTGCATTTCTTAAATTTTTATTTTTATTTTTTTTTCATATTTGTGTGTGTGTAATTTTTGTTTTGTTTTGCTTTTTTTTCATTTTGTTAAAATATAATAAAAAAATTGTTTATGCTTTTTAAACGATCCATATACGTAAATATTAATACATTATTATAAAAATTTATTGGACCCCCCATGTTAGTTTGCAGTACCACAAGCATAAAACATTCATTAGCACGTCACGAGTTGAATTTGTTCATTTTATATTAAATGTCTCCAATTTCATTTGAGTTTTCAATATGTTCCTTGGCTGATGAATTGTAT
>CM059997.1:29279090-29304043 GCA_030463065.1 Aphidoletes aphidimyza | reverse complement strand
CAATAGCATCACACAATCTAATTCCAATCATTGAAATGCCTCGGAATGACCAACTTCAAATATTCATTAAAAAAAATAAAAACATTCATTCCTCAATTGAAATATTTTTGATCCAAAATAAAAGATTTGTTGATATTTTAATAGTTTTAATGAATTCAAACAGTTCAGTGACACCTCACAAACTGATGAATGTTTTGAAACGATTCTTGAGAAGTTTTTTTTTTCATTTTGCATATTTTAATGGTCCAAATAAATTCAGTGAAATTTGAAAACATTTGATTTTTATAATATGAAAATTTGGAATTCATTATTTCGAGGCTTTTTAATGATGGAAACAGTTTGTGTTGTGCCACTGAACTCTGTGAATCTATTTGAACCACCAAAATATCAATGGCACAATATGTCCTATACCATTGCATGTAAATTAGTCCAAAGTTTTAGTTTTGCCCAAAAACTACACCACGCGGCGCCACTGAAAGCAACAACAATTTCAAAGGCAAAGTCAATACATTCAAAAGTCAATACATGCATTTGACATTAGCTAACGTTTATTGATGGTCGACTTGTTATGTGTTAGTGACGCTTTCTTTGACTAATACCTTGCATACACCGTATTACCGTATTGCAAAATATAGGAAAATAAAAAAAATCCTCAAAAGTCCATTGAAAGTAATTTATTTCTAATAATTTATAAATGACAACAAATGTCGATCAGACATATAGTGGAGTCGGGTGGAGTCGAGTGGAGTATTCGCTTCCTATCTTCGAGTTGAGTTGAGTTTGGAGTGAGTGAGCGGTTTGGGAGTGAGCTGAAAGTCGACTCGACTCAACTCACTGGCAAAGAGTCGACTGCTCACTCAAGTCGAATCAAATTCGACTCCGCTTACACCCCTGGGTTCGGTTCACCCTCGAAAACATCACTCGAAGAATGTTGCACAGTGTTATCGGCTATCTAGAGCAAGATTTTGTGTGGAAAGCGCATTCGGTTTAATGATCAACGGAACATTTTATTTTCAACCAAATAAAGTCAAGAAAATCGTCGCAGCGTGTTGCGCTTTGCTCAATATGCCTCTGAACCAAATGCCACAGACCTATATCAATGATGACATTCGAGATCAACTGAATGACGAGGTATATAAGAGTGCGCAATGGAGACACCGGCTTTCTCAAAACATTGATCCAATTCCATTGTGTCTATGGAAATTCGGGAATCGCTCAAAGATTTTTTTTCGTTGCCACAAGGCTCAATATCTTTTCAAAATCGAGCGACAGGACTTGTGTTATAAACAAAAATAGAAAAAATTGAATAAAGAACAAGCTAAACAGCACATCGTGGTGACAATTTTTTTGTAATAACAATTTTTTTATTGAGACAATCCCGAGTTGGTATTTTAGGCGCTTCAAAGCGCCTACCCCTTGTGAAAATAATAGGTACTGAAATGCTAAATAGTAGCAAAAAAATTGCTGAATTTTTCGGACGTTTTTGCTCTGAAATCTACTGAATTTTTTGATGAATAAAGTACTGAATTGCTCGAAATTTGACTGAAACTGGCCGTTGGTTAGCAAAGAAAACAAGTGATGAATTGCTCGGAAAATGACTGAAATCTATTTAGCAAAGAAAAAAAGTGATGAATTGCTCGGAAATTGGCTGAAACTGCTTAGCAAAGGGGAAAAGTGATGAATTGCTCGGAAATTGGCTGAAACTGCTTAGCAAAGGAAAAAAGTGATGAATTGCTCGGAAATTGACTGAAATCTATTTAGCAAAGAAAAAAAGTGATGAATTGCTCATAGCTATGCAGCGCACAAAACTACGCGCCCAGATGACAGTTCCATACTTAGTATGGTGAATGTTAAGTATGGAACGGTGGTTGAACATTTAATACAAAATGTATAATATTTTTCTGCGATTTTCATTTCAAGAACCAAATTTCAAATATTATTATTATTTTTAAATTTATATTTTATATTTTCTATTCCAAATAAATATTATTGAAACACATGGATCGAACTCCTGGATTTGGGATTAAGTATTGCTCAAGTATTTAAGAACTGTCAACACTCGCGTCAATTTTAAACCGTAAACGCATGTGAATCCATACAAATTTCATTTCAAAATTCTATCATTTTACCCAAAAATGAAATAATATCAAAACTTACAAACGTAAGAGTAAAAAAACGTATTACGCGCGAAAATTTCTTTTTAGATGCACTAGCAAATGCGGGAAATCAACTAAGTGAAATACCGCCACACACATACAGTCGCAAACGCTTCAGCTACGTCAATGCGAAAATGTGCCATGGGTAGCACAAAAATGTTCTATGGATAGCACATGGTTTTGACTCCTGGATTATATCAATTAAGGTTATGTTCTCAAATTTTCGTTAAGAATTCGTTTGACTTTGAAATTAGAGTTCTTGAGTTTCTGTTCATAAATTATGGAATATATTTGACAAAGGCTGTTTAAATTTTATGTAGTTTTTTAATTTATTTTTTTTTAATTTAGTATCTTTATGTAGTTTTCATGAAATTCGAGTCATATATGAATATATCGACATTCCAATACGGGAGAGTTCTTTTTGACTCCTGGATGATTCTCCGTGATTGAAAAATAAATATAGAAAATTGAATAAAAAATGCTCAAATGTTGATGCATTCTAATAATAAAATTATTTCAACTCTGGAGCATCACTCGAAATTGTATTCTATTAATTCGTTTGTGAATTCGAAACGCAACTGACAACTCGATGAATTGCTAAAAGAACCACTTGACAGAAATACTTAACAGCGGTGGGCGCGTAGTTTTGACGGCTAAACTACGTCAGTGCATAGCTATGGAATTGCTCGGAAAATGACTGAAACTGTTTAGCAAAGAAAAAAAGTGATGAATTGCTCGGAAATTGGCTGAAACTGCTTAGCCAAGGAATTAAATGCTGAATTGCTCGGAAAATGACTGAAACTGCTTAGCAAAGGAAAAAAGTGATCACTTTTTTCCTTTGCTAAATAGATTTCAGCCAATTTCCGATCAATTCATCACTTTTTTCCTTTGCTAAATAGATTTCAGCCAATTTCCGAGCAATTCAGCATTTAATTCCTTTGCTAAGCAGTTTCAGCCAATTTCCGAGCAATTCATCACTTTTTTCCTTTGCTAAATAGATTTCAGCCAATTTCCGAGCAATTCATCACTTTTTTCCTTTGCTAAGCAGTTTCAGCCAATTTCCGAGCAATTCATCACTTTTTTCCTTTGCTAAATAGATTTCAGCCAATTTCCGAGCAATTCATCACTTTTTTCCTTTGCTAAGCAGTTTCAGCCAATTTCCGAGCAATTCATCACTTGTTTCCTTTGCTAAGCAGTTTCAGCCAATTTCCGAGCAATTCATCACTTTTTTCCTTTGCTAAATAGATTTCAGCCAATTTCCGAGCAATTCATCACTTAATTCCTTTGCTATGCCGATTCAGTCATTTTCCGAGCAATTCAGCATTTAATTCCTTTGCTAAGCAGTTTCAGCCAATTTCCGAGCAATTCATCACTTGTTTCCTTTGCTAAGCAGTTTCAGCCAATTTCCGAGCAATTCATCACTTTTTTCCTTTGCTAAATAGATTTCAGCCAATTTCCGAGCAATTCATCACTTTTTTCCTTTGCTAAATAGATTTCAGCCAATTTCCGAGCAATTCAGCATTTAATTCCTTTGCTAAATAGATTTCAGCCAATTTCCGAGCAATTCATCACTTAATTCCTTTGCTATGCCGATTCAGTCATTTTCCGAGCAATTCAGCATTTAATTCCTTTGCTAAGCAGTTTCAGCCAATTTCCGAGCAATTCATCACTTGTTTCCTTTGCTAAGCAGTTTCAGCCAATTTCCGAGCAATTCATCACTTTTTTCCTTTGCTAAGCAGTTTCAGCCAATTTCCGAGCAATTCATCACTTTTTTCCTTTGCTAAATAGATTTCAGCCAATTTCCGAGCAATTCATCACTTTTTTCCTTTGCTAAGCAGTTTCAGCCAATTTCCGAGCAATTCATCACTTAATTCCTTTGCTATGCCGATTCAGTCATTTTCCGAGCAATTCATCACTTTTTCCCTTTGCTAAGCAGTTTCAGTCAATTTCCGAGCAATTCATCACTTAATTCCTTTGCTAACCAACGGCCACTTTCAGTCGAATTTTGAGCAATTCAGGTTTTTATTTATCAACAAATTCAGTAGATTTCGGAGCAAAAACGTCCGAAAAATATTGCTTAAATTTAGCAAAATCATTTTCACAAGGGACAGGCGCTCATCTAGGCGCTTGATACAAAATCATTATATTAATATGGGACGAAAGCCTAGGCGCTCATGAAAAACAACACGAGGGTATAGAATTTCTAGTGAATTGCAAGCGCCTAAGCTCTTTGTTGTGTGATAACGCATTGTATTTGGATGAGCGCCTAAATTAGCGTCCTATATTAATACACTGATTTTATACGGAGCGCCTAGATGAGCGCCTGTAGGCGCTTTTAAGCGCCTAAAATGCAAACTCGGGATTTTTTTTGTAATGACTATTTTTTTTTGTCGCGTAAACTTTTGTTCGCCCCTTAAAGCCTACTTTACAGTTCTGAGGCAAAAAAAATCAGTGGTGAAAATAAGATTCAGCAGTGTGCTCACTAAAATTCAAAACAGCAAACCAAAAAGTAAATGGTGTAAATCGCCGAATTACCAACTTGATTTGAACGCTGTAGGTAAATCGTCATTTTACCTACCATTTTTTTACTGTCGATTTCGCCTTTCCTTATTGAATCCAAGTCGACAACAACAACAGAACGTAGCTCCACAATTCAAATAAATGGATATGAGCTCGTACACAATGCACACAATTCACTCCGTATTCGCACACAATCTCTCACTCCACTCGCACACAGTCCCTCATTCCAAGACACGCACTTTAATTAAAAGGGACATATTAATCACACAAAAACAAGACTATAAAAAACACATCAAATTTCACACGCTCTGGATGAAAATCGCAACTGGCTCAAAATGATTCAAGTTAAACGACATATCACAACAATCACCATGAAGAATGAATAACGATTGTGCACTTCGGATGGAGAAACCACATCGATAACCTATATGCAATACTATCCATCCACTGCTCCCCTCTATTACGTGCATCTGTTCGACTGCACGCTATCCCTAATACACAACACTTATTTTTGCTATCTGCGAAATTCGATGGTTTTTTGTAAAGGGACAATTTCCTCGGACGACGATTACGATCGTTAAGCCAAATAGATTATAATCGTTAACGTTAAAATTTAAAAACGAATCGTCAGCGATTACTTCAGTAATATATTATAATCGTTTCGAACGATTAAAATCGTTTAACGATTGATTCGACATGTTTCCATAATAAATCACTGTTCTTCAATGTAAAAATGTACGTTTATTTTCTTGCGTTCGATTGATGCTGGTTCCAAGTGCTCAGACTTAATTTTAAAAGTCGATTTTAACTTTTTTTGTCGGTTTTTCCTAGTAAACAAAATCAAAATATTATCAATACAAATTTTCATAGCAAAAAAGAAAATTTTGCTTGATACATTTTTATTTTTGTGATAAATTTATCAAATTCATATCACAATTCAATTTCTAAGAATTTCTTTCATTTTCACAACTGTTCATATTCCATGAATACTTCTGTGTCGGCTTCTATGTTATGACGCACCAATACACGTGAATGTACGAGCCACAACTCATCAGTGAACGTGATGTTTGTATGTATTGTATTTTGTTTACAGCTGCCGTTGCGTGTACTTGTATTGGTCTGTCATCAAATGGAAGCCATTCTCGTAGCAAAATAATATCTCGGCGGTGTCACCACATTCAGCGGAACTGATGTTGTGCCTGTGTGCGTGCATCTCACTTACTGCAATGGCCGAGCCATATTTATGCGCGTACAAGCATCAGATCTGAACCGGCTGCGAACGAATACAGTGTATCGGCAAACTCATTCCAAAGTTAAATAAACTATCAGTACAAAGAATCGGCTGCGTTTTTATTAACGATTAATTTTCAGACATTTTTTCAGTCCACCAAAAAAGGTAATTTTTGCAGAAATTATAAATCGGCAAGTACAATGCACAGAGGAACTACGTTTTGAAGAACCGTCACCATAATGCGAATCGAATATAAAAACAAATAGAAAGATAAGCTGCGTAAGAAGAATTCCTATGCAGTTTATGATTAAAAAGGGGAATACCTAAGCATAACCCGGCCCGGATTTTTGTTAAATCTTCGTTAATTTCCATCTCGGCCCATTCGCACTTCGATGTCAAAGTGTTTTCTTGGGTCCGACTAAACGCCAAATTAAATATAACAAGAATAACATTGAATTTGCAGCATTGTGGATGATCGGGCGAAGTCATTTCAAGGAAGAAGATATGGAAAAGCCGTTTAATCAGTATTCGTTAATAGATTGTTATCTGAATAACAACTCAGCTCTACTCGAAAGTGAGAAATCAACTGACAAGAGGTGGGTCGATATTTTTTGTTACCTTACGGAGAAATCGTTGCCGTTCAATGAACTGTTGAAAGTGGTGGAATTTGCTTTAGTCATTCCGTCGACTAATACAACAATTAAGCGAGTATTTTCTCATATAAATGATATTTGGACACCGGGAAATGGAAAATTGAAAATGGAAAACTTTCGCGCACGTTTGATGGTCAAATTCAACTGGAAGGAAACATGTTTAGATTTTTATGCTAAAATCAAAGATGATGTTGGTTTTCTTCAAAAAGTTGTGGGGAATCAAAAATATCTTACGAGTGCGGCTGATTTGTTTCCCAATCAAGATGGACCCATCCCATTCACTTCGACCTCAATGGAGATTGAATCTACACATATAATATCTTCTTGATATATGAAAACAATAAATAGTTTGTTTGAATGATAAAACAATGTGTTTCAAGTTTTTTTTCTTTTATATCATTTAAAAAAAAAATTAAATTCGCCCGGATTTCGCTCGGCCCGGATCACTCCAAAAAAAAACAGAATGCTTAGGAATACCACACCACCCTCATTCCATATAGCATAAAAGCAGCCGGAACACAGCTAAACATGGAAATCAAGTTTACGATATGATGTAACACCAGGAAAAACATGCAATGAGAGTTCCGTACATGAGGTTAGAAAACACCTATTTAGCCGGTGGCCATTTCAAAAAGTCAATCATCGAAAATTACCATAGGCTTTGTTTCCCAGAGATTGTAACCCCACACCCAAATAATATGAGACGCACCCCGAATAATCGGAAATTGGAATAAAATCTTTCACGCCTCGTCATCCAATGAGAAAATTCGATGCGATATCGAGAGCCAGGACCATAAAACCTCTCGTAACGACCCCATTACCGAAAATTTGAAAAACATCCGCTTCCATAGAAAAACAGCCCTGTTCGAGTTCAAGATAAATGAAAATCAATTTTTCATTTATTTTAAATTCGAAAGATTTGGTTGATATGATGATTAGGTTTAAAAATAACATTTATTGAACTTTGATTGTGAGAGCGTGAGTACTAAAAGTGTATGTGTGATTCCACACACCAGTGATGCCCAAAAACGAGCCCAACTTTGCGTCAGGGAAAAAGTCAAACATTTGCAAGATATCATATTTCAATAATAGTGTAATCAAATTAAGAAATTAAATAACTATTGACCAATACTAAATAATAAAAGCGACCAAAATTAAATTTGTTGTGTGCTTTTTTAATTACATTAAAAAAAACAATAAGCAATCGAGTTTGACTAATACTGTACTTGCAAAAATCACATGGACTCGCAGTCGATTTTCGAAGATGAAAATCACATTCATAAGCAAAATCATTTGTATCGGCAAGTGGAACATTTTATTCATGACATCAGACTGATTCGACTAACTACTGAGCCGTAAACTGATTTTAATTTTTTTTCCATAGAACTGTAAAGTGGGCGTAAACAAATCGCAATGCAAATAATTATTTATTTCACATCAGTTAAATTTAAAATTCATTTGAACATATATATTATATGTTATAGATCGAAAGTATAAAATCCTGTGATGCGTAACAACAAGACCTGAACTTAGGTTAAAATAATATACATTTAAAATTATATATAATTTAAAAAATTAAAAAAAAATATATATGTATAAAACAGATACTTACTTGCAAACTTTTCTTCAAACTTTTCCTTGTACCATCTTATCAGTAGTAAAATTACTAACTGCTTCTGCGCAATTTTGACACTAACAAATAAATTAAAAGTAACAAAAAATTAAACTAACCATGTTGTAGTCTATTTTATTTCGTTCGATAAATGATGGATTTAGTGTGTTCTTATGGTAAGCTATATTTGAACAAATGGGATTAACTGGGCTAACTAATTCTTGTATTTTTCTGCGATGTTGAATTCATATTGAAATCTTCCACGTGGAATGCAAATTCTGATTTAAACATTCCAATTTAAACGTAGCTTGTATGTATTCCCGCAGCGTATCGATGTGGTTGCATTTGATGGAGAATCGAATCCATTCCCGTCAATCTATTCGATTTAATTTTGTGATATTATTGATGAATACGTCTTAGAATTTCTGTGATAGAACGTACTGAGAGTGAATGTGACTTATGAGTGTACTAAATCCATTTCAACAAGAATACAATCAAAATGTTCATTTTTTTGGAATTTACCACACAAAAGCACACGGTGGTTAAGTGCATTCAACTCATGGAATATAAAATTGGATTCATCCTTTTTTCTTTCTCTCGCTCTATGTTTGTGGATTGGTGAATTGTTTTTGCTGTGGTAGAGTCAATGAATTAGTGTGCATATAAATGTTGTCCATAGGTTCTCACCAGAGGTCCGAGGGGTCCAATTACCACCCCCCCCCCCTCAGCGGTCGTTACCCTTCTAAGATTTCGTTATCCCTCTAAGATTTTGAATCGATTTTCAAAAGTGATGACCTTTTTTTTTGTTTTACTAGGTCCTCAACTTTTTCTCAGACTCGGTTTACACTAGATAGAATGGGTTTTGAAATGGGTTTACACTAGATAGAATTGACTTTTTTCGTTACCCCCCAAGAAATTTTTTTCGCTTACCCCACCATTTGCAAATTGTTTCGCAGGATATTCATGTTTTAGTGTATTAGTTTTGATTTTAAATTATGTATTGTATAGCGGGTGCCAAAAGTATGTTCCTGTTTCTTATTCTCTCTCTCCAAAGCATTTACTCATTCATACACATTCTATCTTTGTCTCTCATTCGTTCTAACCCCTTTGGTTGTCAATGTGAGCATTTCGCACACGTGTCAGTGTGTGCGTGACTGATGGACGTTTATATGTATCAATTGAATGCGCAATAGGTTGAGAATGCTCACTCTTTCAATGTGTTAGTTCACACTTTTGTTTATGAATATGAGAATGAAACAAGACAACTGAAACAAAATATGAAATAGTGCGTCACAAATGTTACTATATTCAATTCAAACCGTTATATTCATTCATATTACCGTTGCTCTGTGCACTTCCCAATGAGTGGTGCACCCAGTCATCACCTGAAACTTATTTTCTATTGTTGAAATAAAAAAGGATGAATTTGAACTTTATGGATTTTTATTTGTACTCTTTATGTTTGCTCATTTCAATTTTTGTTGAGTGGAAAAAGTGGCGCACTGCCACTGGAAAAAACCACTCGCTCATGCTCATGCTCAATTTTGTTTTCTGAACTGCACTGTTCAGTGGTTGGCTCATGACTAAACTGGATTGAGAATGCGCGAGCCGTTGTTCCCGCTCGCGTTTGATTGAAATGTGACGCATCGAACGTCGTTCGGTACACTGCCCGGTCGAGATTGTCTCGAAATGCTCTGGTTGTGGCTGCCCGGGTGCCGAAAATTTCATCGAAATTTGGTAGTCAAAATCGATGTTGATTGTGAATACAAAGCACACTATTGTGCTTTTGATTGGGGCACTTTTTGCACCCACCGTCTGCGCATGCCTGCTCCGAATGTTGGCCTCTCAAACAATTTGCACAAAGTCCTTTTTCTTTAACAAAGGCTAACTTAGCACGATAGCCTTGATCTCCAAATGTTGGGCACCGGTAAAGGTGATGAGCTCCTTCGCACCAGGGGCAGCCGAAGCAGCTTGCCATGGTGTTTCTCAGCGCCGTGTGCGCGGCACCGGCACTTTTGTATTTCTTTGGTATAGAACCTTTTGATGTATCAACTGGTTCCCATGAATCCGGCTCTTTTCGCGTTGCACCACCTGCACTTTGCGGCGATTGTCCATCGTCTTTCGGGTCCCAGCCCGAATTCAACATTTCCTGTTGTGTGGCCAAAAATTGACGCAAATCTTTTAGCGCCAATTTTGCACTGACCGCGATTTGGTAGTTCCACAGCACCTTTGTCGTGAAATTAAAGCTCAAAATGGTTTGAGCCATGATTATCGGTGCAAATTGGCTATATTTGAAACCCGCACTACGCACTCGCTCAATTATAATTGATATGGCGCGCCGTAATTTTTCAAAATCACGGCCTTCTGCCTTTTCTGGCAGTTTCGGCAGCTCACGGAGCTCGCGCAGAATTTCATTTGTTTCGCCCAATGTTTTTGGATAAAATGCTGGCTCTTCTTTTTCTTTCATTGGCGTTGGTGTTGCAGTCGATGAAGCACTTGGAACACCTGAGTTTGCATCCGAAATTGCACTTGAATTTGCTGTTTCTGTTGAAGCACTTGATAGCACGCTCTGTGCGTTTTGCCCTTGATTACCAACTTCTGATGCGCTTGAAATTGGTGGCTCATTTTCTTTTGGCGATTGCATGGCTTCGAAATCTTCGGTTTGCTCAGCGTTTGTCAATTGCTTGTCGACATCCATCGATTTGGCTTGCTCAGTTTGTGCAGATTCATCAGCCTCTGCCAACAGCGCTTGTTCTTTCAATTCTGCAATGAATTGTTGCTTCACCAAATGATACTGTGTTGACAGCTCGTTAGTCAAATCGATGTTGAAAGTGCGCCATTCATTCGATTGTGTTTCAATGCTCTCCCTTAGCTCATTCCAAGAAGCCATCAATCGCTCGTATTCACCTTCCACATTCGCGGTTGGCATTTTGAACTCTTTTAGTTCTTTCAACGCTTTTTGCGCGAATTGCACCAACGGATCACTTGAATCGGCCATTTTTTTTTTGTACGGAAAATATTTTTCCCTTTTTGCTCTTAAGAATTTTTTTTTTCAAATAATGCGCTTTATTGTTTCGTGGCTTGGCACTTAATTGTTTTTGCACTTTGATTGTTCGCTTTGGATTGCTGTACACTTTTGTGTAAATTTCACTGAAAATATTCACTTGATTTGAATTCACTTGATTGGAAATCAGTTGTGAAAAGGTTTTCTTTTTGAATCGCTCTTAGAGTGAAACTTGCTTCTGCACTGGTTGAATGTTTGCACTGGAATGACCAAATGTTTAAGATGTCAATCGAATCGATGCTCCAAATCAATACAGCACCGCATGCTCATCGCACTTAAATCGAAATATTGTGTCGTTTCCTTTGCTTCACTTTCTTCGCACGAAAAGGGATTAACGGTTGTTGCCTCAACAAACGGACGACATTTTCTCACCAACGAGTGTTTGCACTCGTTACGCTCTACGCCCAACAAGGAACCAAGCAACCGCATGCGGCTAAACGATACAGTTTTGCACAATCGAAAAAAAGTGTTTTGAAAAGGCACTGGTTGCTTTGGTTTGTGCTGCACATCGTAAATTATGAAATTTATTGCTCTGCTTGTTGTTTTAGGATTTTTTGTTCTCTCAATAAATACTGCAGCGACAGCATTTGTGTGGCCCGTTATAAATGCGCACAATCGATGCGATTGTTTGTGATGAAACTAATGTTTCGGCTCGAGAGTGATTTGAATTGTCAACTCATGATTTTTCATGCTCGTTCTTGTTTCGATGCTCGTTGATTTGTTTGGATCGAAATTGCACTGTCGATATTTACCGTTGCGTGGCTCGAACAACGAGATGAAATACAAATGCTCTGTTCCTTTTTGAAATGTGTTTTCGATTTTTCTCGTTCTTATCAACATTTCGTGTTGATGAGAAAAAATTGAGTCGCTCGCTCAGCACAATGGATTTATTTTGCTAACGGACAATGTTTATTTCATTTTTTCAACGCACATTGTTGATAAAATGATTTTTGAGTTTTGTCACTCTCATGGCCAACTGTCAGCGCTCTTAGTGTAAATGAGATTTTAAGCGACGGTTTTTTTTTTTGTTGTGCACACATTTCGGTTGACAATTTGTACAGTCACATTTTGTTAGTTGTGAATTTTGCTCTTTTGATTTTGATGATGAAACGAGATTTGTTTAAACGATAAATCTCTTTGTTTACTGCGCTTCGACCGTTTCTTCGAAACCACTCGAACGAAAACAAATCGATGTGGTTGTTATTCTTTTTTCAGCTCGAATCATCACATGCACAGCTCGATAACGAATTTTCGTTTTGTTCAAGTGGCTCGACAGGCAATAGACAGAGTTTTTGTACTGCACGTGTTAGTTTTTTCTTTTTGCCTGTTCTATCGCTCTTAGCAATCTCTATGATCACATTACGCACTAAACCGTCTTTACTTGGTAACAGTTTGCACACTTTGCCCAAAATCCAATTGCCTGGATGTAAATTTTCGTCGTGAATGAGAACCACTTGACCGATTTTAATGTTTTCTTTCTCTTGAAGCCATTTCTTTCGTGGCAACAATGATGAGAGATAATCGCTATGCCAGCTCTTCCAAAAGCACTCTAGCATTTTCTTTTGTTCATTGCGAATTCTCTGTAACGAAAAATTTGTTTTTTCTGGCGCTGATATCGGTGGTGGTAAAATAAAAGGTTCACCGATAAGAAAATGCGCTGGTGTTATGCACTGCACATCTGATGGGTCGTCCGTTGGCGCATACAACGGTCGAGAATTCAAAATCGCTTCTACTTGCGTTAAAAATGTCATGAAATGCTCATAAGTGTAGCACTTTGCACCCATCACGCGGTTTAGGTGATGTTTAGTGGATTTAACCGCAGCCTCATAAATACCACCTTGATGAGGTGCGGCTGGGCTCATGAATGTCCATTTTGTGCTCATTTTATTTAGATGCTCTATCGTTTCAGGTGCACTCCAATTTTTAAACGCTATTTTAATAAACGCGGTTTATTTTGCTCTCTTAAAAGAAATGGACCGGCATAATCAACACCGGTGATTAAAAATGCACGATTTCTACTAATGCGATCTTTTGGTAAATCGGCCATTAGTTGCTCTCTGAAATTTTTACTATATCGCACACAATCAGTGCATTTTTTAGAGAATCCTTGCAGCTCATGCCGCAATTTTGGTATCCAATAATTTGCACGTATATATTGCATCATCAATTGCGTCGCACCATGATGTGTAGCTCGATGTGCACTAATAATAATTAGCTGGCTCAATCTTGATCGAGGCGGTATTATTATTGGGTATTTGGTATCGAATGGAATTTCAGAACCACCGATTCGACCACCCGCACGTATTAGCCCATTGTCATCCATGAAAGGTCGTAAATTTAATATTTTACTGCTTTCAGGAAATTTAGACGATTCGCTCTTTTTATTTTCGAAATATGCACATTCTTTTGGATAGGCTATTGCTTGCTCTCTGCGTATGAAGTGTTTCATCGCCTCTCTTTTCTCTTCTTCTGATGGCAATTCAACAAATTCGATCAATTTGCCTTTCAAATTGTCTGCCTTTATCGCACATGTGGGTTTTGGACGTTTCTTTAGACGACAATTGCGCACGAAACGGATCACATATGCTAGCACACGAGTGATCTCACCCAAATTTTTGGTATATTCAAAGAGAGGCACTTTCTCTTTGTGTTTGTTTACGAATATTTCCAATTCATTTCTTTGAATGGAAACATTGTGCACTTTTAGCTCTGCTCGCACTTCAAGTGGTATTTCAAACGCACCAATGTCAAGTGGCTGCGGCCACTGCTCTTGTGGCTTCAAAAGCCATGATGGACCGTGCCACCATAGATCATTATCTACAATTTCATCGGCCAATAACCCTCTGCTCACGATGTCAGCAGGATTTTCTTTTGTTCGAATGTGTCGCCAGTGTTGCACTTCACTCGCTTCAAGAATATTTTTCACACGATTTGCTACGTACAATCGAAGTTCGTGCAATGGTTTATTCATCCATTGCAAAGCTGATGTGTTGTCGCACCATAAAAAGTATGGCACATGTTTCAATTCCAACGCTTCACGTACGGTCGAAAGTAATTGGCTTAACAGCTCAGCTGCAGCCAGCTCTAGTCTAGGTATTGATACCTTTTTGAGTGGCGCTACTCTAGATTTGGATGCGACTAAATTGCTCTCGATACGGCCTTTTATATCCACGGCTCTGAGGTAAATTGAACAGCCGTAGGCGTCTCCTGAACTATCTGCAAATCCATGGATTTGTAGTTGCACTTCATTGCCCATTGCAAGCCACCGGGGTATTTTTATTCGCTCGAGGTTTTTTATGCGCAACCAAATTAATTTCCATTGATTTGCGATATCCAATGAAACGGTATCATCCCAATTTAAATTTGCGCTCCATATTCGTTGCATTAAAATTTTTGCTTGCACAATCACGGGTGAAATTAGACCGTTCGGATCAAACAATTTACTTATTTTGCTCAATATAGTGCGCTTGGTTAATTTTTCGTCCAATTCACTCTCCTTTATTTCAAAGGTAATCAAGTCGGTTTTTGGGATCCATTTTAAACCGAGAATTGAGGTTTGATTTACATCATCGAACGAAACTGATGACGCACTCTCACCTCCAAGCTCTTGCACTAATCGCTCACTATTCGAATGCCATTTGCACAGTTCAAAGCACGAATTTCCAAGCACCGCTTTTATATCTCTAGCTAATTTTATAGCTAAATCTTCGGTTTTCTCGCCTGTCGCACAATCGTCCATGTAAAAATCATTGCGAATTGCATGCACTGCCTCTGGAAATTCGTTTTCCATCGCGTTCGCTCCATTCAGCATGGCTTGCACTGCCAAATAAGGTGATGAAGCCAATCCGAAAGTTACTGTTATCAAACAGTATTCTTTCAGTCGGTGGCGAGGGCTCTCTCGCCAGAAAATGCGTTGCAAATTCCATTGTTCGGGCACGATACCGATTTGCAAAAACATTTTCTTGATGTCTGCACTTATTGCGATTTTGTGCCTTCTAAACCGCATAAAAATTTCAAATAAATCTCTTTGAAGTTTGGGCCCAACAAACTGCACATCATTCAATGAAATGCCCGATTTGGTTAAGCAGCTCGCGTCATAAACCACTCTGAATTTGTTGGCAGAAAATATGCCGTGGTGGGGGATATAATAAACCATTTCACCATTTTCTGGTTCTGTGGTTGCTTCGATCATGTGACCGGCTTCGAGTCGCTCTCTCATGAATTCGACGTATTTTTGATGAAATACTGGATCGCGCGCGAATTTTTTCTCTAACATAAGAAAGCGCCGCAATGCGATTTCTCTAGAACTGCCAAGCTCTTGCACATTTGGTTTAATTGGTATAGCGACCACATGTCTACCAGATTGCTCTCTATAGTGTCGTTCTTTGAACATTTTCTCAGTCAATTCATTCTCAGCATCCTTTGCTGTGCACAACGGTAAATCCTCGAATTGCCAAAATCGTTGAATGTTTTTGTCTAGCTCTTGCAAATTCGTCACATGAACCGGCACGGTTTTTATAAATTTTGCGCAATCATCATATATAATGTCACCGGCTCGACCTGATATAATATTGCCCATTATTGATTCTTGGCACAGAAGATTTCGACCTACCTTGTAGGCCACACCGTCGATTATGGCCGAATACACTTCAATATCCAATAAAAGAGGCACAGCATCGGATTTCCAAAATAATGGATCCGCTAAAGGCCCTTCCAACGGTTTCGATAGCACGTTAATTGGCACATTTTCGCTCGGATAAATTGGTGCCCATTTGCTCGATTTCGGAAGCACCCAAAACATTGTATCTAACGCATATTCATCGTCATTTTCAACGAACCACGGTTGAATTTGTGCGTTGAGTTTGGCCTTTATACGAACCGATTCATCGGTTACTCCCACCAATTCTCCATGCGCCGGAGTTGTCTTTAAATCAACGCTCTTTATTATGCTCTGTCTTATCAAATTTGCTTGTGAACCCGTGTCACACAATGCTCTGAAAATACCAATGAATTTGTTGTTAGCAAACAGTTTGACTAACACTGTTGGCATCAAATGGATGTGAAAATTCATCGGCGTGTCAATTGAACGATCCAAAGCTAGTCATGAATGTTTCACAGTCGCTCTGCTCTTTGAAACGGATTTTGATTTTCGGCTAAATTGCACGGCGTTCGCTGCTCGATTGCGCGGATTTTCATTGCACAATAAACTGTTGTGCTTTTGGTTGCACCGTCGGCACGCTTCTGAACGGCAATCGCGACTTGAATGAGAAGTATTCAAGCAATTGAAACAAAGCTCAAACTCTCTGGCAATTTTCTTTCGCTCGGTTAAATTCATGTTCTTGAATCGCTCACATCGATGCGCCGGATGTGGGTTCAAATTACAAATTTTGCAAACCTTTGCATCGGTTTTGCTGTCATTCTTCTTTTCGAATTTATTTTCGTGAGAAGTGCTTGGTTTTGCACGTTTGGATTCCCAATCTTTGCTCTTGTTATTATTGTTATTGTGGGCGCGTTTTCGATTGTCATTGAATCCCTTTCGCTCTGAATGCTGTGCGCCAAACAATGCTTTCGCTTGATTGTCCAGAAATTGCAACATTTTGCCAATTGTTGGCGTGTCTTCTCTCTTTCGCTCTATTTCCCAAGCTTTGCTTGTCTCTGTATCCAATCGATCGTGAATACCGTGCACGAAAATCAGATCGTAATAATCGACCGGATAACCTAACGCTTTCAATTGGCGCCGCACTTCGTGTGTTACGTTACTAAATTTTTGGATCATTCCACCTGATGGATAATCTAATTTTGGGAGATTATAAAATTTCCACAAAAGCTCTTTGCTCGTCTGGTATTTTAATGCGAATAGCTCTTTCAAACGCTCCCATGCCTCATTGTAATTGGCATCGGTTAGTTGCCATTCACCAAGCGCTTTGGCTGCTCTGCCCTTAAGAGACCTTTGCAAATATTGAAATTTGAAAGCTGGTGTCACATTCGGATCGTCATGCACGGCTGACTTAAATCGATCGTGAAACCCTTGCCATAGCATTAAATTTCCATCGAATTCACCCCAGGTGTTTTCTTTTTTACTGCTCCCACAATTCAAATAAATTGGTTGCAATTGCACTTGCTGTGGATTTGCCTGCTTTTGCACTTGCGGCACAACAATTAGCGGACTTTGCTCAGGTGGCAGCCGATTGTCGTTCGGTTGCACTTGCTCTTGTTGCTCAATTACCTGGTCTTGCAATTGTTCATTGTCATTTGGATCGCCCTGTCCAGGTGGAAGTGGATCGTCTTCCAATTCATTGGCACCGTTACCGTCGTGAACATTCTCTTCTTCACTTGGCGCTCCGTATTCACTTTGAAAAATTCGCTCCTCCAACAAGGCCTTGGTTTCCAAATACATTTGCTCTACTTCGTCGTAAGAGTTTTCCAATTCTCGCAACTCTTCTTCTCTCTCATTTTCTCTCGCGCTTTGCACTACTAAATTGTGATTTGTGTAAAACTGATTCCATGCCTCTACCATATGATCTAAACGAGTTCGCACATCTCGAATGTATCGTTCTTCAAAATCTTCACTTGTGGCAAATGTGTGTGCACTTCTGATTGTGCGTGCACACGAACTTCTTGCTGTTAGTTCGGCCATTTTTGTGATGTTTTCACTTCAAAATCTGTTAAACGAATGATTAATTGCTCTTGGTAAATCATTTAAGCCGTTCGCACAAATCACAGCGGGCCGAACTGACCGTCGGAAAGCGTCACTGTGTAACATAAAGGCTTGCTGCGCCGCATTGAGAGAGATTTTTTTTTTTTTTCATAGAACGTCTCACGTTCGCTCTTTCTCATTCGCTTCTTACGCAACACAATAAAAATATTCAGCTTCGATGCCGTTCGCACGGCTATGCTCTCTCTCTATGCTCTCTTTACTCACCGTTCTGTTTGAGTGTATGTAACATGAATGCTTCGCGCAGCACACAATCGTGTGTATACAGTTCTATTGCGATTCTCTTTAGTCGCATTGATTATCGCTCTTGCGGTTTCTCCGCTCTTCTCTTTTCTTTGTTTCATCGTGAAACGACGACGCGCGCCTCGCACAGCGCACGTATTGTTCAATCGATCCAACCTTGTTGAATTTCGATTTTGCTCGATACCTTTACGTTATTTTTTCTCTCTGTTTCGCTTCGAAACGTTTGTGTGTGCCTCGCCACAGCACACACATTGATACAAGCGGTTCAACCGCGTTGAATCCAACGGCTTGTTCTCATTTCACTAGAACCTTTCGTTCTCTTGCTCTCTTTCGTTTCACTTTGAAACGTTTATGTGTGCCTCGCACAGCACACACATCGAAACGAGTGATTCAACCGCGTTGAATACAACTGCTCGTTCGCATTTTACTTGAACATTTTGTCCCTGTTCTCTTTGTTTCTTTTTGCACAAATTTATGCCAGTTTCTCCTAACTGAATTCTACAAATTTTGTGCGGTTGCTCTCAATTTCTCAAATTGCTCTAAATGCGCGAATACACGCCGGTTTCTCTTAACCGAATTCTGCATATTCTTGCACTTTGAATGTTTTTTTTTTTCTCTTTCGAATATTCAAATAATTTCTCTTTTCGTTGCTAGCTAGCTTGTGCCACTGACAGTCGCCTGAAAGTAAAGAAAGAAAAGCAAAGAAAAAATATGGTTATGGAGAACATTTTTGCGTTCTCGATTTTTCTCTCTTTTTTCACTGCTGCTCACTGACAGCTTCAAATTCACGAACACTTGCAAAAAAATCACTTCTTTTTCACAAACACTTGCTCTAAATTTAAATTAAATTGCTCAACATTTTCACTTTCAACTGACACAGAGCAACGGGTCAAAGCGACTCACTTTCGGCACCAATGATCAAGGGGAGAAATATTTACCATTTTTACAGAAGCCGAGTCGCCCGACCTTACCGTTGCTCTGTGCACTTCCCAATGAGTGGTGCACCCAGTCATCACCTGAAACTTATTTTCTATTGTTGAAATAAAAAAGGATGAATTTGAACTTTATGGATTTTTATTTGTACTCTTTATGTTTGCTCATTTCAATTTTTGTTGAGTGGAAAAAGTGGCGCACTGCCACTGGAAAAAACCACTCGCTCATGCTCATGCTCAATTTTGTTTTCTGAACTGCACTGTTCAGTGGTTGGCTCATGACTAAACTGGATTGAGAATGCGCGAGCCGTTGTTCCCGCTCGCGTTTGATTGAAATGTGACGCATCGAACGTCGTTCGGTACAAATATGTTAAATCATTCAGCAAAAAGTCCTGACTTGAACCCAATTGAAAACATTTGGGCCCTGATGGAACGCGATCGACCACCGTTAATACAAAGAACACAAGTAGGATTGAATGCCCATGTTTTGAATAGATGGGAAAATCTTAGAGATCTCGGCCAGATGTATTCGTAAATTTATATAATTCATTGGTATAGGTATAGATATGTCATAGATCACGGTGGAAACATTTACCATGACAATTGAATACTAGTCTATATTCAGTTTCTCTAATAACTTAAGCCTCACAGTCATAAAAAAGAAAATTTTAAAATATATTCACATTTTAAAAGATGCTTTAAATTCCTAAAAAATATATCAAATGTTTGTCATATTCACTGGACTTAACACATTTGTAAATTAAATGTGTTTCATGGCGTAGATATTCGTGTATGTGTGTCACTCGCCAGCTTAGCGAACAACGAGCAAAACGTAGCATGATCTGAGTATGCGCGAAAGTGGCAATTTCTTCCTTACGCTATATGTTATGAACAAGGGTATCATTTGTCAAATGACATTTGAGTAGAATGCAATTGGAATATATGCAAACAAAGTCAACATAAATTTCACTCATACATACAAAAAAATTGTTCTAAGATGTGTGCGCATTCAAGGCGGAAACAAAAGAGGAGTAGTGATATGAAAGATATTGGAGTAAATGTGATAGACCTACACACAAAGAAGAATTTGAGTGACACTACTCCTAATGTTAGAGTAATCGGCAAGTTTACTCCTTTCTCTATTTCGTTTACTCTGATTTCAGTGCTGTGATACATATTACTCACACATTTGCATAGCCTACACCGATCTGAGAAGCGCGCTCAGTGAATGTTGTTGTGTGAAAGTAAACGGAATAAAAAAACAGAGTAAACGAGCCGATTACTCTAACCTTAAGGGTACTGTCACTCAATTTCTTCTTTGTGTGTATACAAACAGACGGTTAAACGCAAACTGTTGTGTGCTACACAGCGATGCTGTGCATGACAAATATGGCCCTGTATATCGATACAAATTGATATGTATTGGTTTTTCGTAGTAGGAACATTGATTTGGCATTCGCTATACATATATGGGGATTTATGAAAGATTTTATTTCATGTGATCGTAGAGAAAATGTGTAAAATGTGTAATTTGAATGTGGAACTCTAATACTTGTATCTGACTGTAGTTGAAAAAAAAACTATTGCCTAATCAATGGTGTTGTTCGTGTGTATGGCCATATTTTCACAGAAAAATACGTCATGAAATGAAACGCGTGAATTTTATTTCATTTGTTGGGCTAATGTTAAAATTACTTTTACAATAGTAAATAACAATCTAAATGTTAAAAATTACAAAATGTTTTAGAGAAAAAAAAACGAATTGTTTTCCCTTATGACAAGAAAACAAGAAAATTAAACATCAAAGTAATGTGAAATGTCGACTGTGCTGTGTGACAGTTCTGGGTGTCGCATTACTATGATTTTTAATGGCTCTTCGGAAAAATGGCGCCCAAAAATGTAAAATTGGCGTCTAAAAATATAATAAAGTGGCGCATATAAATGTGTTAATTGGTCACTAAATATAGCGAAAACTGGCGAACTAAAATGTCTTTTGGCGTCTAATAAATGAAAAAGTTGAGTTATAGTATCAGATAAATTTTGATAGCTCAAACGCATTGTTTACAATCGAAAGCAACACACCTGTTGGAAGAACGCGTTTGGAAACCACATTTTCCACCTCGTGTTCAACAGTATTGTTGAACATTTGCAATTGAAGGAATTCAGCGATTGCATTGTTCTTCACACACCCAGGTAGTTTCATCATAGCCGACCCATTTTACTTCATATTCGGTCTGAAATAAACTTTAAATTGAATCGATAAATAATCTTTTTGGTGATTCTAGATTTCTATTTTTCAATAGAATAGAATCAAGATGACACGTGTATATGTAGGGCATTCCCTTCAGTTGTTGTAGGCAATACATACAGCGTTTTTTTACCCCTCAGCTGAATCGGAGAAAATTTCTGTGTGTGCTTTTTTCGGCAATTTACATAACTTCTCATGAAGGGTAGTATGTATTTTTTCATCGCGAAATTAACCAACCTTCTTGGTATGCTTCAGTGGATCAGTGGTATTCATATTAACATCATTCCGATGCATGACCGTGTCAGTCGTCATTGATTCCGATACCATATTCTTCTGTTTTCGACTTCCCTTTTTCTAAAAACATGACGACGTAATTCAAAATAACAATTCGAAATTCGACTATAGGTACAATTATTCCAAAATGTCTCTATGTGTAAATTAATGCAAACCATCACGATTCTATCATGCAACAACGAAACAGAATGAAACGATACCCCGTTATAGAGTTAAATGAAAGTCACGTAATATCGCCTTAACATTTGAGTGTAATAATGCAAATTGGCTAATTATTCAATGATTCATCTGATGTGTCAAAAATTATTTGAAATTAATCAAGCTGTATAAAGATTTCACAGCACTTTTTTTTTGTTCGGATGCAACTTATGAAAAAAACGGTAACGGTACGAGCATAATCACTGGCGAATAAGATGATTCGAACGTGAACATAAAAAAAGAATGTTGGTTGCGAATCAAGTTTTTGATGGTTTTGCACATATTTTCTACAAAATGGCGAAACTACAACAAAAATTCAAATACTTGCCTTTTTCATATCAGGTGCTTTTGGTGGCACAGATTCATCACGTTTTCTTTTTATTCGTTTATTTTGGTTCATTTCACTGAAACAATTACGGAATTTGTTTGCTTCGCAAATAAAAACTCTAAAACCACTTTAAAATGTGTTTTAACACTTAAATAGGTAATAATCACATCGAGATTTAATCAGTTCTGATTGTTGATCATATTTCCGGTAGTAAAGAGTGCTCTAAAAAGCGGCATAGGAAGTTCAGCTGACCCGAACATTTCCGAAAGAAAAGGGACAAAAAAGATAGCAGAAAGAATCGAACAGTGATATATAATAGAGAGAGAGTGGTGAAACTATACCTTCGATTCTTTCCCATCATATCTATCACATCATATCATTTGCATTGTCATAACTATAAAAACACGAGCTCAACCGAACAATAAATTATACACAATTGTGTTGAGCACGCGCACGCGCAGCGGCACTGCGTTTGTGTGCGAATACATGTAAATGTAATGCCGCCGCTCATGTCCGATTTTGTTGTAATACGGAGCGTGCGCGGTGGAACTACATTTGTGTGCAAATACATGTAAATGTAATGACGTCGCTCATGTTCCGTATTGCAAGACAATACAATTGCTCTATACAAATGTAGTTCCACCGCGTACGCTCCGTATTACAACACAATTGGACATGAGCGGCGGCATTACATTTACATGTATTCGCACACAAACGCAGTGATGCTGCGCGTGCGCATGCTCAACACAATTGTGTGTAATTTATCGTTCGATTGAGCTCGTGATTTTATAGTTATGACAATGCAAATGATATGATGTGATAGATATGATGGGAAAGAATCAAAGGTATAGTTTCACCACTCTCGATGGTTCGATTCTTTCTGCTATCTTTTTTGTCCCTGTTTCTTGTTGAAATTCTTCACATCAAACTACAACAACAAGAGCAATCAGAGAAAGAAAAAGAACAAAACGTAATTGATTTCATTAAAAGGTTGGATGCTGCTTTTAATGAAGCACACAGGTGAATGACAATTGTTAGACCTGTTTTCTTTGACTGGTGCATTACTGCACTCACTTGTGCATTCATTGGATATTATTTAGATTGAGTATTTTTTTCACTATTTTTTTTCATGTATGGACAATTTTCGGTTTGTCTGGATGAAAAAATGCATTATAAATTAACATTTTTTCCATAAAATTTTTCTTTCTTTCATCCAAGTTAAATATTAAAGCCCTGCATCGGAAATCCGCTTTTTTCGGATATCCGGTATCCGATCCGATAAATATCCGATCCGATCCGAGAAGTTCCGGATGTCGGATGGAAAAAAATTCGTATTTTCAGCTTCGGATGGATCGAGTTTTACATCTTCGGATAAATTCATCCGAAAATGTGCTGAACATCCCGATTCGTCTCTAATGCTGGTTACACATGCTCGAATTTAAAGCCTGGATTTAACTTTTTCGCTTCAAATTCAGATTTGATGAAAATAAGAAACTGTTGTAATGACAGATACTAGAGTGAAATCACAATTTCATTAAAATGAGACAGATCATGATTTTTACTATAGAAATATTCAAAATATCGTTAATGCGAGGACTTGGAACGAGTATAAAACGATCAAATCTCTAGCAGAAATGAATTTAAAAAAAGGGAGAAATTTATTTATAATATTGAAATTAACTTTTATTCAATTTTAAAATTCAAATGTTAGCATTATTCTATTTTAATGGCCTACGCGACGGATCCGCTTAGGATCTCTCGTTTGTATCGAATTATTCTATTTTGAACGTTTATTTGATGGAAAGCTAGCCATATCACTTCTTGAATTCTTCCTCTTGCGTTTTTTATTTTTTCCAATCAATGATTCATCGGATTCAGGCATACTTTCTGAAAGGGCAATTGAGTCTTGGTTGCTGCTCTCAAAAACTGATGAATCATCCGATCGAAAGGCAATAATTGAATTTTCAGACCTGTTCAACGAAGGCTCAGACGTCGTCTCTCCATTCTTACGGTTCAAATAAAACTCAACAATCTCCTCCAATTTCGGAGAATTTCCATCCAAAATTTCCTTTTTAGATTTAAAAAAAAAAATTATACTAACGCTAATGGTCGTGCACCACTGAATAAAGTGCTTGAATGTTCTTAATTTGATACAGAATATGCTTTAGAATAAACTCTTTTAAAATATTGCTTAGTTTTCATACATTATCAAACTGTTTTTGGAATTCAAAACGTTTTATGAATTATTTTTTATGAGATGAAAATCATATTTTGTATCAAAATGAAATGCATTGTTATTTTCAACGCTCAAACAATAGATTTGACACATGAAAAAGATACATTTATTTATTTACCGGAGCACGATTAACCGAAAACAAAACAGAGGAATTTATTTCAGTTCTTTTCAAATACTCAAAAACTAATGATTCATTGAATTTCTGATTTTTATCCATTTCGGCTTTGTAATTTAGACTTTTAAATTAAAAAAAGTTGGCAGAAGTAGAATATTGATTGATTGATTTTATCACAATTTATGAACGACAGCTGATAGAAATAGTGGTCTTAACCTCAATAGCCAAAAGAATTATCACTATATGATACAGCTGATATTAACCACAATCGCCAATGCAATTATGTATAATGTATGCCAGTTTCCATAGTAAAATTCAAACCAATTTAGTTTCAAAAACAAATTTTAATATCACAAAAAATATATAAATTGATTGTCAATCACAATGATAACTATAACTATAACTCCA
>CM059997.1:29254280-29278990 GCA_030463065.1 Aphidoletes aphidimyza | reverse complement strand
TTCACAACAACGCTGAATGTTTTCGTGAACGCATACAACAAAATACATTGACATATTACTTCATTCATTTTTCTGCTTCGTGTGTAACGGCAACATTGTTGTCGTCTGTAAGCGACATGCACCAATTCAGTCCTCTTCGAGATTTGCATCATTGTCGCTAAGCAGCGACAACATTCAACACGCTGTGAAACATTGTTGTCACTACTGAGCTGGATACACTTCATTGTATGCGTTCACAAATACATGAACAAGTCAAGTTATTTTCAATTAATCCTCGTTCATATTTATCAGTTTTGGACATGTCAAATAGATCAGTTCATTTGGAAAAGAGTGTACTAAAAATTTACACTTCGGTCGATGGATTGTGTTTTATACAAATTGACCTTACAAAACTACTGATATAAGATGAAAAACCTCTGAACGAGGTATAAACAGAGTGGCGCACTAATAGATCCTGCCCACAAAATGACTGATATCACATTTTACGTGGCGCTTGTGAAAATATATTGTCGTTCCACAGTCCTCAAATAATTCAACAATTTGTCCATGCCATATTACAATGAATGTGAACTAGAGTGCGCCAGTGCGAGCGAGGCGTTTTCCCATCAATTCGATTAGAGTTAGGCTACGATTTACTCACTCACGATGAGCCTGCAATCCAAAATGCGGTTGTAAATCAGTTGTATTCCAGTTTTGATTATAGCCACTGTTATTCAAAGATAATGAAAGTGAAAACGTTCGGGACTCGCACTGGCGCACTCTAGTTCACATTCATTGTAATATGGCATGGACAAATTGTTGAATTATTTGAGGACTGTGGAACGACAATATATTTTCACAAGCGCCACGTAAAATGTGATATCAGTCATTTTGTGGGCAGGATCTATTAGTGCGCCACTCTGTTTATACCTCGTTCAGAGGTTTTTCATCTTATATGAAATACGCAACAATGTCAAATTCTCTTACGCTCGTATCAGCTGGTTAATTTTTCGCTAATATCTTTCCGATCTTAATTTTCAATAAAATGATTTTCTTCGCTTTGGTTAAACTGAACGTCTGTTCTGTGTGGCGATTTGAGATGGAAAGAATGACATTTTCTGCGTATGACAATGTGATGCTCATGATTTCATTTGGTTATACATCGGCTGTATACTTTTTCGTATCGAGTGAAATGACATGCCATTTTAGGCTGCATACTGTCATTTCACTCGAGATGCTTCATTCGACGTGATTTTGACAGTTCAATATTTTCATTGTTTACATTCGTGCGTTTCACTTGGCATTTGGGTTTTAACAAATTGTTCTTTTATTTTTATTTTAGTTTTGTACTAACTCAGACCATAACAATATAATAAACATTGTTATGCTAGTCATATTACTTTTCCGCACACCACGTGATGCGTAAAAGTATTGCGATTGGCCCAAATTTTGGAAACCCCAAAAATGAGTTTTCTATAAGTTTGGAACCCATAGGAATGCAGTGGAACCGTTTTTAGCTCATGTTGATGTGGGGCTGTGGCACGTTGTCCGCCGTCCGCCGTCCGTTGTCCGGTGTCACGTTTTTTGTTACCACGATAGCTCAAAAACGACTCCACCGATCGACTTCAAATTTTCACCATTGTTTGGAAATTATTAGACTTAGATCCTATCAAATTTTGAGCAATATTGGTATAGCCGTTTTTGCGCACCATGCTCTCAAGTGAATATACGTTTATTGCCCTAAAAATGCCATTTTTGAGCGAAATTACCACAATTAAGCCTACTGATTGTTTTTCGAGAGCCCATTTCACTTTCCTGGGCCAAACTATATTAGTTCTGAGATTCCTTAATACAATCATTCCATATTTGATGTGAAATTTCTCAAATTTGCAGCCAAAATAGACGAAATTCATAAAATTCGTACACGTACGCCATACGCAAAATTATTAATCAATTTGCGCTCAAATCCAATCTTTGACTCGTGGACCACTATCAAAAATGGTTTGGACTTCATAGCACTAAGATTCCATCCAATTTTGAGCAGTATTGTAGTAGTCGTTGAGGTGCATGACTGACTCAAGCGAATGTGGCTATTTTGCTTGGAAATTCAATTTAATATGGAAAGTACCGCGAATATGCGTACTAAATGTATTCCGCGGGTCCATTTGACTACCCTGGGACAAACTATAATGGTTTTGAGATTTAAAAATTGAATCATTCCATATTTGTGGTCATAAAATAGATTGGATTCAGAAAATAGGTGGAACCACCAATTTTTGACTCACTGCTCCGAACCCATATAAATTGCTTATTTTGTAGAAAAATTGGTCTAAATGAAATTTGAGGTCGATTGGATGACGTTTTCTTGTAATTTCACTATGTTTACTTTCACATTAAAACTAATTTTACAAAATCACTTGATGGTTAAAAGTGCGGAAAAGTAAGCCTTACGCATGTAAGCCCATTTATTTTATATTGGTAGTCTAATGATGTCATATTATTTAAGTAAACGTAGAATGAAGAGAATGCAAGAAGAACAAGAAATTACTGTTGAATTGTCTGATATTTTTGAACCTTATTTAAGACCACGAAATGTCATATGAAAGTTTTTTATGTACTGCACAACTTAAAACGATACTTTTGGAATTATATTCAATATTTTATAATATATTTATTCATATTGTAAATCTGAACTTTTTCGGGGGAGTAGTGTAACCGTTTCGGCCGCAATATTTTGCATGCGTTCAACGGTTCACATATTCGCATATTCAAACATAAAGTATCTCAAAAAATGAGGATGTTTTGATAAGGAAACACTTTTAAAAATCGCGATTATGAATACAGTTATAATGATAACTGTATTCCTGCATGAGAAGAGCAGTGAAGGAGAAAGAGATATTTTAGGGATTTTCGTTATGGGAATTCTACATTTAAAATGTATTGCTATCGCACACCCTCAGAATTGATCTAGCGGCGATTTATGGAACTTCACCCAATATATATATATATATATATATATATATATATATATATATACACACATATATATATATATATATCGCTGGTTGTTTTTATGACCGCGGCATTCTTTAAAAAGGGGGAACTTCATGAAAACGATGTGCGAATGAAACAAACGACTCATCTCAAATTCGAGCGCTCATATGAAAACCATGTTATTGGTGAACAGAAAAATCTGAGTAAATGAGATGAACAATCATTCGATCAATTGGAAAATTTCCGAGTAAGTGAAACAGAGAATGTTCCTATTTCATGCACTGTATTCTAATGTCCGAAAAATGGTATAAAAGGATTTGGAACACTGGCTCAAGTGTTCAGTCGCGTCTTAACAGGTTGCATAAGTGCCCGAAAAGGTTCAGATAAATAACAAACTTAATTTTGAATTTGTGTGAAGTGAATAAAAATCAACAGAAAAACCCAAAAGCAAAGTGTTTAAATTTATTGAATTGAAAAGTATTCAGAAGTCCACAGTGAAACCATACAAACCAATTGTGCAACATTTTTCACCTGCAATCACATTTGAAGCCCCAATTTAAATATCACAATTGTATGAAGATCATCTCACTTCATCACACATAATTTGGGGAACTCACCTTGCCGGAGGACAATTGTGGATAAACTCACCATACTGGCTCGCGAACAAGTCATTTTTAATACAGCTCCCACAAGAACTTAGCTCATGCCGCGGCATACTCATCCGATTTATGAAACCTCTTCGTTCGGAACCAACAACAATCAAATACAAGCCAGCATCACCATCGAGCATAAACGCAACACCCTATGATCGGCTGGCACAAATCACTATCACCGCGAATGAACCATTAACAATTTCAACAAAGGATCAATTGACTACAGTCAGCATCAACGGCGGGCACCCACCATTCACCATATTCCAGTGAAATTTCCCAAACTGTGACGAAGGCAACAAAAGACGGGTCATAAATAAGATCATGTCAAAAGGAGAACTTCAATACGATCAAAAAACCGTCCAAACACGTTAAGAAAGCACCACTGAATAAATAATAATAACGACTTTGCATCGACAACGTGAATCATCAATAAACTCAAGCAACGAGACGAAAAATCCAGTTTTGGAGGCATACAATTCAGTTTCTCACAGGCAACCAAGCGAGCAAGAAGCAGCATTTTTAAGCTACAGTATTTAAATTAAAAAACGGTCAACCTACAACCAACAAACTGGGTGGCGATCAGTGGCAATACAGAGTAATCGTAATTCCAGAAACGGAACGAATTACCTTTACTAAAAGCAAGTACACAACTTATTCATTGGGGCCGGCACAACATCTTTGTTTTCAATGCGGTCACCATTTTTACACGGGTACTCATACACCCACGGATTGTGAACAAATCCGATTACTATCATACAGAATAACTACGCGATATCGCGACTATTTGTCCCAACGACTAATGGTAGAGGAGCTCAGTCGACAATTACAACAATTGGAACGGACCAGAGACGAATTACTCGCACAAAGGCGAGATAGGAAATATATCATCAAGCAATTACAGGAGAAATTGTACTTCCAAAGGCTAAGAAGGATAGCGAGAGCAGATAGCCGCATTGCAGTAAAAGAAATTAACCTTCAATATAAAATAGAGAGACAGAAGCGTTATGAACAGAACCGGGACAAAATACGCTATAATTAGGTTGTTCACGCAACAACCTAACCATTTGGCGCAACTATTCGAACAAAGTGCCATAAAAGTCGTATTGGCAACAAATAATGGACCACCTATATTCATTATCACAATGCGCAGCGAATCACAGAGACGATCATTAGTGCGAAAATGATTGGACAAACATCAACAATGATCACAATTCACATAAAGGCAAATGATGCGCTTCAAAATGGCCAATTATTGGTAAATTCACCTGATTGGTTATGCAACAAGGTATTTGCACTGCATCTGCCAAATCATATTCAATTAAAAGGAGGCCTTCTTATAAAGATTTTGCGATCATCTCCATTGACCTGCACCACAATCGAATATCGGGCAGCTAACGAAATCGATCAACTTTCAACAATTTTTCTAAGAGCAAACGACTCTTCATCAAATACTCCTGTTTTAATTTCACACAATTTAAATGAAAGCTATCTGCCAACAACGCTTGACCTTATAACCGGATCGCATGAATTACCTGATGCCTTATCTATAATCGCAACGAGACAATTGACATTACTCAATCAAAGCACGAGTATCTCTTCGTCTACTTTAACCTCCACATTTACCACAAATTCAACTATGCCACGAACACCAAGTCCACCATTAATAGGACCGATCGGTCAAAGTGAAAATCATTCACAAAACAATTTCGAGCTACCAGGAGAAAGCTCAACCTCATCCGACAGTCTCGATGATGAATCAACAAGCTCGGAATCAGGCAATCATTCAACAAGTAGCCAACAATCAACACAATCAGCAAAAGGCAGCCAAGATTTTTTTAGATTCCGATGCAACAACCCAATCGTTCCACGGTGAACATTTTTAACGAACTGCAGCACAATTAATGCAACCAAATTAAGATAAAAAGTAAAATAAGTGATCATTCAAACGAATATAATTTAGAAACATTTCATTAAAATCCAAAATGGAACGAAATCCGTACAATTAAGTCATGCTCACGAAATAAAATGACTAATCAAAGGTGCAAATGTCCAAACTGCATATTCCAATGAATAACAATTAAAAATCCAAAAGAAAGCTGGAGCCATAACAATTAGCCCAGCTTTCAAAATTAGCAGTAATCAGTCCCCGATTTCATGCAAGTGCAAAACCATAATAACACGACATCAAGAAGCCAGGGGGCAGCCACCAATGTGCCAGCCAAGCAATAAATCATTGAAACTCATTTAAACAGGGCAAGAACATTTATAAAGAATCAAGTGTTAAAAATTATAAACACAAATCTTGGATTTGCTGTTTTAAATAAATGATCAAATTAAAATTCTTCAAACGCTATCAAAAGCGACTATCAGTTTATCAAAGGTGATCAAAAACAGACAATCAAATGTATTTTCAAAAATGGCACCACCAGCCAATGAAATCAAGGCCTTTCGGCGACAACCAGATGACATTAAGTAGCCAATTATGAGCAGTAAAATTTAATCTTCATCAATGAATCAACATTCGCCTCAAAGGGTAAAGGGAGTTCAAGCAAGCCGTACTCTAAAATGTTTCAAGTAACAAAATCTTTCAAGAAGATAAGACGAATCAATCAACAGGCACAAGGGCCGTTCCTGCAGGATAATACTCAAAAGACAAGTAAAAGTTCAAGTAAAACAAAAGCGAAGAAAAGCTTGCTAAAATTCAGTGTACACATCAAAAAATTAAACGCAACAAGTGCAAGGGAGAATGAACAAAATAGCTCCCCTTAAAGCAATGAATCTGATCAAATTCATTCCCCAAAAAATAATAACGGGGCAACATTCAAAAGATATGTAAACAAGGTGAACTCTGCGCAAATAAAACTGACCAAAAATACCAATAACACTCAATGTTGATGTTTGCCGAAATGTAACTGGCCAGTATATTTTATTCAGGTAGCGCATTTAACTGAGAGTCTAAAAGGTATGAAGAGCAAACAAAATAAAGGTCAAATTTTTACTCGAAGTCCGATCGACCGAAACAATTCAAAGAGGTGCATAAGGCACAAACTAAAGTAAAGATAAAAAGCAACACGTATCAGTGCAATTGTCGCGACAATCAAGCCACACTAAGGCAATATATTCAGTATTCAGTGAATACATAGCGCACAAGAATTAGAAGAAAAAGTTCACACATATCACAATTGTCACAACGGACCATACAACAACGCAATAATGCAAACCAATCGTCAAGAAGACGACGAAAAAAGGAAGATGCCGAACAAAGGCAAAATTTCTTCCGCAAGCAGAGGCCTGCACCCACAAGCATAAAACAAGTATATGCACAGCAGGTAGTAATCTGCTCTCTCTCTCCCATTCAACTCATCAACACATCTAGTGAAGAAACGGATAAATCACATAAACGGTGATAATTGGTTGAATGCTTAAAGGCAACCATAAAAAATCAAAATTCAAAATGAACCAAACAAATGATAAAGAGCTACCGCAACCAATAAATGAAAAACAAGGGAATATTTCAAACGCAGCAAAGGACTCAAAAATATTTCATCAAATTGAATCAACCTATTCATGCAAACATAGCAACGGTCTCATAACAAAATCAATACAATGCATTGACAACTGGAAACATAAACAACCAATTTTATGAGCTGGCGGATTACACCAAGTATGTCAAAACACCGACCATAAAAAATCAAATCAACAATGTAATGCAGCATCAATGAAGCCGCAGCTCCGGTCAACAAAACCGGGGAGTAAATAGCTGAAGAAACAAAATGTACTATCGAAAGTCTCGTAGTTACAAACAGAATCAGTTTATCAAGCAACTACGATCGACAAACACGTCAAGTTAAAAGATTAGCAATTTCGGTTGTGAGATTTTTACAAGGAAGTCTAAAAAAAAAAAAAAAAAAAAATATAAATGGAAAATCAAAAACCAACCCTTGAAGAAATTAAAGAAAGGTATAGTGCGAATCAACGTGACATCGAAGAAATACAAACAGCTGAAATGAGAGCTCACCGCTATTTGGTTGTTACAGAGAAAAAGTTTTTCAAGAAATTAATACGACTACTCGAACGCCAAAAACAAATATTAAAAACCAACAGGGATTTCGAAAAGATCATTCTGCAAGCAGAACCAAATGACACAAGTATATAATGAATGAAATGAATTCAACTTCATTGTAAATGAATATAAATTAAAAAGTAATGCCAACATTGAATTGTTCAAAATGAAATTGAAAAGAGGTGCGTGCCGTCGATAGAGTGGAGCAACGCTCTCTCGCTAACCAACTCTCAAAGAGGACAGACCGCAATCGATAGACCATCAAAAGAAGCGAAGAAGGAAATAAAAGAATTGATATACTGAGAAGAGCAACGCACCTAACACCGAATAAATCATATTCAATAAAATCGAATATAAAAATAAAATAAATAGTTTTATTATCCGTTAAACAACTCCGTCGGAAAGGGACCATTACATTTGGGGGCTCAGCCGGATCAAAAAGAACGGTTGACGTGGTTAGAACGAGAGAAAGTGTATATATATTATATAATCCACATATATTATATACTATTTAAAAAAAAAAAAAAAATAATAAATAAAAATTTGAAATTTGAAGTCGCATGATTGCGCTCGAATGAAAAAAAAAAGAAAAAAAAATCACAAGTAAAATAGTAAGTGGATCGACATCGTGTGGACCGACATCGTGTAATCACATTCACCGTTGAGGCCAACAACAAAAACTTATGGAGTGATGACTACCATGTGCTTGGACTAAGCGACAATTCGGACATAGAGCTGATAAAAAAAAAGAGAAACCAAAGGAGGAAGAAGAGAAAATTGAACCAAATTGTCGAATGATATTGTGAAATTTCGTCGTAACAACATATTTTTTTTTCTCAATTAAATAGGTTTGGAATTGTGAACCGTATACCAAAAAAAAAAAAAAAAAAAAAAAATAAGAAGAACAGTGTGCTAAAGTTAGAGCTAGGAGTGCTGCATGTTTCGTGTTCAGACGTTGCTTTGCGATGAATCAATGTAAGTGTATTTTTGTCGTTTCTTTTCTCTTCGCTCTGATTTAGAATTGCACGCTCAAAAAAAAAAAAAGAAGTTACTAGTATACTCGGTCAAAGTATTTCACACTTCTCTCTTTCTCTACCTCTTTAAAAAAAAAAAAAAAAAAAAAAAAAGGTATTACACAGCATTTCATTGATTCGCAATACAGGGTGTTCCTGTGACTTTGTTCATTATGGCTTTGGCTAAAACATTACAAGATTTTTTAAATGAAATTCAGCCCTTACTCACTGAAATTATTTCATGTGAACTAGTTGAAAGAGGAATTCAGCCAGCGCAGAGTTTAAATGTAAAGAAAAATCAATTGGCTCGTGAATTATATGAAGAATATAAGGGGAAGCAGGTGTCTTTTAATGAATACTTTCCAACACGCGAAAATTTGAACCTCTGTGCCTCTTTATTGAGAAAATTTCAAACGGAAATACATAGTATGCACCATACTCCCGAATTGATACAGAATATTAAAACAAATGTTAGATTCGTGTTGATGCGATTGAACCGAATTGTCTTAAGAGATGAATTTGAGACTAAGATATATCAAGAACTGTTGGCTAAAGCAAGAAGTTTATTGCAAATTGACGTTTCCTCACGTCAGAATAATTCGCAAAACCAATTACAACTTCCACTTGTACCACCAAGACGTCATTTGTCACAAATACCGACAGTTGGTGGTCAATCAAATGCAACAAATACTGAGGTGATTTCAATGCATTCTTCTCAAAACTTTAACACACAGAATGATCCAAATTTATATAATGCTACCAACAGTAGGGCAGCTATTCCTAGTGTCTCTCAGCCTAGCAATATAAATGTTTGTATGAATCATTTACCGCATTCAACTCCACATAACAGTGCTGTGAGTATGGATAATAATATGAGTGGCATTGCTCCAGCAATGTCTGGTATACCCTTGAATGTCCAACAAGACACACATCAAAACCCATTTACTACACTCTCTAATGACGCTCAACCGTACAACCAAAATGTTTATTTGCCACAAAACTCAGCATTATCAAGTACTTCTTATGCTGGCCGTCCAAGTATACAAATACAACAACCAAATACGCACCAATTTATAATGCCACAACAACATGAGCATAACCCGTTTTATGATCAAAATTTTCAAGGAAATATGCAATCATCGCTACAATGTAATTCAACTCGTTTTAAACAAATACCTATTTACAAATGGAACATAAAATTCTCTGGTGAAAATGATGTAGATGTTTTCGTTTTCTTACAAAGCGTAAATTCTAAAGCACGTGCACAAAATGTTACAAACCAAGAATTGTTTGCCTTCGCTAGTGAATTTTTTTCAGGTTTTGCATCCAAATGGTATCATTCACAACAATTCGAAAATTGGGGCGAATTAATCGAGAAATTAATAAGCGATTTTGTGCAAGTAGATTATTTTGATAACTTATTGGACACTATCAGACAAAGAAAACAATCACAGAATGAAACAGTGGTTCAGTTCTTCACTAGTTTCAAAGACAGTTGCTCTCGATTGCGTACACCATTATCGGTGCATGAAAAGATAAATATCCTCAAGAAAAATATTTTACAAAAATACAGGCCGTATGTCGTTTTGACATTGTTCCATTCAGTTGATCAACTTAAACACGCTTTGAAAATTTTAGAAGCTACAATGCCGTCGTATGATGCAAATAAATCAGTTCGTTTTGGTAGCACAGACAGAGATCGTATGCGTCCGAACAACAATAATAAACAAAATACTTATGGTGACAACAACAGGTCACGTTTGGATCGTTTTCAAGAGTCGGATAAAAAAAATTCTGTGGAGTTTAAAAATCGATCATTTTCAAACAGTAGCAATGGGTCACAGCGTGCGTCTAGTTCATCTAGAAACACTCGACCACCAACTCCGATGCAAAATCGTTATAGGAGTGCTTCGAATACTAGCAATAATTCACGTGAGCGTCATAGAAGTTATTCTCATGACAGACAGAACAACGGTAACCGTTTAAACTAGTTGAGGGGAATTTACATGAGTCGGTAAATTCTCAAACAAAAACAATAAATGAATTATGTTTTATAGACTCCCCGAACGAAAAACTAAAAGACGACATTCGCCCATATTTAAACGTACATATTGCAAACCGATACATTTCATGTCTTATAGATTCTGGTGCCACTGCATCTGTTTGCAATCAATTGGGCTCAAATTTCTTTGTAGCACTTGGCTATAAACTGTTAAAATCACAGAAATTCCCAGCAACATTGGCCAACGGGTCGAAGTGTGAATTAAGTGAATATTTTTCAATTCCGGTTTCATATCAAACCAAAACATCATTGATAAATTTTTTTGTTTGTTCAGAATCTCCACAAAAGTTTTTGTTGGGAAGTGATTTTTGCAAAGAATTTAAATTACAAATGGCATACGGTGACGAAGGATGGAGATTTAAATCATATGCGTTTGAGTCTTTAAATAAAGTAGTCGATTCTTTAGAATTAACACAATCTCAACGAAATCAATTATGTGATGTAACAAAGAAATTCAATTCATTATGCACAGGAACGTTAGGCCGATCGAATATGTTTGAACATAATATTGATACGGGTGACGCAGAGCCTATTTATCAAAGACCATATCCGGTGTCACCAGCAATTCAGAGCCGCATGTCAAAAGAGCTTGATCGTATGATAAAATTGGGTGTGGTTGAGACAGCGGATAGCCCGTGGTGTCAACAGCCTCTGTTAGTTAAAAAGAAGACTGGTAAAGATAGACTGTGTATTGACTGTAGAAAGTTAAACAAAATAACAATTAAAAGTAAATATGCTCTTCCTCGCATCGATAGTATTTTGTCTCGGCTCGGAAAGGCAACACATATTTCATCAATTGATTTACAAGATGCATTTTGGCAGATTCCATTAAATAAAAAATCTCGACCGAAAACAGCATTTAATGTACCTGATAGAGGAATGTGGCAATTCAAAGTGGTTCCATTTGGCTTGACAACATCAGCACAAGCAATGCAACGCCTAATGGATGCGTTGTTCCATGACGATGATGTGTTTATTTATATTGACGATATTATTATTGTATCAGAATCATTTGAGGACCACATTAAAGCACTGAACAATGTGTTCAATAAATTAAAAAAAGCCAATTTAACAGTAAATATTGAGAAGTGTATTTTTTGCCGACCATCTCTTAAATATTTGGGATACATTGTAGATAAAAATGGTTTACGTACAGACCCAGAAAAAGTCGAGTGTATTGCTAATTATGAGAAGCCACGTACATTGAAAGAATTACGTAGATTTATGGGAATGACGTCATATTATAGAAAATTTATAAATAATTTTGCTGGTTTAGCCGCTCCTTTACATGAAATGACAAAATCAAAGGCCAGAACATTGAAATGGAATGAATGTTCTCTGCTTGCATTCAATAGATTGAAATCGGCACTGATTCAAGCACCTGTGTTAGCGTCACCTGATTTCTCAAAGAAATTCTCTATTCAATGTGATGCATCAGACCATAGTATTTGTGGAGTAATTTCGCAATTTAATGATGAAGTAAATGGAGAACAGCCTATTGCATTTGTGAGTAGAAAGCTTAGAGGTGCTGAACTGAATTATACGACAACTGAAAAAGAATGCTTGGCTGTAATTTTTTCGCTCGAAAAGTTCGGTCAGTATATTGATGGGGTGGACACATTTGATGTTCTGACAGACCATTCAGCATTACTATGGCTCTTCAAACAGTCTGATTTAAAGGGGAGACTTGCGAGATGGATAATGAAAATACAACAGTATGATTTCGAAATAAAACATGTAAAAGGAAAAGATAATGTCGTTCCAGACGCCATTTCACGCTTTCCGAATGAAAATTTAGCGTTAATTGAGATAAAACCCACCGATATTGATTCGTGGTATGAAGACCTTTATACAAAAATTACAAAACAACCAAAAAAATATGAAAATTACATGATTAAAGAAAATAGAATTTACGTTAAATTGAATAGAAAGTGCGATAGTACCGCTTTTGAATATAAATTGGTAGTACCAAAAGCAAAAAGGGAATCAGTAATACAAGAGTGTCATGATAAACCAATTGCAGCACATCTTGGTGTGTTTAAAACAATAAAAAGGGTAATGCAGCGATACTATTGGCCTGGTTAGGCATTACATAAAAAACTGTCATATTTGCTTACAATCTAAAACACCAACAAAAAAGCAATTCGGTGAAATGGGAAAAATGAAAATTGCGACACAACCATGGGAAGTGGTTTCTTTAGATCTAATGGGACCATATGTCCGATCATCCAAAGGGAATGATCACTTGTTGGTTATTTGTGATTATTTTACTAAATACCCTATTTTAGTTCCTTTGAAAAATGCAAAAGCCAATAAAATTGTGGAAATTGTAGAAAACAAAGTTTTTCTGGAACAAGGAATCCCAAAAACTATAATTGCAGATAATGGAAGACAGTTTACTTCGCGTGTATTTGCGAATTTACTAAAATCGTATGATGTACAGCATACATTTTATAATTGTGTCTATCATCCGCAAAATAACCCGACAGAAAGAGTAAATAAGGTTATTGGTGCTGCCGTTCGTTCATATATTCTTGAAAATCATAAGAAATGGGATGTTGAAATAAACAAAATTGCTACAGCGATACGAACCGCAACCAATGTAGTAACTGGATTCACTCCGTTTTACTTAAATCATGGTCGTGAATACATATCATCTGGCACGGATTATGTTTTAAATGAATTGAACGACAAAAAGACGGACCCAATTTCGGAGAAAGAAAATAAACTCGTACAATTAGCTAACGTAACAAACACAATTATCGGAAAAATGCAACGGGCATATAAAATAAATAAACAATATTATGACAAAAATAAAGTGAAAATATCGTTCGATGTTGGTGATATTGTTTATAGAAGAAATTTTGCTTTGTCGGATGCGACAAAGAATTTCAGTGCAAAGTTAGCCCCGAAATATTTACGTTGCCAAATTATAAAAAAAAATTCTGATCTGGCTTATAAACTGAGAGACGATAGCGGTAGTGAAAATATCTACCATGTAAAGGATATCAAACATGTATAAACTGTTTAGGTAGCATTTCAAGCCTCATAAAAATGTTCTGAGTATTCAAATTCGTGTACATTTCTGCCATACAGCAAGACAAAATATGTCCAGAAATATGTTAGTCCGCATATTTCCCTTTTCTCGCCTTTTTCCAAATGTGTTTGGCACACAATTATTCTTTCATTTGTTTTCTTGGTTCAATATCCGCGATAGCAGAAAAGTATGAAACGCACTAATATAAAATCCCTACAAAATTAGCCGCTGGCGATCGAATTACAAGTATTTATCCGCTTGTCCAGATCGTAGATTATTTTATGCGAAAATGTCATTAATATTGATTCTATTGCTTTTACAATACACAATTTTTTTTACATTCAACGATAAAAAAAAAAAAAAAGAAGAGAAATCTGTTTACTCCAAGTTCGAAATCTTTATGGGTTAAATGAAGACCATTCTGGGGTAGATTTATAGGAGTTCTACTGTTTTGATGAATCAAGAAGAAAAAAAAAAAAAAAAAAAAAAAAATATAAAGTAAAAAAAAAACAGGAATACGGAAAAAGAGAAAAAAAAATGGGCCTGAGTTTTTTCTAGATGTTGCAAATTTGAAGTGCGATGATAAATAAATCGGAGTGTTGAGTTGAGGGATGAAAAAATGCATAAAACATCACCCAAATCGTAATACAATCATGGAAACTGAGCATGTTTGTACTGATTTGTGCTCCTTTTACACATTTTTTTTTCAGGTAACGGGGTAAATATAATTCAACTTCATTGTAAATGAATATAAATTAAAAAGTAATGCCAACATTGAATTGTTCTAAATGAAATTGAAAAGAGGTGCGTGCCGTCGATAGAGTGGAGCAACGCTCTCTCGCTAACCAACTCTCAAAGAGGACAGACCGCAATCGATAGACCATCAAAAGAAGCGAAGAAGGAAATAAAAGAATTGATATACTGAGAAGAGCAACGCACCTAACACCGAATAAATCATATTCAATAAAATCGAATATAAAAATAAAATAAATAGTTTTATTATCCGTTAAACAACTCCGTCGGAAAGGGACCATTACAAGTATACTCGTGCAAAGTGGCTCAAATCATAGTTCATTTGTGCGAGTGATAACAATGATCAAGGAGTTGAAGGACGAAATAAATTACCATCCACGCTACAGAAATCGCGAATCGGAGCAAATCTTACAAGGCGAAGCGGCAAACTATTTTCAATCAATTGACCCCCCAAGCAGCGAACCAGATTCCAGCTCAGAAGAAGAGGAATAATTCGGACTTCGACTAAAATAATCAAATCAACCGTTCACCTTTTGGCCGACAGGTCAACATTTTAGTTAAGAAACTAGATCAAGTAACTAGTAAGTAATAAAATTAAAATTTAGATACCAAGCAAAATAAACATGGAGTTAAGTGGACATCCAAATCTGTCCAAACGTATAGAATAAATGGCAAATAACACACGACGAATGTCATTATTTACCAGCAAGAGAAGACAATTGTGGTCCAATCATTCTCGGAACACATTTGTTGTTGCGAATGGAACAGTAAAATTCATTTGCGTATAAAAACTGCCGTTTATGATACAAAATATCAAACTCAACAAATCGGATTCATCTCAACTGCAATGCACGTGGTAAAACGATGGCGTCGTGTGTTATCATGCAAAAAATCGAAAAAGATTAGTAGCTAAGAAATCACAAGTAAAGTAGTAAGTTTAGCACCACTAGGGAACGCCACACAGTGAACCGAATTCAATGGAACGAGTGTGCCTTCAACGATGAGAAACGTTATGAGAATTTGCATGTAAACCCAAAAGAAAACGATAACTGTGCATTGTTACAATCGATATAGAAACATAACGAAACGAAGGAAACGGTAAGAAATGGTTAAACATCAACAACTCTGTTCTTCTTCTTCTTCTTTTCCTCTTTGTGCGTGTGTACGCTGTAACAAAAATGAATCGTTATATTCGTTCTGTTCTCTGCTGTTTCAAATAACAATAACGCCGCAGCATTATGTTTCTCATCGTTGTGTGCCTTTCCCTTATCAACATTTGGCCCATAGTACTCAAAAATTGATACACATTCTAAGGGATCAAGCTTATGATTGTGAAAACATTAAACCAAGGTTTAATGGGGGCCGGGATGTTTGGAACCAGTTGTGCTTGATCCAAAGCACCTGGAAAGCCATTCAAAAAAAGTTAAAACCATAGTTAAGTTTAAATAAAAAACGCCTCAATTTAGACTGATCGATCAAACTATTTTTGCCCGCGTATTCAACTTAATTTCCGCGAACTCATTTACATATAAAAAAAAAAAAACAAATAACATTATGCTATGACTAAACAGCCATAAAGGGCCTGGTCATAAAATCCCTTCAAACATCTAAGCCGCCATGAGCACGAATCAATGACGTGATTTCTGGCCTAAATTATTGAGAATATTTTCCCACTCCAAGTAAAATTCAGTACAAATTCGCAGGGCAAATTTAGTATAAAAGACCGATCTTTCTCACTTGAGACACAGTATTTTCTCCGAGTAAGCTCGGAACAAGACCTAATAACTTTAAGTTACATTGTCTAGCTAGTAAGAAGTAAAAATAAAAAGTGAAAAAACGTAAAGTTTACCAGTGTTTATTGTTCTCATCTGATACATCACCTCCTTGCGAGTGACAAGAGCTCAATAAGCAAACAATAACAATATACCGAGCGACTCGACAATTGCATAATATACGTACGTTGTTCTATATTTTTGTAGGTACAATTATTAGGTTTTGAACCCTCGATTAATGCATTCATACAATCATCTGGCTGATTCAATGTTGTGTATAGTATTGATTCACACAGCGTGAAATTTTCTAGTTTTGCGCATTTATCAAAATCATCATGTGATAAGATTTTAATTTGATCAAATGTTCGAATATAATAAATTGAATTGATATTCGCAATTCTGGTTTCATTCAAAAACATAAATGGAATTGGAATTAACTCATGAAGTGTAGAGTTAAAATTGGTGTTGATAAGTGGTATGTCAACAATTACACAACGCTACAAAGTTAAAAAAAAAATTGAACGCAAATTTTCTGTCAAATATTTTCTGTTAGTGTGGTGCCTCCTGGTTCCAAAAATGCAAAAATTTTGAATTTCTTAAGCATTGGGGCCTAGCTACAGTCCAAAATGTGAAAAAAGTCATTTTTCGGGTATGACACCGACGTTATGGATCATAAGTCGAGTAACGTTTGAGATATTTTAAAAAGTAGACCCGCGTCTGAAAGGTATAGACGACCCGCAAATTATTTGTGTTCACTTTTTGAAATCGATGGATAGACGAGAGAGCTACGGGTTCACAAAGGCCCTCTACCCATGATTTTTTTTCGATGTGACTCACCTTTATCGAGCTATATCTCAAGAACCACTACAGATTTGTTCAATTTTATACACTCGATTTTTTGGCACCAACTATATGAAGATTTTGAGCCATCAACCACTTCAATCAAATAATAAATGTAGAAGATATTCGAAATAAACTGAAATTTTCAGAAATTCGGTACAAATGAACACTATCCCATTCAAATTACCATAAATCGGAAACTAGCAAAGATATTCCAAAAAGTAGACATGCGTTTGAAAGGTATAAACCGCTCGCAAATTTTTCGTGTTCATTTTTTGAAATCGGTAAACAGATGGAGGAGCTATGGGCTCGCAAATCAGAAAAATAGTGTTTTTTCACAACTTTTCACAATTTTGTTCATTCAACTCCAAAAGTTCATCGAAAATGTCCCTTTTCATTGTTCGTTTGTTCTTTTTTTGCCACATTACAGTAGCCTATGGAAAAATACATCGCCTATCCGAACATATCAAGGCCAAAAAACCGCTTTAGAGGGTTTTTCATAGCTCATAACCACATAGATGGCCTGAGAAATCACGTTTTTTTCTCACGAATCTAGTGCACTCCATACAAATCATGATTTGTAGGAAAAAGGAAAAAAGTGAGAGGCTGGAGAGTTTGATCCGATCACTTCGATGAAATTTTGGCCAGTCTATTGGTTATATCATACTCTACATTTTTGGTGAAACAGTAATAAGAAATCCCCAAATATTCATGATTTTTCAACTGAAAATCCTAGATTCGTGAGAAAAAAACGTGATTTCTCAGGCCATCTATGTGGTTATGAGCTATGAAAAACCCTCTAAAGCGGTTTTTTGGCCTTGATATGTTCGGATAGGCGATGTATTTTTCCATAGGCTACTGTAATGTGGCAAAAAAAGAACAAACGAACAATGAAAAGGGACATTTTCGATGAACTTTTGGAGTTGAATGAACAAAATTGTGAAAAGTTGTGAAAAAACACTATTTTTCTGATTTGCGAGCCCATAGCTCCTCCATCTGTTTACCGATTTCAAAAAATGAACACGAAAAATTTGCGAGCGGTCTATATCTTTCAAACGCGTCTCTGCTTTTTGAAATATCTTTGCTAGTTTCCGATTTATGGTAATTTGAATGGGATAGTGTTCATTTGTACCGAATTTCTGAAAATTTCAGTTTATTTCGAATATCTTCTACATTTATTATTTGATTGAAGTGGTTGATGGCTCAAAATCTTCATATAGTTGGTGCCAAAAAATCGAGTGTATAAAATTGAACAAATCTGTAGTGGTTCTTGAGATATAGCTCGATAAAGGTGAGTCACATCGAAAAAAAATCATGGGTAGAGGGCCTTTGTGAACCCGTAGCTCTCTCGTCTATCCATCGATTTCAAAAAGTGAACACAAATAATTTGCGGGTCGTCTATACCTTTCAGACGCGGGTCTACTTTTTAAAATATCTCAAACGTTACTCGACTTATGATCCATAACGTCGGTGTCATACTCGAAAAATGACTTTTTTCACATTTTGGACTGTAGCTAGGCCCCAATGCTTAAGAAATTCAAAATTTTTGCATTTTTGGAACCAGGAGGCACCACACTAACAGAAAATAATTGGTAGAAGATTTGCGTAAAAATGCTGTAGCGTTGTGTTATTTTTATATTTGTTGCATTATGTTCTACTGAAATTTCACTCAATTCAATTACATCAGTTGCATCAATAGATGGCAAAGAATAGTTTTTTGGAAGAGTGGAATCTAATTGTCCCAATTGTTTTTCAAATTCATCCAAACTGATCACACTAAAAAAATGCAATTTCACACTGCGATGACAAGGCTCACTTTGTAGGTTTTTTTTTAGATGTGAACACAGAACAAAAAGAGATGGAAATATACATCTGTATCTATCCGTCTCTCTCCAAAATTCTCTGCCAGAAAAAAAACCCTTTAAAGTGAGCCTTGTCATCGCACTGTGTGCAATTTAATATCTTCTTTCAAAATTTTGATAAACATGTTAGTGTCCCGAAAATGACGATTTGCCACAACTGATGCCGTGTGCAATAAGTCCTCATATTTTTGATATTGAATGTTCATCATTTGTTCGTCAAAATGATCCCTCTCGGCATTCAATAGTTGAGTTCTTGTATTGTTTAGATTTTGTTCCAAAATTTCATTATATTTGTTATTTTCCCCCTTATTTGATTTGCCATAGTACGTGCTAACCACATGTGCCACCAAAGCACCCGTAGCTGCACTTATAGCCACTGTACGTGCTACACCGGCAATTGCTGCAATCCACACGTTTTGGTCTTTTGTGTGTTTGAATGAATTCGATATTTTTTTCCATTAGTATCAAATCTTGTTCAAAACCATTGACGTGGTCTTTGCATGTGTTTATTGAAGGTAACCCCTCACACATCAACGTTAGTTCTTTCGTTATATTCGAAAATGCTTCCACATTAGAATAGTAAGAATTTACACACAAGCAAATCTGTTCAAGGGGAGAAATATTTACCATTTAACAATGCCGAGTCGCCCGACCTTACCGTTGTTCTGTGCACTTCCCAATGAGTGGTGCACCCAGTCATCGCCTGAAACTTGTTCTATTATTTGAAATTAAAGAGATGAATTTAAACTTTATAAACTTTTATTTTGAACTCTTTGTTTTTGCGCATTTCAATTTGTTGAGTGGAAAAAGTGGCGCACTGCCACTGGAAAAAACCACTCGCTCATGCGAAAATTGTATTTTCTGAACTGCACTGTTCAGTGGTCGGCTCATGACTAAACTGGATTGAGAATGCGCGAGCCGTTGTTTCCGCTCGCGCTTGATTGAAATGTGACGCATCGAACGTCGTTCGGTACACTGCCCGGTCGAGATTGTCTCGAAATGCTCTGGTTGTGGCTGCCCGGGTGCCGAAAATTTCATCGAAATTTGGTAGTCAAAATCGATGTTGATTGTGAATACAAAGCACACTATTGTGCTTCTGATTGGGGCACTTTTTGCACCCACCGTCCGCGCATGACTGCTCCGAATGTTGGCCTCTCAAACAATTTGCACAAAGTCCTTTTTCTTTCACAAAGGCTAACTTGGCACGATAGCCTTGATCTCCAAATGTTGGGCACCGGTAAAGGTGATGAGCTCCTTCGCACCAAGGGCAGCCGAAGCAGCTTGCCATGGTGTTTCTCAGCGCTGTGTGCGCGGCACCGGCACTTTTGTATTTCTTTGGTATAGCACCTTTTGATGTATCAACTGGTTCCCATGAATCCGGCTCTTTGCGCGTTGCACCACCTGCACTTTGCGACGATTGCCCATCGTCTTTCGGGTCCCAGCCCGAATTCAACATTTCCTGTTGCGTAGCTAAAAATTGGCGCAAATCCTTTAGCGCCAATTTTGCACTAACTGCGATTTGGTAATTCCACAGCACCTTTGTCGTGAAATTAAAGCTCAAAATGGTTTGAGCCATGATTATCGGCGCGAATTGGTTATATTTGAAGCCCGCACTGCGCACTCGCTCGATTATAATTGAAATGGCGCGCCGTAGTTTTTCAAAATCACGGCCTTCTGCCTTTTCTGGCAATTTCGGCAGCTCACGAAGCTCGCGCAAAATCTCATTTGTTTCGCCCAATGTTTTTGGATAAAATGCTGGCTCTTCTTTTTCTTTCATTGGTGTTGGTGTTGCAGTCGATGAAGCACTTGGAACACCTGAGTTTGCGGCCGAAATTGCACTTGAATTTGCTGTTTCTGTTGAAGCACTTGATAGCACGCTCTGTGCGTTTTGCCCTTGATTACCAACTTCTGATGCGCTTGAAATTGGTGGCTCATTTTCTTTTGGCGATTGCATGGCTTCGGAATCTTCGGTTTGCTCAGCGTTTGTCAATTGCTCGTCGACATCCATCGATTCGGCTTGCTCAATTTGTGCAGATTCATCAGCTTCTGCCAACAGTGCTTGTTCTTTCAATTCTGCAATGAATTGTTGCTCCACCAGATGATACTGTGTTGACAGTTCATTCGTCAAATCGATGTTGAATGTGCGCCATTCATTCGATTGCGTTTCAATGCTCTCTCTTAGCTCACTCCAAGAGGCCATCAATTGTTCGTATTCACCTTCCACATTCACGGTTGGCATTTTGAACTCTTTTAGTTCTTTTAACTCCTTTTGCGCGAATTGCACCAACGAATCACTTGAATCGGCCATTTTTTTTGTTCGGAAAATATTTTTCCCTTTTGCTCTTAAGAAATTTTTTTTTTTTTCAAATGATGCGCTTTATTGTTTCGTGGCTTGGCACTTAATTGTTTTTGCACTTTGATTGTTCGCTTTTGAAATGTTTTTTTTTTTTGAAATAGTTTTGCTCGTGACTATTTTGCACACCAAAAAATGTCTATTCTCGCTCTGAGTTGCTTTAATTTTCGCTGTGGATTGCTGTACACTTTTATGTAAATGTCACTAAAAATATTCACTTGATTTGAATTTAGTTGTGAAAATGTTTTTCTTTTTGAATTGCTCTTAGTGAAACTTGCTTCTGCACTGGTTGAATGTTTGCACTGGAATGACCAAATGTTTGAGATGTCAATCGAATCGATGCTCCAAAATCAATACAGCACCGCATGCTCATCGCCAGGGGTGTAAGTGGAGTGAGTCGACTCAACTCGGCAAGGAAATTTCTTGGAGGTCGACTGCTGCTCGCGAGTCGACTCGGAAAAGTTGAGTGAAGTCGAGTGAAAACTCAACTCAACTCCACTCAAAGTTCATTTATATGTAGTTTCTGAGTGAACTCAAGTTAAGTTCACTCCGAGTCGACTCGGTTTCAGAATTTATTCAATATTATTTATAAAAATTTTAGTCGTCATTATTTTATCGTTTCACTTTGTTTGGATTTGATATTCTATTTAAAACTCAAATAATTGTGCAATGAATAGAAAAATCGCACATTTTTTTACCAATTTTTTTACCAATTCTAAAGGCCCATCATATCATCAGAACACACTCAATTCATTTATTAGATGAAAACAGAACAAATAAACACATTCATTCCTCAATTGAAATCTTTTTGTTCAGAAGAAAGATTTTTTGATATTTTAATAATTTGAATGAATTCAAAAAAATGCATTGGTACCACACAAACTGATTCCGATCATTAAAAAGCCTCGGAATAATGGATTCTAAATTCTCATATGAAAAAAATCGAATGTTTCAAGCCCTTTCAAAATGTCTGATTGCAAATTTTTGCTCCGATTTTTTTCGATTTCTTTGAACTAGAGCATTTTTAATCAACCTGTGAGGATTTTTTTTACATTTTCCTATATTTTGGTGTTTCGAATGGATTCAAAGAGTTCAGTGGCACAAGATTAACTGTTTCCAATCAATAGAACATCTCGAAATGTCCAATTTCAAATTTTCATATGAAAAAATTCGAATGTTTCAGCCCACCCTATTCCATACAAATTCCGATTTTTCTTCGTTTTGATATTTTAATGGCTCTAATGGTTTCAATAAGCTCAATAGCATCACACAATCTAATTCCAATCATTGAAATGCCTCGGAATGACCAACTTCAAATATTCATTAAAAAAAATAAAAACATTCATTCCTCAATTGAAATATGTTTGATCCAAAATAAAAGATTTGTTGATATTTTAATAGTTTTAATGAATTCAAACAGTTCACAAACTGATTCCGATCATTAAAAAGCCTCTGAATAATGAATTCCAAATTTTCATATGAAAAAAAAATCGAATTTTTCATTCCACCCTGTTCGACATGGGCCATTTTTGATTATTTTGTGGTATTTTGATCGTTCAAATGAATTCAATGTGTTCAGTGGCATCATATCAACAGATTTCAATTAGTAAAATACATCAAATTGTCCGATTTCAAATTTTCGTTCAAAATTTCTTTCGATTTCGTTGAATCAGATGATTCTCAATGGATTTTTGAGGAATTTTTTTGAACATTTTCTTATATTTTGGTGGTTTGAATGGATTCAAAGAGTTCAATGGCATGATATAAACAGATTTCAGTCATTGAAATGACTAAAATTGTCCGATTTCAAATTTTTGCTCCACATTTTTTTAGATTTCTTTGAAATAGAATGTTTTGAATCGATTATTGAGAAGTTTTTTTTTTTCATTTTGCATATTTTAATGGTTCAAATCAATTCAAAGTATTCCGTGGCGCCACACAAACAAATTCCGATCATTAAAAAGCCTCGGAATAATGAATTCCAAATTTTCATATGAAAAAAATCGAATTTTTCATTCCACAGTGGACTTCTGAGGAACTTTTTTTTATTTTCTGGTATATTGATGATTCATTAAAATATGCAAAATGAAAAAAAAAACTTCTCAAGAATCGTTTCAAAACATTCTATTTCGAAGAAATCGAAAAAAATTTGCACGAAAATTTGAAATTGGACAATTTGATTCATTTCAATGACTACATTTCGCTCATTCAAAAGATTTTATAACATTCAGGGCTTCATTTTAAACTCACACAATTCATCGATATATGGGAAATGAATTTATTTTGATTTTTTTAATGAATTTTTTTTTCAAATCTTCACAATTCACACATTCAAATACGTCTGGCTTATATGGAATAGGGTGGGATAAAACGTTTTATTTTTTTCATATGAAAATTTGGAATTCATTATTTCGAGGCTTTTTAATGATGGAAACAGTTTGTGTTGTGCCACTGAACTCTGTGAATCTATTTGAACCACCAAAATATCAATGGCACAATATGTCCTATACCATTGCATGTAAATTAGTCCAAAGTTTTAGTTTTGCCCAAAAACTACACCACGCGGCGCCACTGAAAGCAACAACAATTTCAAAGGCAAAGTCAATACATTCAAAAGTCAATACATGCATTTGACATTAGCTAACGTTTATTGATGGTCGACTTGTTATGTGTTAGTGACGCTTTCTTTGACTAATACCTTGCATACACCGTATTACCGTATTGCAAAATATAGGAAAATAAAAAAAATCCTCAAAAGTCCATTGAAAGTAATTTATTTCTAACAATTTATAAATGACAACAAATGTCGATCAGACATATAGTGGAGTCGGGTGGAGTCGAGTGGAGTATTCGCTTCCTATCTTCGAGTTGAGTTGAGTTTGGAGTGAGTGAGCGGTTCGGGAGTGAGCTGAAAGTCGACTCGACTCAACTCACTGGCAAAGGGTCGATTGCTCACTCAAGTCGACTCAAATTCGACTCCGCTTACACCCCTGTCCTCAAATGTTTTCCAATTTATTTTTTCCTTACAACTCAGGTTTCGCTTTCTTTTCTTATTGGAAAATGAATTTTCAAACCCTTGCCAGTTTATTCTTTCGTGACAATAGAGGTTAATTTCTACCTTGTAAATGATTTTTGGGAAGATTTTTGATTGAATTAAAATAGTTTCGTTGGGGAATTTCCTTTTAGCCAGATTTCCTTTATTTGATTTTATTTTTTAAAGTTCGACTGAAAAACTGCAAATAGAATTTTTATTTTACAAATTTGTTCATAATGTCAAAATTTTTAAATTTATTTTTGTAGATCCCAGGATCCTCTGGTTGATTCCTTTC